>OX463852.1:31227593-31320757 GCA_949825065.1 Odontocerum albicorne | reverse complement strand
TCCTGAAATAAAGCGCCTTTGAGGATAATTTGCTCTCTTAACGACGCTATACACATTGTCATTTTATAATATTATATTATTATTGATAACAAAAATTGCGTTTAGTTTAAACTATTTGATTTTTATACGAAAGATAAACAAATTTAAAATAAACTCCTTTCAGAACCCTTCAATAATATTTGAAGAATTAACTATGCTTAATTAACATAATTCCAAGATTTGTTTTGCTATCCTTGATATACGATTCAGTGGAATAAAACAGAATTAATTTATTTACCAAACAAAAAAAAATTAACTCGAGTGATTTAAATAAAAAAGAGTAATGTATGATTTATTGGGGGTTGATGTGGAACTATAAAGTGATGTTGGTCATGTGTGGATTGTTGTATAGTTGATTATGGTCTTAGCAATGTGCTCACCACACACAAGAACTGGCGACGTCAGTGGCTTAGTTGATAACACGCCCGTTTTCCCGCCCGAAGATTTTGGGTCCAAACCCCGTTGAAACCCAGATTATTTAAAAAATGATTCTAGTCTGGATTTCATTTAAGGTCTCTTGAACATCTTTTTAGTTGGATGGAAGAGATTGCCACATAACAATAAGCTCGTCAGATTGCATTGTATACAATGAAAGTTTAATACAATACAATACAGAGATATTAAAAAAAGATTCGAAAATTAACAATATTATTCAAAACACATAGATATTAACGCTATACAATATTATAAAAAGGATGCCTTGTCGACATATTGATGAAAGGGGACACAAATAATAATCGCTAAAACAAAAACAAACAAAAAATACGTAACTACATACCTTTCGAAAGTAAAACATTAAAGAAATAAAATGATAAAAAAAGTCCAAATCGAACATGACGATTTTTATGAAAGTGCTTTTCATTATTGTATTTCTACTTTCGACTTTATTTTCTCAGAAAAAAAACATTTAATGAACTAAAAAAATATTTATAACAAATTTAAGTAAATATTGCTTATTCAATCAAATAAATGGTTTTATGGTTAATGACAGTATACCAATAACTGTAGTAGCAATGTTCTGAATTTATTTGAGATAATGGACAATAATTAATATTGCATACGAAGCAATGTGGGAGGTAATTATGTTAATTCACCGAGTATCAATTTAAACTGCATTTTAAACTGAAACTGTGGTTTTGTACATTTATTACTAACTCATTTATTGGAAAAGTTTAAATGAACCAACATGTAAAATGTTCTCAGTTAGGGTGTGTCGTTTTATAGTGCAATTATCGTAGTTGTTGCTGGACCACGAGGCCGAAGATCCTTTCGCTAGTCCACAAGAATTATAGAACTGTTTTCCGTCTGACATAAGATGTATTTTGAAAGTTCAACCGAACTTCCGAAGCACATACTCTGTCTTAAAGGTCTCACTTAAATATTTGCTAAGCCATCTGGCCACGTTGCCACATATTCTAAGCTTTCAGATAGATCAACTCGACGCAAGAGAATACGTTTCCACAGCCTCAGGTACCCAAACAAATTCAAAGATTTGCAGAAACAACTCTTATGTGTATATTGTAATTTGTTTTTATCAAACACTATTTATCCCACTTTTTATAACGGTATAACCCTACCGGTTTCAAGACTTTCCCCTCATTATCAGGTGAAACCGGTATGGTAATACTGTCATAAAAAGCGAAATAAACAGTGTTTGATATAAACAAATTACAATGTATTTAAACCTTGTTAAACACAACTATTAATAATATCTTATACCATATATGTTTTTCTCTGGCCTCCATATTTTGTCTGCCCACTACTTTCCCATACCCAGTATAGCCCAGCTTTAGTCGTCTGTGGTGACCCATGAGGATTACTATACATAGTTTCAATAAGCATAGTCTTGATCCTTTTGCAATCAAAACGCTGCTTACCCGATATATTGGAGACGCGGTTTCTTCAGTGAATTTCGAGTATGCGGCTAAGGAAACGTTGATGGAACATTTCCATTATTAACGTGTCTCATGTAGGATGGTACTCCAAATAGTTTGCTTTAGTGAAATACATACAATGTATATGTTAAATCTCCATATCTTGTCATAGCAAAATAATAGATTTATGTGACATTAACATGTTCTGCACACACTTTATAGTATATATATGGACAATTTGAACTAAATTAGCTTGAACTTCCTAAATAATGAAAATATGGACATCCATGATCTCACTCCAAAAAATTTGGTATGTAGAAGTGAAACATGTACGTGTAAACTACTGAAAGAAGTCAAATAAATGCTGTAGAAATGTGAACATTGAGAAAAATATATGAGTTGATAATATATGACAGAAAACGGAATGAAATGATTATGTATTATATAAAGATAAAGCGTTAATAAAGTGTCTTTCAAATTGAGAGATTTTTTTAATTCAATTTTTTTTAATTCTTGAATAAAATACACAATTTGCTTTGATTTAAAAAAACTTTTTATTGGCCCTTAAAGTATAATGCATGACATTTAAACACAAAAAATAATATCCGCCAAATGTCCACCTCTTGCAGCTCCACAGATGTCCACTCTTTTGTCAAAATTTTCGATGACATTTTGGCATAATTGCGGTTCTTACTCACTCAACTCGATAATGCGAATAATTTAGCTCAGGAATTTATTGGGGGTCATTTTTGTAGATATGGTTATTCACGTAACCCCAGAGAAAATAGTATAACGGTATCAGATCACATGATCTAGGTGGCCAATTAATATCACCGTTTCCGGAGATTACAATACATAAAATAATTCAACAATTTGAACGCGTTGTTGTATTTTATACGACTCCATTTTTATAAATGTCATACATTACACTTTTCAAATGTCACAAGACCCAGGCAAGTTTGCGACGTCATCTGTGTTTTATCCGATAATTAAAAAAAAACTGCTCAATTTGAAAGACCCTTTTCTATGGAGGTTTAAAGACATTGTTATTTATTAAATAAAATACTGTTTATTCCACTTAGCATAACAGTATAACCCCTACCTGTTTCAAGGTGTTCACCTTAACTTGAGGTGAAAACCTCGAAACCGGTAGGAAATTATCGTTAAGTGAAATAAAGTGTTTTACTCAATAAATTATGTCTTTAAACCTACACAGTGTTAACTTATTTTCTATAAATAATACATAATCGCTTTATTCCGTTTTCCGCCATTTATTGTCAACCTACACATTCCTCTCAATACACACATTTCTACATTTATTTGACTCCTTTCAGTATTTTTTTTTGACGTACACGTTTCACTCTCATACATCAGAGTACTCATATGTATATTTTTAATCGAACAAAAGGTCAGACAACAGACAAAACATCAATCACAAAACGTATTATTTTCAAGTTGAATCAATTTAAAAAAGTACAATTTGGACACTTTATTTTGGTTCTATCCGAAGCAAACATTTTAACCCTTTGACGGACACATCTTTAAAATAAACATTGCCACCCAACGCTTGAAATGTTTACCGATTTCAACATTCAATTTACGCCAAAAAAAAAAGTAAATGGAAAAAACGGGGAAAATAAAAGAATACACACTGCGTACATTTATGTCGTTTGAAATCCTTTTTTTCCTTCATTCCCAAGCTCCATTCGATGAACACTTACCTGGAAAAAAAGAGACAAACATGTTTTTTAGTGAAAATATTTTAAATAACAAGGCTATTGATATTTTTTAAACAGAATTGAAAGAACGTCATTTGATTATATTTCTGTAGTAAAAACGAAAACCTTATCTTTCTGGATTCTTAAAATTCCTGCTGGTCATCCCTTAATACTACAAATATTCATGAATCAATCATACTTGCCCATCTGTCATTTTAACTTCTTCTAAAATGAACTCACCGATGCATTCTTTATATTTTCAGTACATCAGATGCATACTAGGTAACTTATTCTTCTATCATGTATGTGTATACACTTCTAGTCGAAAATGCGTAGACTTAGATAAATAATTGGTGTAACAATGTTTAACATAATAGAGAATGAATTCACAAGGGGTAGATGTAAACTAAAAGTCTGATAGATTGAGCATAATAAAAAAACAAATGTACAGTGCAAATGAGAGAGGAAAACCAAGAAAAGTATGGTTGAATCAAGTGAATGATATTTTAGAAGAAAAAGTAAGAATTAAGAAAAAATGTAGGTTGTATGAGAAGGTATATAGATGTGGAAGAGGTGAAATATGTGTTAAAAGATAGGAAAGTTTTGCGCTCTGTCTACCCTGACAGAGAAATGGCGTGATGGTATGAGTGAATGTAATTGTTTTTTTTTATTATAAATATTAATCTTAAATTCAATTTGCCACCCTTTTATAAAATTGTTTGCATACCAGGAATCAAACACGAAACCTCTGAATAGAAGACGTGCATATTATCAAATATTCAAACATTTGTAACAATTGTTTGTATAGTTAGAAGAGATTGCCGCCTAGCAGTAAAAACCTCATTTTTTATCACTACACAGTAAAATATTAAAGAAATTAATCGTAATAATACACAATAACCTCGTAGATTTTTTTTAATCTCATAGACATTTTTCAATCTGCCACCTTTTTTTTAAATTCTTTGAATACCAGGAATCAAACACGAAACCCCTGAATAGAAGTCATACATATTTGAAACTAGGCAATGAAAGTTACCGAGGACGAGTCATATGAAACGAACGATTTTTCTGATTTCTTTTTTCCTTCTTTGTATCTGATAAATGAAAATTCGCGGTCTCGGCATGATTTATGCGAGTCTTGAACCATATTTTAACGCACAGCTTCCATTTGATTTCTGGAATATCTGGATGAATGTTCATTTCATTTTGTGTAACTTTGCCACACGCTACACGGAATTCCACTTGCCTCGGAAATATATTGTTAATTTATGCACACTTTTTATGACTACGGGGGTAGACAGCGTGAAAATTCATCAACTTTGCTTTTTGGTAGCTGTAACTTGAACACAAATTCTTCGTAGCGTAATGAAAAAAATACTCGAATAAAATAAATTAAACAATAAATTTAATTTACAATATTCAGTATATATTTGTAAGCCTTTGTTAATATATAATTTATTTAGCAATAGTTTCGGATTTAACTTTGTGGAACTCCATATTAAAACAATTTCACGACAAATTAATTTATTTCATTAATTTAATAAATCTCGATATTTCATTAATTTAATATAAGTCTACATTCAATCCCGAGGTTCTCTCCAGGCAAAATGTTGTGACCTCATTCCGCCTAAAGAGAGCCATGGAATAGGAAATAGAAACACGTGTAGGGGGAATTAATATAAAAAGTGGAATAACAAAGCAATTTATTGTTAAATATTCTTCGTTACTCTGTTTGTCAAGATTGCTAAGTGAGAGTGACCTTATTGTTAAGATGTGTGTTTTTGTATCCAAGAGTGTCGTGTTCGATTCCCGATGGATACAAAAAAAAGCCTTACAAGCACAAGAGTTCGTCTGGCAATAGTACTCACACGTGCTAGACGTGTGGAAGTTTTCTTGTATCTTAAGGTGTAGTATTTCTAACACGTGATGTGACAATGACGCATCATGAGTTACGTTCTTACTCCAATAGTTCTAAACCCGAAATTTCGTTTCATAGAACAGAAAAGAATGTTTTCTCCCGGTCCCGCTCTTCAATATATTCATATCACCAAATCGTATATTTTGAAGGATACCGTACAAATTAATTGAAAAAATTATAGTTATTATGACGAGGTTTATGAGCGTGGCTGAATCGAAATACATGTGTTTTTCACTCAAATCATCACAACAATGAAGAGAAATGTCATGTCATGAATTGTTTAAACCTGGATTTTATATAATACCTATTTATACATATTTGTGGTAAATTGGAAGATATTGCCATGGGCAAAAAACCACCAGGTTTTTTTTAAATAGGCAATCCAGCAAAACTATGATGATTTGTGCCACCAAATAAAAGTCATTGTGCAATTACATGAGTCAATATAATTCTAGATAATTCAAAATTTCAACTGATCAAGCTTCAAAAATTTAACAATTGATCTAAAAATGGAAAATTTCGTCGAAGAAAGAAGAAACGCAACATTCATTGGATGTGGTAAAGATAATTTTAGCAAATCTAAACTGAATCGCGAAAGACAACCGAAAAATACATGGTCTTGAGTTTCATCTTCTAGACCACGTTTGCAGCTGGGGTTCTCCGTAGTACCCATTCTATAAAGGTGACTAGCCACCACGCAGTGCCCCATCTGCAAACGACACTTCCATCTTCTTAATTCTTATTATATTAAACCATGGCGTCAAAGAGATATATTGTAGGATTAATTTATATCTAGAGCCCTTATTAACACCAATTATATCTCAATCCAACGCCCATCGGTTCCAAATATCATGTTTAATTTTATTCAAAAGGTAACCTACTGGCTATTAAAAATCAGATAGGGAAAAATCGGTAGAACATTCTTCCTTTGCCAAGGAATCAGCATGTTCACGCCAAAACGTGACGTAAAATACTGTTCCACTCTTGGGCTGCTCTATCATCGCTCCCGGCCCTGTCGCGCGTGTTATTGTTGCGTTCGCGAGTTAAAAGATGCGATTTAAGTAAGAAGAACAAAAATCGCATCGAGGGCAGTGGGACACGGACCGTCAACCGGATGACAGCGGACACCTCAAGAAGACAAATAGCAACCAATACTCTTCAACAACGTGCGTGTGACAATAAGTTTTCGTTCGCCGTGACCGACCTCTTCAGTCCGAACGAAGCATCAGCGTCCTGGTGCACCAGCAGAGCTCAGCCGATTGTATGACCCCTGCACATCCACCACCTGTGAGTACCATTTCCTTTATCATCGTCTGATGGTGTGGTGTTTGCTCCACCACAACACATTCATTACCAGTGATACCAATATATAAAGGAAGCTAAGCTAGAGAAACATATATAGTTTTTCCCATCATTTGGAATAACTTGGCATTGGTTGAACAAATAATTTATTTGCATGAGATACTCAAACAATTACCTGAAGTTGAATGAAGAGCTATTAGGTAATCGGAGAAGATAACAATTTTAAAAAAATTTAAGTACTCGCAAATACTAAGAGCCTCTTTTATTGCCCCACATTCAGTCGTAAAAACTGAAGAATGAGGATGAATAAAAAATAAACGCTTTTGTACCTATTACTGGGATATATGATACTACTGCCACACAAGAATCATAATTTTGAAACCATCTTTATAAATAAGCAAAAAAAACCACCAGGTTGTACTGTTAAAAATCAAGAATGTAACAGAAAATGCAATATACGAGTGTTAGTGAACATTGAAAATTGGAGCAAGTTGGTTGGAAAATTGGAGCAAGTTAGAAAATTGGAGCAAGTTGAAAAATTGGAGCAAGTTGGAAAATTGGAGCAAATTGGAAAATTGAAACAAGTTGGAAAATTGGAGCAAGTTGGAAAATTGAAGCAAGTCGGAAAATTGGAGCAAGTCGGAAAATTGGAATAATTATACTGTTTGAAAAGTATTTTCTCAGGTGATCGAGGGGTTAAGTGGGATATTGAACGGCATGCAGCTATAGAAAACAAAGTCAAAGATGCACTAAAACATATACACCCAAACCAGAAAGTATCATAATCTACTAAGATGATAGCCCACACCATTAGTTTATTTTCAATATATAGAAGTTAAAAATGGGTGGGAAAAAAGTCTGAAAAAAACCGAAAAAATGCGTGACATGAGAAGAATATGGTACATGGATTGATTTAGTATGACAGAGTACAGGTGAATGTGAATTTAAGACTGGTCTATTAAATACGATAAAGAAGAACACTCTGGCACATGTAAAAGGTAAATAAAGAAAGCCTAACAAAACAAATCGATAGTCCAAATGTACGGTTGGATCAAGTGAATTGTATTTTGACAGAAGGAAACTTAAAAGTCTAAAAAATCGTATGAGTTTTATTAGAAGGTGTATCAATGATGAAAAGAAAAACGATGTGTGTCTAAAAGTAAAGTCTGGCGTTATGTTCTCTCCATCTAGCCCAGCAGGGAAATGGCGTGATTGTGTGTGTATATAATTTTGATTGTGATTCTAATTTCAAGATCTTACCTGAAACTCATTCTCAAGAGAATAAGTTTTATATTTGAGCTAGCATACAAGTGTATCTTTCGTAACAGCAACTAGGCCCATAAAAACTGAATTAAATGTGAGAAAATAAGAGTCGAGGGTCTAAAATAACCAACTTTTTCCCTTTTTTTTTATTAATTTGGTACTTTATTGTACAGAGGCGGTTTTATTCCCCTACGGTAAACCTTCCCTCCAACCAGATAGGAGGTACACTCGTGTGCCAATTGCTGGTTGAGAGGTTACAACGTTTTTAGGTTATAAAAAAATTAAAAATCAGAACAAAAATTACAAATTAAAACAAGAGAAGAAAGAAATGAACGGTATACAAAACATTTTTATGTTCATTTGCCGAATTTATGACTCAAACATAAAAACCGACTCCTTTCGGAATTAAAGAAACCTTTGAAATGATTCACAAGATTGCTTGTCCATCTTCCCTCTTTCTCCTTTTTCTAATGTTCTGTACCTCCCATTCTATTGTTTTAACTTATTTCTTTGTTTTGTCAAAATTCGGGCTTTAGTATGTTTTCTCTTTTTACTAACAGTGAATCACGACTTAAACGAGTTTATGAATGTGTGAGGATGTTCGTTTCTTTTTTTGCTATATTGACTGCTTATTTATTTTATATATATATATACTCGTAAAAGGATTACGGATACAAGGATGTGAGCTGAATGATATTTGGCGCCCTCGTGTCTGGTCTCGATCTCCTAATTGTAGAGATTCATCTCGATTGTGAGGATGTTATAAAATAAACACAGAACTTTTAATAGCCTAAATCTAAAATGCATACACTTTTAGCAGAATGCTTTACTGGTACGTCGTGATGATTATGATTGTTTGGTATTTAAAATAAAATACGTCGATTAGGAATGCGGAAAGTGAGAGTGAACAATCAATGAATAGTAAACAGCAATGAATGGTCAAGTGAATAATAATCTTTATTTATCGATAAGTAGGTATTTATAGATGTGCGTGAATGCGCCCGCAATATATACTTTATCTCACTCCTGCGCGTGCAGAGGTGTTTGCGGACGTTGCGAATAATATAGTGGGTAGGTAATTTGTTGACGGAAACGGTGAGACAGCGCGATGCGTTCTCTTTCTACTGTGGAATGTAACGTAAATAGTATTTGCGGGTAAACAATATTAATGTTCTGGTATGCGACCTTTGGACATGTGCGAAGGTTGGTTCGTCGGTCGTTGACCGTGCGTGTTGACAATATTCAGGGACGACAGTATTCCCTACACACTCAAAAGAATATAACATATAGGATAACAATGCATGACAGAATAGAAAAAAGGGATAGAGATGAATATGAACTTATGGTTGAAATGCTAAGATGAAGAAGAGAACTCTGAGATGGCTTGGGCACATGGAACAAATAATTAAAGAAAGAGTGCAAGACGTTGAAAAGGAAGTACCAAAAAATTTATAATTCGATCAATGGAATAATATTTTGAAAGAAGGAAATGTAAAAATCAGAGAAGTTGTATAATTGTATGAGATGTATGAATGTCTTATTCTTCTTCTCAGTGTCATGTCAGGTCCCCCAACGTTGAATATCACTTGAGAGTAGATAGATATCTTAATCCCCGGCAGCCCGAAAAAAATCTCCAACGCCCCTTATGCCTGTTCAATCACGTATATTGCAGAGTCAGGAGATTTGCCTCCTGCCAACACCTCTTCGGCCTTCTATTTTGCCTTGGATGATCAGGTGCAGTAATTTGTACTTTGTTTGTACTTTTGTATCCGTAACATTCTCCAGTGCATCCACATTTCGAATGCTTCCAGTTGGTTCATACTACTTACTTTGAGGGTCCATGATTCCACTCCATGCAATAACACTGACCAAACGTAGCATTTAACTAACCGTTGTCGAAGTTTCAAGTTTAGATTATTATCGCAGAATACGCTTCTCATTTTATTAAAAGTCGCACGAGATGATTCAATTATGTATTTGACTTCGGTTTCTAGGTCGAGGTCTTCCACTAGGATACTTCCGAGGTATTTAAATTTTTTTCACTCTCTCTATATCAGCACCGCTCAATGTAAGACGTGCTCAATGAATGTAAAAGACGAAAGATATGCGTCGGGATAGGAAAATCTGGCGTACTATTCTATCTGCCTAATTCAGCAGGAAACAAACGGGATGGTATATGTGTATATATATTCTGTACGAAAAAAAAATCGATTCGGTAAAAAATATTTTTCGTGAAAGAAATTTAGTAGTTATCCAATAAAGCTTTTATAGATTTCTTATAAGAAAAAACAAGTTTATTAATTATTTTCCGGGAATCGCAAATGTGATAAACATCAATAAGTTTCAAGTTTATTTGTGAAAAAAAAATCAATGCCTTTAGCAAATAGAGAGTTCTCAGCTCCCTCTCTCTCTCTCTCTCTTTCTCTTTCTAAATATAGGTATTTGGGCACGATCCAATACGAATGAAATTCCGATAAAAATTTTCGTCTGCGAATTCCTTTTACGAATTCCTTCAAAATATCCCTGTAATTCAGGGAAATTAATGTCAGAAATAACGGTATAAGAGCCACCACTTTACCCAATCGGGTTATAGTGATTTTTCTTAACGCCAGTGTTTGCTAAACTTTTATGTTCAATAAATGTTAAAACTTATAGGTCGTACATATACTCGTATGTGGGCCAAACTTTAAAGTCACTTTTGTATCCATCGAAGAAATTTACTGAGTGTTTCGCCATTACCGGCTCTTGAAACTTTATATTATCACAAATATCTATGAGAAAATTATGGAAGAAATTATTTTGCGAATTCTCTCGTACCTAGACTACATATATTATGATCGGAAATAAGTACGCTGCAGTCTCGGGATATTTTTTTAAGTTAGTTTGCTGACCTAGAAGGAGTGCACTTCTGAATATCCGAGCCTTGAAATGGGATCCAGCGTGTCTTTCCAGGATTTTCGAAGCACTATTTTGAACTGCTTTTTAAATTATTGTTAGGTTCCTTTTTACTATTTTTGTCATTTTTTTCTGCGTTGAAGTAGATTTGTGAAGTTGCACCTCTCTGATTCCGTCTTTTATATTTTGTTTTAAATTTATATTGTGTTTTTAAATGATTTTGTTTTTTTTTTGCCCTGTGCAGACTGCGCGCGTGGACGACCCCGTATTGTATTGTTTACATGTCATTTTTTACGTTTTTATACCCGTTTCTTTGTGATTGTTTTTATTTTAATTGTGTCAAATATTTGTATTTAAAAAAAATATATATTCTGTCAATCTTAAAGTGTTGAACACTCACTGCTCCCCCTTTTATTTTTAATAATTTTTATTACAAGGTAAATTGTACTGTTTACTTATATAAATAAATAAACACGTAAATTTTATCACACTGACAAGGCACAGAGGACAGAACGCTAGACTTATCTTTCATGACATTCATAGTTTGCTTCATTAACATTTATTATAAACCTCTTTTAGTTTATCTGACTTTTTCCAAATATCATTAACTTAACTTAATAACATTTTTATCGATATTCCTGTTTTATAAATATTCTTAAAGCTTGCTCTATAGGTATGTATGTCTTTAAGAATGCATCCTTTCTACATACCCAAACTAACTTAGTGTGCTCATCTTAATTATGTTTATGGTTTACTGTTTTAAATTTGCACAGTACAACCAAATGAGTGTATTGCCCAGTGACAATATTTTTCAGTCCACCAGAAAAATATCAAAATTGCCTAAAAGGATTTCTTTGTGAAATAAATTGGGATTCGACGGGAAGTGAACCCTTGGTTTAAAAATGTGTCTTAACAACTAGGGTACGAAGCTCGGCAATCATCGTTTTTCTTGGTGAATCCACTTTTAAAGCATTTATTGAGCTCCTTGCACTTTTTTTAAACATTTACTTTTCATATTTTATTTATAGTTAAGGCACTATTTATAGTTAAGGCACTTTGAATTTAAATGTGTCCTGTTATAATGCTAAAAACCACAATCTCTGAAAATATTCATACTTTTGAGTACATTTATTTCACCATCCCGTTGATTATGTTTCCTATCACAATACGCCGTTCAATAACTCTTGTAAATCTTTCATCTTATGATAATTAATAACCTTAATTAAACAAAATACGAATATTATAGTTTATATATTATTTCTCACATATTTTGTTAAAAACTCGGATTTTTTAAAATTTAATCTTCTTTGTATTATACGAAAATATCATTAAGTAAATTTTTTTTCAAAGTTTGTAAATTTTAATGGAAAGGTTTTTTATTAATTATATATTGTATATATTACATTTTTAAACGTTTAAATATTTTACATAAGACAAATAAATGGTCTGTATCAGCCATCTCACTAGAAGTTCATTGCTTGTTCTAAGACAGCGAACATACACCCACTAAATTCACATGTAACAATGGATTAAAAGTTGGTTGTTTGGAAAAAACATATACCTTAAATTTACAATTATCTTTTATTTTTTTTTACTATCCGACCAATTAACATCATCTGAAGAGAGTCTCGAGATAAGAGGTGGAAACTCGTGTCAGAGATAAATGTAATTAGTGAAAAAACAAAAATATTTTTTATTAAATATTCTTATATGTAATTGCAAAGAGTGAAATTGAAACATTTGGTAGGATTTTGATTTTCACCATAGCCTTGCCTTATGCATTCAATTTTATAATTTTTTTGACTTATAAAACATTTTAAAAATTGAAACATAAATCAAACCAGACATTGTAATCGACCTTAACATTGGCTTCCACTATTACAGGAAATTAAATGCAAATAGAAAAAGTAAACTCGCACATAGACCATGCATTGTAAGCGTGTGAACTGCAGTTTCTCGATATAAATTATTTGAAGTTTATTAGTGTGCCAGTTATGATTAACAGTTTTTATATGAACTGCAATTAAACTACAACATCACGTCTTCAGTAATCAATCTTTAAATTTTAAATACAAGTGATATATTTGTGGGGTTCAAATGCAGTGTATGCATTTCTATTTCATTATTTTTTTGCTTAGTTTAAACATTTCCACTATATCAATTTGCTTCTCAATGCACACAACATACACTGCATTAATTTGCGTATTCGTGTACACATTACCATTTCAACGATTCGGTTCTCAGTACAAACATCCACTGCATTAATTTGCTTTTCAATGTACACATTTCCACTGCACAAATTTGTTTTTCTATACACACATTTCCACTTTATTGATTTGCTTCTCAGTGCACTTGTTATATTATTTTTTTCTCAGTACTCGCATTGCTACTGCATAGTTTAAAGGTTATTTTTATAACGTAAATAAAACATTCATATAGTTTTTTTTTTAATGAATGTTTTACATTAAAATTATTCATGGAAACATTAAACATTTATACTTTTAATTCCTCCAGTCGGAAAATATTTCTTAAACCCATAATCTCTTGCGAGTCATGCGTAATTAATAATTTTATTCAAAACTGCGTTAGATTCCCTTTTTTGTCCCATAAAGACGTTAAAGTCTGTCTTAAGTGATTTAAAATTCAAATTTAAGCATTTTGACATCTCAGTATGATCAGATCAGAATGAAAGAGCGTGAAATAAGGAAAAGCGCGCACACGCTGTGTTTAGAGTTAAAGACATTGAAATGGAATTTAAAATCCTGGAGGAAGATACAGTCAGTCCTAGAATTTGCTGGGTATCTTTTCACACGGTTTTAAGTTTAGCGGTCATGAATAATTTATGACATCTGTAGCTTAGTTAGTAAGACGCATATGTATCAACTCTGGATTTATATATTCGATTGTATCCCGATTTCTTAAAAAAATATTCAAAGTTGGTTTTCACTCAAGACCTCGTTTATGTATATCTTGTTAGTTGGAAGAGTATTGAACTACTACATTCTTATGGCAAGTATAATATTTTGTTCTGCAAACTGGGTTCACAGGTTCGATTCCCGCTGAATTATATTGACTATTTTTTTTACTTTCAAACCATGTTTCATACAAATGTATACTTTTTCTTATCAGTAGCTATATAAAAGAATTGCAATTTACTGATAAAAATACTTGCAGCTAATTCAATCTACTGATTGTTTTTTCTTGCAAATGGAATATGTAAAATGATTACAAGAAAATAGGAAATATCCCATTGATCGACAAACTTATGTTAATATGCTCCACAATTACTTATGTCTTCAGCAGATGGTGTTATTTCGGTGCCTTATCTTCGGACTGAACTATTTGAAACATGTGTAATTGCACACGAGATGACTTTATTTAATTAGTTTTCGGAAATTAATATTTGCAATTTCATTTTTTTTTCAACGGACAATTTTATATAGCGCAATTTAGAGAGCAAACTTTCCTTAAGGGCGTTCTTGGGACTAAATCCCCTTAATCATTCAACAAATCACGTCTGATAGCTATAGCAGCGCTCGAGCGAATCAGTTATAACACTTTCTTAGTATATATCGTATATACTTTTTGTAATTGTTACTATGTGGCAATTTATTTCAATCAAACAGAAAAATGTTTATGAGGTCTTGAGTGAAAGCATGACTAAAAACCTTTATTTTTTTTAAATGTGGGTTCTAACGGGAATCGAACCCGTAACTTTCAAGTCAAGCAGGTCTTTAGGCCACGGAGGACGTCGTAAAAATTGATAGATTATAGTTTTCTATAAATTAATTGATGGAGTAAGATTTGAGTTTCTTGAAATGAGCTTTCTTGAACTATTATTTATACGGTTGCCTGTATAAACATTACAATTAAATAAATATAAATGAAGCAATAAGTTCCTCAATAGTTTTATTCTTCAAACCCTTGTTATGTTTCTGATCGGTTGGAAAAAATGATAATTAGAAGTTATTTCGTCATAGGTTTAATAAAATCAGCAAACAAAATAATGAAAATATCATTGATTCCCTTGATTTTTATTAAATTAAAAATAAGATAAATTATTTTGTAAACTTTTGACACATTTAATATCATTTGGCATTTATTTAAAAAATATACTAGTATGTCATATATGTGAACACGTATTTCATATACAAGATTAATATATGTATTTTTCACATTTTAAATAAAAAGCCTTTTTTTTTTAAATAATGTGTTGGTTTAAGACTTGAGATGTTTTTCTAATTTGAAACTTATACGTCAAATTTATGCGAGTAAAAATATCATAGAAGTAAAGATAAAAGGGTGCTGATTAAACAGAAGGTAAGAATATGCCAAACAATTGAAATGTCATCTCTTTTGTACGGCTAAAATGCAGAAACTTATATGACTCACAAAAATATAGTAATTACTCCAAAAATAGGGATGCTTCGAATGTATGCGGGAGTAATGCTCAGAGATAATGTACGAAATATAGATTTTTTAAACGTATTTACATTTTTTACTATAGGGTTTATGCTTGCCCTAACGGAGGTAGTTTACATATAACAAAAAAATAAAATAAAACACGGTGAATTTTTTTAAAGAAATACGTATAAAGTATCAAAATTTAAGAAATATGTATAAAGTATCAAAAAATAAGAAATATGTATAAAGTAACAAAATTTAAGAAATATGTATGAAGTATCAAAAATTAAGAAATATTTATAAAGTATCAAAATTTAAGAAATATGTATAAAGTATCAAAAATTAAGAAATATGTATAAAGTATCAAAATTTAAGAAATATGTATAAAGTATCAAAAATTAAGAAATATTTATAAAGTATCAAAATTTAAGAAATATGTATAAAGTATCAAAAATTAAGAAATATGTACAAAGTATCAAAATTAAAAGTTTCAAATAAAGTTGAATAAATAATAATAAGCATAAAAATCCCACTATATAAAAAAGAGTATATAAATTAGAGACATCACTTATGGGTTTTAATAAAAACTGTACTTTTCACTCCACAAAAACAGTGTAAGGAAAAAAGAACTGCACAAAAAATATTCTTGACTGCATGATTTTGATTTTATTTATTGTAATATTCGAAGGGACTTCGGTGTTAAGACTATAGAAGAAAGTAATAGAAAGGTAACTACGATAGAATGGGCATGTAATGAGAAGACATGAATACCAAAATGTTAGAAAAGCTGTGAACCTGGACCTTTATCATCCACCAAATCAATATAGATAACTAACAAGTAAGTGGATGTCACGTGGAACAAGAAGAACTGACTTCAAAAGAGTTTGATTCAAGATTTGATTGAATATTTCAAGGAAAGTTTCAAGGTCTCCTAACTGAGAACCTACAATAAGCTATGGTGTATCGATTTGGTTATGTAATACGTAGGGGTGATAGTTATGTTTTTGTAAAACATTGCTTGAAATCTGAAAAAATATAATATATGGGCAAAATGTTGATGAAATATGTAAAGAAATATTTCAGGTTAAGCCGTCAAACTTAGAAATTACGTATAGATTATGAAATTATAATATTGTTGAACTGAAAAAAGTTTAAAAATTTGATTATTCCAAAAATAATGGCCGACTTTAATATCATTTTGAACGTTCTTTACTAGGAAATATTTGTTTGTTTGACAATTAATAATCTGTTATATTTATTTATTGAGTCATGCAACATAACCTCACTCACCTGATCGATTTTACGATTTTTACATTTGCATGCACCTCGATAACTATTTACAGCAGAAAAAAAAATAAGAACAGATAAGCAGCAGAAAATGTCTATATTCTTGTATTCTTATCCACCGGAATTTTATTATGTAGTCATAAATACACTTGGTATTCGTTGGCAAAAATCCATAGAGACGAATAGCTCGCACTTGGATTGGAAAAGTTTATTCACTCTAAAGTTACGTTTGATTTAATTTGAAGGTTGAAACCGGCCATTATTTTTCGAATAACCTAATGTTAGTTCTCGTTTGTTTGTCAAATAATAGATGTAAGTTGGTTGGGTCAAAATAAGTTGATGATTTTTTTTTAAAACTGAATTACTTGAAACAAAGTTCACAAAAGTGTGATGAGTGTAGGGATATTGAACCAGTTGAAAAATCGTCTAAACAAGATCTTACAAACAAACACAGAAACGCTGTTTTTGAAGTGTTTTGTTTCTTTTACTTATAATTTTAATTATTTAACTTTCCTTGATTTTTCTTAATTAACGCATGTCAGTTACACTTGATTTCTCTACATAGTGATTTCCTGAAGAGGGATATCCAGAATGCCTTGCCTTCTCTGGAGGATTTTCTGTTGGGGTTACCTTCACTGAGCGGGGTGGATCCAGTTTTATGGCGCTGGAAACTCGCCATTCGTCCACTCTCTATCTGCTATGACACTGATGGAAATGTCAGTGGTCACATTGCCCGGGGTTTTCAATATACGTGATTGGACTGGCATAAGGAGCGTTGGAGATCTTTTTCGGGCTGCCGGGGACAAAGATATCTACTCTCAAGTGATATTTAACGTTGGGGGACCTGACCTGACACTGAGAAGAAGAAGAAGAAGTTACACTTCATACAAATATAAAAAGCGTCGACTCTACTCATACCATTTTTTTTAGTTTATAACAGCATATGCTGCCTACTTATGATTAAAGCAATAAATAAACATATAAGTTGAGTTAATCCCACATCAAACAGGATGCGACAAAAAAAGAAAAGAAAAAAAAAACAATTAAAATTTTATGATTTTCATAATGCGTACGTTTATTTTTAAAACTAAACCACGCACGAATAAAGGGATGCCTCTAGTTTGTCTGTGGATCTGAAAATGGATGCCTTGGGGGGAATCCATTTCAATATCAAGCAGTCCCAACAGTTTATTGTCTAACAACAACTGTTTTAGACTCGCAGCTGGAGGTTCCGAATAAACAAGCAGCGAGTGTACCCAAATACGAGAATTGGTTTACGATTTCTGGTACCAATGCGGAATACAATTTAAATGGCTTTTAAACACATTGACTGGCTCGGTTCAATATCTTAACAAGACAGAAATAATATACCATTATTAAGTTCATATTATATTCGATTAAGTATGCACGTGTACAAACAATGTGATGTTTTTTTTCCTTAAATTGGTATTAACTTTGTGGAATTTTATTTAAGACAATACCTTTCAACCGAGTTATGAAAAATTCTTTCCGATTAACTAAAAAAAAAGCCAATGTAATGGGATCCACAGAGGAATATACAACTCGATAATCTTACCCGTAATAACATATGGATGAAACGACGGGGGTTATGTATGATGGAAGGCTACCAATAACGCTTAAAAGCAAGATCTACAAAACAATTATCAGGCTCGCTATACATGGAGCCGAGTGTTGGTCTCTAAAGAATAAAGAGAAACAATTGCTTTGTGTCGCGAAGATGCGCAAGCTATGGTAGTCACTGGGCACCACTAGATTGGATAAGATCCCAAATAAACGATTTCGTGAAACAATTAAACTAGCGTCTATAGTAGATAAAGTCCGGGAAGCACGACTGCGAGTACGGGAGGAAGAGTCTACGCTAAAGAAAGTCATGAATTGAGAACTCCCAAATAGACGCAGAGGGGGGCTCAAGAAGATATGCAAAAAAGTGGAGGAGGACACGACGAAAACCGGACTATCTCCGAATGGTTGTCAACATTGAGAGAATGAAGAGAGGTGGGAAAAGGTCCAATTAGCCGATCCCAAATGGATGGGATAAGGCAAGAAGAAGAAGAAGTAACATATAGAACCAAAGCGTTGATCATGACAAATAAAAATAAATAAAAGTAACTGGGTTCGAATACCAACTACTACCAAAAATCCTTAATCCTTAACATGTTGCAAAAAAGAAATTGGAGATTTTCTGAAGAAACTAGAAAATTTACGAGGTATCCACCAGCGACATAATGTCGCGAATATATACGAAATAAATTATATACTCGTATATCAGCCATCTTATCTAGATGCATTGCCTGTTTAGAGACAGTTGCCTTACACTCGCAAAATACACATTCAAAATACACATTTAAGAACTGCACCCGCTCGTGGGGTTTGACAACTATAAATATAACTAATTTAATTTAGGAAAAGGTAAAACAGGGGAAGGTATTTTCCTTGCGCGATAAGAAAATACATTTTCATATAAATTCCATAAGAAAATATTAACATTCAACATGCAACCAAGCATATCTCTTAATTAAGTTACGTAAATTACACATTTCTACACAAATTAACAACAAAAAAGGCCGAATAAATGACATAATAAATTATAAATTCGTAATCTTAAAAGAATACGTGGGGAGAGCATGAAACACAGAATACGGAATAAAATTATTAAAGATAAATTTGAACTTATAAATAAATATAGATTTATTGATAGCAACACAGGATGTGCACACATTCTGAAATTTCACACATACTCGTATTTCAAGGCAACGGAAATAAATATTTTTAAGAGAGAAACTATCAAAAGTTTCATCTTATAACAGCCTGCAAGTTGATATACACTCCAACCAATAGAAATTAACCGCAACCGAAAGGTCGTCAGAAGTTTTTTAGTCCACACCCTTCTACACGTAAATTTTATTCAACTTATTAAGTTTTATGTATATAGTCAGGTGAAGAAGAGCCCTCTGAGATGGTTTGGACACGTGGATCACTAATTAACAAAACAAATGTACAGTCCTAATGTGATTGGAAGGCGTGGTAGAGGAAGGCCAACGAAAATATAGTTGGAATAAGTTTAAGAAGGGAATGGTGAAGTCAGCGAATCATAAAAGTTAAATGAGAAGGTGCATGGATGAATAAGAGGCCAAATACACGTGTCACAATAGAAATTATTATCTGCTTACTCCGACAGGGGAATTGCCTGATTATAGATTTATGTGTTTATAACAATATTTACTCAAATTTATTCAATTTTGACTTGGTTCCATATAGAACTCGTGTATCGATTGTTTTTTAGGATTCATCAACCACTTCACCGCAGCTGAAGTTAGAAGCTCTCTCAGTTCTTCATACAGAGAGAGAGGGAGTGTATGTTAGGGAATGATTTACAAGATGGGCACTTTTTGACATATGTAAAGGGGAGTATAATCACTCCCCATCTATACATCAAATATATGCGGTATTTTTTACCACTTTTTGAACTCTATCTTATCTTTCTCTAATACGGACAAAAAGTCCCTGTCCAACGCGATGAACACAAGAAGATCAATATAGTTCATATTCAAAATTAACGTGACGTTACTTAGTGACTGCCAAAAGAAGCTTCACCCTCTTGAGGGAAATATAGTGACGACGAATTTTCAATGTCATGGGAGAAAGAGAATGATTCGTAGCCAAGTAAATATAAAGCTGCTTAAAGTATGTGGTTTACATAGAGTACTTTCACAGAAAACTTCAAATGATTCAAAACATATTCTGACGACACTAGATCGGAGTGACTAATCCGTCCGAAGATGTCCGGTGTAAATTTGAAAGAAAATCCCTTACAAAATTATTGACTCATTTTTCATCGCAGTTTCACAAAATGTCATCAACAGTCATACATATGGCTGTATAAATTACAATAGGGACGAAGGGAAAAGGATTGTTCTGAGAAACCATTGACTTCTCAAGTCTATCTTGTTTCATGGGTTTTTCAATAGACCTGATGGAATTAATTAATCCTTCATACACCTGCCAAATTCAATGACATGATCAAAGCTGTATTAGTTATTGGTTTTACAAAATTTGACACAATTGAAGATTGCTCTACACTCATTAACCTTTAATTTCATGTTTACCATTTTTCTTGTTGTTTATCTTTTTCGCGTTTTATAAAGTGCCGCAAGACAGTTGAAAGTTTTTTACAAAAGAGAATTTACTCTATATTTTTACTTTTTCATTATTTTGTGTACGTGGTTAAATAAAGTACGTATGGGGGGTTTATTGCTTTACAGTAATTTTTTTCAGTCATTTGGCTCATTTTGTATACTTTTGACTGATTCAATCCATAGCAAATTTTATAAAAAAAATATTCGTTAAATTGAAGTTAAAAAAAATTACAAATCTCTATTAATAATGATAAAACTAAAAGAAAGTAATTCTTTCAACGATAAGGAAGAGAATCAATAGAAAATTGAGATGGAAAGATTTTCTGGGTGGTGTAATATTTTTTTTATTTTCTGTTCAACATAAATGAGGATGGTGCACATCTCATAAATCTAAGAAGTTTGCTTCGCATTCATAAATTTTAGAACCGCAAATTAAGACATGTAAAATGTGGTGTGACGTGTTGGTGTGTAAAGGAGTCTCTCATGGCTTGATCGAAGAAAATATCCGTGTTTTGAAAGAAATTGAAAATTTTGCGATGCTATGAAGGATAATTAAATTTAATAAGCGAGCAAAATAATGTTAACGGAATGTAAAAGTTCTTTGGCTACCTGATTTTAAATCATTAAAGTGTGTTCAGAAACTCCAACATCTTCTGGTGGCTATTCAACTAACATGCTTCACCGTAAACAAGTAATGGAAGCATAAAACATTGAGATAGTTAAAACAAGCAGAAAATTACGTACCTTTTTGAGATAATTTAGAAAAGCAAAGATTACGGCTTAACTCTAAGACATGATTACGCAAACTCAGATTTTTATCAATAAAGATTGCCAGTTTTTTGACATGTGCTGAATACGGAAACATAGAGTTATCACTTTATATAGAGGAAAGATGTTGGATACATTAAGTCTGGCTTTCAATATTTTTTATTGACATAACTCAATATTTCACTCATTTATTGACATAACTCAATATTTCACTCATTGACATAACTCAATATTTCACTCATTGCAAAAGGTCGTGAAGGTTAACATAGATAAGTCATATAAAACAGAGCTCAGTTGACATCGTCAACAAAGACAATTATACAAATCCAACAACGTGGAAGAAAGCCACTTGACAGACCGAGACAGAGGCTTTTAAAAGATAACGTGCAACAGGATCATACAATAATAGGAGTGAGGAGAGAAAAGAAGGAGACAACAGACTTTTTACAGCTCAGCAGCAGTTTTATGGGCATCTATGGTAGGTAGGTGGAAAATATTCTACTTACGATTGTAGCTGCCCAACATATTTACATTATGTATGACAACCCGGTTTATTGGTTGACAATCCCTCTCACCCCCTTAATCTACCAGATTAGACGGAGCTCTGTTTATGAAATCTCCCCCGAGATGGTATCATCGAAACAAAAAGTTTCTTATTAATTTCAGAGATGTCATTTACATAAAATCTGCGGATGTCTAAGGGAATTGTGTATCAGGAAACGTGACCCGTGTAACAAGAGATTACGCGTGATAAACGCGAACGTTTCAAATACTTATAATCCTTCATGACTTGTGAGTCGTGCACAACTTTCGAACATTGATTTGTGAACAGGGGCGAATTTCTTAAAATTATTTTAATTTATTTAATTACAAATATTTTTACCAATTGTAATATGTACGAGTACATCGTATCACACCGAATTTCTTAATGGGTAGATAAATCAATCTTATTTCGGCGCATCTTTTGTTTCAGATTTGTATAAGAATTTACATGCGGATTTTAGTGATGCTTAAATTTCTTTTATATTTTTATTCAAAACATTATAAGAAGAATAAAAGCACAGTTAATAAAGCGCCGTTTAAAGAGCAAACTCTCCTCAATGGAGCTCTAACAGGGGAGTCAAACCCGCAATTGTTGACAGATTAAAAATATTACAAAAAAAAATAGTATAGAGGTAGAAAGGTAGCTGCGGCCAAAAGATTAAGGACTTCACCGCATCTACGTATGTTTAAAAAAAACATATTTGGAAAGGAAACCGCAGAAAACTTCCCAAGGAAAATGTGATGGTAACACATTTGACTAACAATGGAGTGTAAATTTGTGTAGTATTTTTATATATCATATAATCATCAATTTTTAAAAGTGATTCCTTAAGCTGCACATGCCATCCACACATCATACACTTTCAGATGACAAAGATCGATTCAATTAAAATATTACTCGTGAAAACGCATCTTAACCATTAATTAAAATCCTCAAACCATTAAACATTTCATCATTATAATATTACTAGGTTTGGTATAAGCACTATTGCACTTTAGGGCTATAAATTGACCATTTTTATATTTTTGAGTCATAAAGGTCATAAAATGGAATGTTTGACACATACGAGTATATGCCTTAAAAAACAATAGAAACACTTGAGAATTTACAAATAAGACCTAGGATTGTTTTTTTTCTATCTTTATCCATATAAAATATAACGGGATGTTTGTTTTTTATTGATCCTATATTTTTTCTTCACGTTGGTGACACTGTCATTTGATGCACATTTTAATTTTCAGTCATATAGGATGGGTAGTTTGTGTTTGACAGGCGAGTATTTACAACACATGCACATTTGCGACTTTTTTTTTCTCGAAGATGGAGAGGACATTTAAAGGACAACGTTTGGTGACCATAAAGGAAATAAAGGCAAAATCGCCAGGTGAGCTAAACGCTATTCCAAAAAGTGAATTCCACAAATGTTTTGCAGATTGGGAAAAACGCTGGTCAAACTGTATTTTATCCTATGGGGACTACTTAGAAGGACATAATATCAATATTAATGATTAAATAAATACTTTTTGATAAAAATAAAAATTATTTTATTGAATCTCGTATGTTCTCATCCAGGTCAATTCAATGAACTCTTAAAAAATCCCAAAATAAAATAATGAACGAATCCTGCTTTCCAACGCTTTTGAGGAGTCTACACTCGAAATAGCACTAAATATTGTCATTATTATTATAAGGTTTGAAAAATATGACAACCACTTCGCACAAAATATAGATATCAAAGTTGATAAATCACAATTTAAATATATATATATATATATATATATATATATATATATATATATATATATATATATATATATATATATATATATATATATATATATATATATATATATATATATATATATATATATATATATATATATATATATATATATATATATATATATATATATATATATATATATATATATATATATATATATATATATATATATATATATAATATATATATATATATATATATATATATATATATATATATATATATATATATATATATATATATATATATATATATATATATATATATATATATATATATATATATATATATATATATAATATATATATATATATATATATATATATATATATATATATATATATATATATATATATATACATATATATATATATATATATATATATATATATATATATATATATATATATATATATATATATATATATATATATATAATATATAACTGTTTTAACTTACTATATTGATGGAAAATTTTCATTTATTTTTCTTTTAATATCATATTATTGTAGAAATATCGAACTCATGATTTTGTAATGCTTGTGCATATTGTTATAGCAAAAAATACTTGATGTAACCACCGACACGCAATCAATTTATTTCTCATTTCGAAATGTTACATGGAAGCTTGTTATAAAGCGAGCAATATATTGCGCGGAATTCGCTATAAACGATGAATTTCTATTTAACTTTTGTAACGTACAATTTAAACTTGTTACCATGGCGAAATTCTTTGCTCAAATATCAAAAGTTGAGAGAAATTAAGAGATACTCGCACATCTCGAGTTGCTTAACAAACATTAAATGCCAAACATTTTCCATTGTTTATGGGTGAAATCTCGCCGAGTCATCTTGTTTCGAGAAACATGCCAATAAACTTTGCCGTTTACTCAAAGCGAGAGACGGTCAAAGAACTCAACTGAGAGTCAAACAAAATAGTGGCTACGCTTCGGAAAATTTTGGTTTGAAAGCTTTCGTGCCACTGCAAGCTGCAAAACTTTTCAAAAAGGGAAGGTTCTAAATCTCTTTTACATCTTAAATATTATAAAAAGCACTTAAAGTGCACGCACTTTAGACTTTCGTTTATGGCGTTTCATGACGTCATAACACTTATATTTCATCAGGAAATTTAGATAAGATTTACACTGAAAACAAAAAAAAGTGCACACATACATAGCATCACGCCGTTTCCTTGTTGAAGTAGGCAGAAAACTGATCACCAAACTTTCCAATCTTGACACACATATTTCTTCTCTTCCATATCCATACACTTTCTCATACAACTCCTACGACTTCTTTAACTTCTTACATTTCCTTCCTTCAAAATGTCATTCACTTGATCCAACTATACTTTCCTTGGTCTTCCTCTACCACGCCTTCCTCTCACATTTGCACTATTTTGTTAGTCTTGTTTCAAACCATCTAAGAGTAATCTTCTTAATCTGAAAAAAAATTAGAATACAAATATTATTTAATTATTCGGATATCCGATCGATGATTTATACGTTATTAAAAACGTGGATTTTTTTACTTCGGTCCCATTTATCGAGCCTTCGGACTTAAAACCACTTGACTAGGCACGTAACTCGCAAATCGTATGCATGTTTTGGCATTAATACTGTGCGAGTATGGTACTAGACTGGGAGTCTTTTTTGCGTATTACTATCTAGGCAACGTGGGTCGTGAAATAAATTGAAAGTAATTATCATATTTCATATTGATGATAAAACTTTCACTGTAAAAAAAATCAAATACAAATATTTCCTGAACTTGTACCTATGGTTATGTACGCTGATTTTGCATGTTATCTCTTTGAGAAGAAAATTCAGTGCGTACAAAGTCATTTCTTTACTACTATTACTTTGAAGACATCATTATTTTTTCAGGCATTTTTTCTCAACATTTCGTTGAAATAAAATACTTATTTTCTTTGAATAATTTTAAACTATTGTAGATATAACATAAATTTGCTGGTGTCATCCTCAGACATGAGGGACAGCACGACGGATGGATGATATAAATTCGACTAAAATTAAGCTTGCTATGATATATTAAAAACACGATTTTCTTTTAAGTCACCATCCGACACTTTACACGCATAAGGTTTTTTTTGCCACACAGTTGAAAAAAGCATTTTATCAGATAATAGTATCATATAAAAATATTATACATTTTTTGTTCGAAGGATATTAAAAATTTTTTTGACTGGCATATTAAACTGCTCTAGTTTTTGTATATACATTAATATACAGCATCAAACCAGAGAGATTGTTATTTGTACAATAAAATAACAATTCAATACCTTGTGAAGTTTATTGTTAAGTTGTGACTTCAGAAAGAACAAATCATAAATTGGAAAGAACAAATCGTATATGTGCTTACGAATCAATCTAACGTACGAAATTTATAAATTAACAAGTGACAGCCTAGTTTCGCTTCTTCTTCTCGAAGTACTCTCTCTAATCAGAGGTTTTTCATCTTGGTGGCAATCTTTGTCATGTTAACTGCAGCCCGGTAAAACTCAATAGAACCCAAATCAAAACCGTTACTGTAAAGTGTTAAGCCAAGAAAATCTGTGACTTTATCTGCTTTATTTTTACGCCATTTATTTTTCCCTGGAAGATAAGTTGTGCTGTAATACGTTAACTACACGGCTGAAAACCTAATTTTAGGTATGAGTACGAGGGAGTGTCACATAGCTAAGAGACTTGAATATTTGAAGAAGGGAAGAGAGTTCAATATAAGGCTAGAGTTAAGGTGTTCAAACCGATTAAAAATTAGGTTTCTTGTCATTTCCAGGATTGTTTTATACGGAAGAAGATCTACGAATCTCATCTCAGTAAATCGAGCACTGCGAATACTTCGACTCATTAGATTCCCAGAAGAGTTAGCAAATCTAAATACTTCGACACGTTTCAGGTAGCGGGATATCTTTTGCAGAACAGTCCTTCATCCACCTTGAGACTAATTTCTTAATTGATTAATTTCTCGGTAGACTTGAAAAGTTAATTGTCTTTTGCACATTTTTTGTAAGTTTATTGGTTGAACTAGTTAGATAATACTTTTCAGGTGATCTTAATGGTTGTGAAACAACGCTATATGAAATTGTTTTAAAGAAATGTATTTTGTGCCCCTTAACATATTGTGTGACTAAGATACTACAACTTGCAAACGTTATTGAACTGAAATTGCATTGAAAAATAAAAAAATTGTTAACGTTAAAAAAATATATACGCATATCATACATATATATACACACATACATACACATACATGCACATATATTCAAAGTCACTTAAATTCGTTGCTTTCTAACGCGCTCAATCATAGTAGAAAATTTTCTTTTGCTTTTGGTAATGTGATATGCAATATGTCAATATCCGAAGCAGCTCCGTTCAAAAGAGTTAAGGCCTTTCCAACAAGGATAGCAGCTGGAAGATCCGTTCTTGCGTATGTGGTTGAGAACAGTTCTTGCCGGGGTAGTCTAATGTAATTGTTAGGAACATTTAACGCTAATCTTTGTCGTAATGCTGGACAGCTCACAACTCCTCGAATGAGTCTGACAACGTATACCAGGAGACGCAGATCTCTTCTTACGCTCAAGGAGTTATACCCGAGCATGCCCAGCAGAAACTGAGTAGGACAAAGCCATGGATAGACACCAAACTCACTCATACAGCGATATCGTAGACATTTTTTTTGTACTTTCTTCACCATGAGTGAGTTCTGCGCCCCCACAGGCCTCCAAATGCAAGCATTGCTTTCTAGTTTGCTACCGAGCAATTAATTAAACAGCGTTTTGATCACCATTTGGTTTAAGCAGTTTTCTGTCCATATTCATATGCAAAAGCACTTCCACATTTCGAACACGACCCGTTCAAGAAATCGTAAGAATAAACCTCGATCCACATCTCGAAAACCTCGATAATATTTGATATTCCTGGTTTAATATACTCATCTCCATTTTCACGATCAAACTTTATTTTATCTGCAGAATTGGTCCATTCAAACAAAAATATTTTCAACTATAAATCATGTCAGCATTACCACGTTTCTGAATATTTTCCAAATGCCGAATCGTTGCTACTTTCGAGAAACAGAACTTTCATAAGAAACTTGGAATGTTCGTTCAAAGATTTCTTACACTTCTCCAATTTCGTAAATTACTTTCGACCTCCTTTCGTAAGTCAAATCTAGCAAAGATTTGTTTCCTAATAAAGTGTTACCTTTTTACACCCCCTTCGATGGGTTGTTTATTTAAATCGACCTCGGGAGATCATTTTTTAAGGTGAAATTATGAGTTGAGTATTGTTTAAATAGCTAACAGGTAGTTGACACAGTCTAGCATTAAAATAATTCGAATAGATTAATTGATAACACAAACCTCTTATTAACGCATCAACCCCTACCCTCCATACTAATCACCTTGTATTCATACTATCCATTTTTAAGTCCTTAATCATACACTTAATAGAATCAAATAATATAGACCTAAAACTGAGAATACTCCTCATCAAGACCTATGTATGGAGTATCTTGATGTACGGCTGCGAGACATGGTGCCTATCCGAAAGAGATAGACGAAGACTAGAGGCTTTTGAGATGTGGTCCTATAGAAGACTATTAGGAATTTCCTGGAGAGACCGCATCACAAATGAAGAGGTTCTCCAACGAATCGAAGGAGGAAGGCACCTGCTCAGGATCCTGTCCGAAAGGCGTGCAAGATGGATCGGTCATATAATACGACAAGAGGGCCTCTTGCATGCCATAATGGAGGGTATGACCGAGGGGACAAACTCTAGGGGACGCCCACGCCGAGAGTACCTGGAGGACCTGTTGGTGGACGTGCGCTGCTCAACATATACAGACTTAAAGAGAGCCGCACAGGACAGGGGGGAATGGAGGAGAAGAGTTCAAATTGCTGCAAACCAGTCTTAGGACTGCAACCACGGAACGGAATCATACACTTTCACAATAAATCTAAATCAATTGCATTCAGACCGAAGTTAATTGATAGACTATGGAACATTATTTAAGCAGCCTAGATATCAATTAAAAACCATCATCATCAGTCGACCTCCGTAACCTAGTTGATAAGGCGCATATTATCTATCCAACCCGAGGGCTTCGGGAAAGATTCGCGTTGAAACTAAGATTTTTTTTAATGGTTCGTTATCCCTAATTAGCATATTTCTGGTAGGTTGAAAGATGACGCTACATGGAAATAAGCCCTCCATGTTTTACTGTATACAACGAAGGTGTGATATAATATAATATAATTGCCCTCAAATACAGCATGGGTCTTGATAGTCTGTAGGATTCTCTGCAACTCATATTTTTCAACAACATATCTCATCCAAGGTTATACCCAATGAGCGGCAGTTCTTTGTGACACAATTGAACTATATGAACTTAGATTTTACCACTTTTCTACACTGATAGAGCCTTATTTACTATGCAATTGTTCTCTATGTGATATAAGTTCCCAAGTCTAGTAATTTTTGTTCTAGTTTATTCGATATCTCAATCTATGGGAGTCTTTCTTAGCTATCTTCAGCAAGCTTTTCCAGCGTATCAAGGGCTCACAATCTGTCTACTCCAGATATAATATCATCTGTTAACCTGGATACAGTTTTCCATTCTTCAAATCCAAATTAGATACATCATGCCTTTTTTCGGTCTTAGCAGATTAGCAGAGAAATGGTTTTAGTACCAACTTTGAGGTATGGAAATGAAAAATGGACGTAGGAGTAGGCAAATAAATGCTGTGGAAATGCATGTAATGAATAAAATAGACAGAGTGATAATGTATGACAGAACACGGATTGCAGTGATTAGGGTTGTATGCGAACTTATGGTTGATGTATTGATTTAGACAAAGAATAATACTTCAAGATGGTTTTGACACGTAGAACGAATGAATGAAGAAAAACTAACAAAACAATTTTTTAATAGAAATGATAGTAAAAAAAACGATTGAATGAATATGGTGTAGTGCAGATAAATCGTAGAAGTTATATGAGGTGTATAAATGTTAAAGGATGTGTGTTGAGATATGATAGTTTGGAGCACTGTCCCCTCTACCTTGTTCGACAGGGAAATAATTACGTGATGTTATGTACGAATGTATGTAAAATAATATAGTACGTGATAAATAAATCTGAAAAAGAAAAGACATATAAATAAAAATGAATAAGAAACCATTTTAAAAAAGAACATAAGACAATATATTTCAGTTGATTTTCTACAGGCAATTACTTCGATTGTATTTGTAGAAAAAAGTATTGGAAAACACCAGAGTTGAGCGGCTTATCCATGCGAAATGACGGATAAAAGGAGAAGCAGTATGGCGGCTTATCAGAGATCTGCTGAGCACTCAGAATGGCGAAGTTGAATGGTTCACATTATTTCCAATACTTACTGAGCATTCAGCGTAGCGATATAAATTTTTCATAACTCCACATCTATTTGTTGACATGATCGATAAAACATTGGTGACTACCCATGTGGCAGCATTCTAGCCATCTACGTTCCAACATTGAAATCATATTGCAGGTGAATTGTTTCAGACAGGGTCTTAAAAAAACATGACATATTTATTATTGTGGCATATTTATTCAAATTATTCTTTATTTGTCTAAGTGTTTTCTCTTAACTTCTCAATTATCATCGTCATCGTTGCTAAGCTTCGAAGTTAAAGATCTCCTCGCTTTTCCTAGATCAACAGAGTTGGAAAATAAAGCGGTGCCATGGAGTTATTTTTGTTACTTTCTCCATCTTTCTTTTAAGTGAATGAACCATTGCACACCAGCAAACTCACCAGTTCTTACGCCATATTTAATACGATGGTCCACCGTAGTAATACGATTGGGCTCACCGGCAGGTTTATTTTTCATTTTATTTTTGGGAGAATAGGTATGACCGAAATGATTCTATAGCCGTGTGCTAGGTGGAATAGATGCGTGTAATTCGAAGGTAGTAAGTAGCACAGTGCGGAATTCATACCGGTGACCTTTCGCATGGAAGTCCAGTGCGTTACAGCGCATTCATGTACCGCTTCTCTCACTTCCCTATAAATTGTATTGCATTACATTTCCGTTGTATAATATACAGCAGTGTTATTCCAACTTTCTCGTGGGGTAGATGGGTATAAATATTTCACGTAAGTCACGCCGGAATCTGCAAGGATTGAGTGGCAACCATCCGCCTTTGTACCAGTGTTGTACATGGATATTAAAGAAAAAATAATTAATGAGTATATAACATAAAATATTTCTTTCCATACTAAAAATCCTGTAAGTATTATGTCAAGATACATTTTGATTAAAAATGTTACCTTATGTAAAGCAATTTTAACTCGAGTCCCTTATGCTCTGTTGAAGATTATTAAAACTGTTTTTAGGCCTTGGCAATTTCTTCGTCGTTTTCTTACATTTTCTAGCACTGAGTAACAAGCACACTCGGTAATATAACCAACCGCTGGTTAAACATTAATTAAAATAAAATCCACCACAAATTTATAGGGTGATTGGAAAATTACTTTAAAATATACAAAATATGGTTTAAACTTTTCTTTTTCTTGGTGCATCAACTCCCCCAAATCGTGCAAGCGTTTGTCGTTTCCTTTGCTGTTGGCGTTTTAGGAAAAAGAAAGACGCTTTTTATGTTTAGCGCTAACAGCCTTTATTTAGCTCTTAGAAAATAGAGCAGAGATTCTTTCTTAGAAATAACAGTTCTTGGTAATTTTATTAGTCAAGATATCATCGTTTTTATCCTAACACGCCAGCCTTCTGCAGACTTGTGGATTACCCAGAAGATCATAACAGTGATGCCTCAGTTATCCATCACTCCATTCCACCAACAAAAACTCCCTGTCAAATGAGTCTCCAAAGTTCCAGTGTCCATTTTTATACACTCACTACTGTTTATTTAATGTTTCTTTCTCAAATAATCTAGCTGTATCGGATGTATGCATCACCTAAAATATGAATTGGTGTATATTTTCTTGTTATTTGATATTTTTGATGTTTGTTTGATGTACTTGCTGTGTGCCGACCGTAATGAAATGTTCCTAGTGCGCGGCCTTCGCAAGAGCTAGTATCAACAGTCAGCCCATACGTGCGAGATATGTAATATCTCGCAAGCCATGACGGCATGCATGGGCGAAAATAGACGCTTACTACTGATTGGCCGCACTTATATGCGGTCAATCGCTCATCGTAAGCTATCAATTTCAATCACTCCTTATGGAGCGCAAAACGTCAAAAATACATTCTCAGTTTACTCCAGTCTACTGTCTTTTACTTATGGCCTACTTCTACCTGCTAAAGAGGAATCTCTTCACCCTGCTACTTTTCACCGGCAAAGCATTGAGTGAACCGAAATTTCCAAATATCGAGCGGCAACCTTCTACCAATTCTACAGTCTTTGTACGGTGCTGTACACTTGCATTTCAACATGTTTGACTAAAGCATTCTGTCAAGTATTGTGCAAACTTAACGAAAGGTACCTTAATCAAGTTTACTTCTTTTTTAATTGATCTACCTGCAAACTCCGTGTATCTATTTATTTCAACTTGAAAAAAATATATGTTACAATTGTATTTTTCAACGCCGAGGCTTATTAATTAGAATACTAGCTAAATACAAATGTCCCGTCTTAGATTCGATTCATGTCGAGTAACAAATAATCTTTACTCGCAGACTTTTTATCTGAATTCTTGGTGCGCTCTTGGGGGGACAAATGCAATAAAAGTTCTTCCCAGGCAATAAGTGGTGAGAATTCTGGACATCGACTAGGATGTCAAACAAGGAACTAGTGTTGGACTCAACCCAACAATAAAGCGGCTTCTATTTGCAGAAGTGTACTCTTGCACACACTGAATACATTCAGCAGTGGAATGGTCTACGTAATACATAAATATTATGGTCTAAATAATATCTGTTATACATTTCAAGATTAAAAAAATAGTAAATCACCTAAATATGCATGCAGAAACTCACAAACACCCGATCACATTATGTACCGGTGTCGCTCTACTTTTCCTCTCGAATTATTACATAACTATAAAATGTGAAGACACGGATCTTACGATTCATAAACAGAAAAAGATAAATTCTTAGATAAATCAGGATTTCCTATAACGGACTCCTTTTAAGGTTTCTAAACTTTACATTATTTCCCATCATTATTCCTGATCGTTAATGTAAAAATAATTTTAGAGAGTCCAACACAGATTTTTTTCATATATTTTTCAATAGGGGTTTCAACTTTTTTCATTTCAAATTAGTACACTCTGTATGTAAGAAACAATTTTAACACGGTTAATCCTTCTTGTTATAAACCCATTTGAAAGTTTCAAAATGATTTTGTAGTTTTAAGTATGCCGGCAAGAACCCGCCCGTCACATTGGGCGGCGAAATTTACTGAAGCAGTGCTCTCCACTTTCCCAACAACTTCATTCATATATTATTTCCATTTCTTACGATATTAATCCTTTCACAATTAGTAGAATTGCGCGGTAAATTATGCCCGGGTCTCATTTAATTTTAATTATCATTTCAAAACTTTATAAGGGATTTTATAATTGTTAAACTGTCTTTTATTTCATTTCTATTGGTAACGATAACGGTATAATTATTGAAATAAAAACATTTATGGTGCAGTCTTACTTCCTTGCAAATTTGACAAAAATGTAAGCCAGTCATATCACAAGGCAAATAATTCAAAGTATTTGTGAGCGTTTCATATTTTAATTTGTTTTATTGCAACTGTCAAATGACCTTTTTGATGGAAAATGTTAAAAAACAACAACTAAATTTTCGTTGTACATAGCACAATTTGACAGATTATTTTACCTATCTATTATATTTTTTTGGTGCCATCGGGAATCGAACCCAAACCCCCCAAATCAAAGTTAAGCGCCTTACTAACTAGGCCATGCGGAAAATGATTATCTTATAAACACAGGTATGTTGGCGGCCGTGGTTTAATGGTTAGCATCTATGCTAAATAAGCGGGTAACTCAAGTTCAGTTCCTTGCGAATTCAATTCCGGACTAGTGATGTTAATCTAAGACCATATATAAGTCTAAATTGGTGTTTTTCTTTAGCTCATATGCTGCTTATTATAAATTCGTGTAGTGCTTTTTAACACCACAAAAATAGCGCTTTATAAAACCGCCTAAAAAAAGCTGCAGCAGATGAAACGTGACAATCGTCCTAGAAGTTTGATTTCCTGGCTTTCGAAACTCTAGATTTAATATATTAAGAATATGTGCCTTCTAAAGTTCAACAGTCGGCACATAATAAACCAATACATTCGCAGACGTCTTCCATCCACAAGATGGCTGAAAATCATTTTTGATGGCGAGGGATACCCTATCGATATCGATATGTAAAAAAAAAAAAATGTTTATATTCACTGATAAAATAGCAGCAAAATTTGTTTGTTTTTTTTTAATATTTTGAAAATACGGGTGATTTCTTTGTAAACAGAGATATAATTGTTTGAATTCAAGCCCGTCGATAAACCAGAGGGACGGAATTGAAGCTGCAAATAAAAAGTAATATCTTTTAATGAGCCCCCATTAAGGGTCGGCGCTCGTGTAAACGTTGTTTTGTTTGTTGCAGCAACTCGGAAGACATTGTGAGGGGTAGGCAAAGAGGATAGAGGGAACTGTTTCCCGGGCCATGACGACGCCCGGGAAAAATTAAATCGTGTACAGACGAAATTAATTTAACCATAAAATACCACAACGTTGGTTATTATAGAAGAGTTTAAATGAATACGTATTTTCTCATGAATGTATTATTTTTTTGATTAACTATCTACTAAGATGTTAGTCTAAAACAGTGTTTTGATGTATGAGAATGGAACGGGGACGTGGAAAAATACTGAAAAAAAAACGAATAATGCTATGTACGAGTCTGTTCTCTTAGTGGCGCTATATAAATTGTCCTTTTATTATAATAAATGCGTGCACATAGAAGAATACATGGGATAACAATGTATGACGGAATATGAAATGAAGATATAAGGAATTAATGTGAATTTAAGGCTGAGGAGTTGAGTGAGATGAAGAATAACACTCTGATATGAGTTAGACACATGGAACAAATTAAGGCTGAGGAGTTGGGTGAGATCAAGAATAACACTCTGATATGAGTTAGACACATGGAACAAATTAAGGCTGAGGAGTTGAGTGAGATGAAGAATAACACTCTGATATGAGTTAGACACATGGAACAAATTAAGGCTGAAGAGTTGAGTGAGATGAAGAATAACACTCTGATATGAGTTAGACACATGGAACAAATTAAGGCTGAAGAGTTGAGTGAGATGAAGAATAACACTCTGATATGAGTTAGACACATGGAACAAATTAAGGCTGAGGAGTTGAGTGAGATGAAGAATAACACTCTGATATGAGTTAGACACATGGAACAAATTAAGGCTGAAGAGTTGAGTGAAATGAAGAATAACACTCTGATATGAGTTAGACACATGGAACAAATTAAGGCTGAGGAGTTGAGTGAGATGAAGAATAAAACTCTGATATGAGTTAGACGCATGGAACAAATTAAGGCTGAAGAGTTGAGTGAGATGAAGAATAACACTCTGATATGAGTTAGACACATGGAACAAATTAAGGCTGAAGAGTTGAGTGAGATGAAGAATAACACTCTGATATGAGTTAGACACATGGAACAAATTAAGGCTGAAGAATTGAGTGAGATGAAGAATAACACTCTGATATGAGTTAGACACATGGAACAAATTAAGGCTGAGGAGTTGAGTGAGATGAAGAATAACACTCTGATATGAGTTAGACACATGGAACAAATTAAGGCTGAAGAGTTGAGTGAGATGAAGAATAACACTCTGATATGAGTTAGACACATGGAACAAATTAAGGCTGAGGAGTTGAGTGAGATGAAGAATAACACTCTGATATGAGTTAGACATATGGAACAAATTAAAAAAGAAAGACTAAAGGCACAAATATACAGTGCCCATTTTAGTGGAAGGTGGTGAAGAGGAAAATTGAGGAAAGCATGGTTGGATCAAGTGAATAATATTTTGAAAGAAGGAATTATAAATAAAATAAATCATCAGAGCTGCATGGATATGAAAGAGGCAAGATGTGTTTATCGAGGAAGACAAGTATGGTACCTTGTCCTCTCTGTCTACCTCAACAGAGCAATTATGCTATCGTCTTAATCATGATGCCGTACTTGGGAGGTGTGGGTAAATTCCTTTTGATGCCGGTTTTTTTAAACTTATTTCGAGTTGATTAGAAGACATTAAGTACGTTGTGGAAATAAACCCTTCAGGTTGAACTGTTAACAACAAATCTCCGTGGCATAATTGATGACGACCGATGATGATCTCTGCAGCCTAGTTGGTAAGATACATGTTTTTCAACACGGGGGTCGTGATTTCTATTCCCGTTTAATATATTTCGGGGTGGTTGGGAAAGATTGCTACTGAGCAATAAAATACTGTATGTCTTACTTACTTAGATAATCCCTCAGAGACGAATATAATTGTCACTCCCTTTCAGGTGACTCAAATATCTAATTCTGGATCCACGTACCCTTTCACTATGAGGATACTGTCTACAGATGGTTTTTGAAGACTCAAGTCTAGGGGCTCTTTTCCTGTTCACTGTCGCGACTTGAAGTCCATATTGCGTACACTTCATCCAAGATGGCCCTACCGAGAGAACAGGTTTTTTTACGGCTTTGTCTACTTGATCATCGGAGTGCACAAACTCCTCCGCCATAGCAAGAGCAAGAGGAGTATACTTTATAGAATGAAAGTTTAATACAATACAATAATCGAAATCAAAACCTCCTGGCGGAGACAAACGTCTTAACAACAAGGCCTCAGAGATATTTTAATTAATTAGAAATATAGTCCAAAATTAACCAATCCAAAACGATATGCGTTAAGTAATATGTGTAGTCCTATGTGTAAAATTTATATTGCTTAGAAAATCATTTATCAAAATTTAATTAACTGATTGGCCAGAATAATATAATTAAATCACATTTATCAAGTCAGCTTATCGTTTATTCGAATCGTTAATTAAAGGGGAACATTTCTAGCGCGTAATTCCACATTTAGGGTATTTCCATATTGTTGTACAATTCCACCGATATTTTTCTTTAGCTAGATTTTTCATTCCTAAAACCAAATACTAAATCGTTACGATACGATAGGCAATTCCTCGTGATCGAATATAACTGTCAGCCATGTTATAGATGGAAGACGTCAGTGTGTGTATTAATTTATTGCGTGCAAGCTGTTGCTTGCTCTTCAGCAAGCACATTCTTGACAGATTAAACCCAAAGGCAAGGATGTCAAATTCTAAAGCGATCAGCGGGTTTAATCTGCAGCAGCTTTTTGTAATGCAATATTTTATGCAGTGCTATTTGTGGGCGACTTTTTGCAGTGCTATTTGTGGTTAATAGTGATTTAAGAATTTATGGTAAGCACCATAGTCAGATCAAGTCAGATCAGATTGTCGGAGGAATGAATCTAAACTAAACTGGGACTGATCATATAAATTTATGATTGGTACTCCATGTTAACGGGTCAAAGTTTTAAAAACAATTACCTGGGCCTGTTCCAAGGCTGAAAAACAGACGTCTAGCCAACTAGGCCACAAAGCTCATCAGGTTAGATCAGAAGAATGGATCTAAACTAAACCGTGACAGATTATTTTACTAGTACACAAAGTTACCGGGTCAAATTATTAAAAATAATTTCCTGGGCCTGGTTTTATTTTCAACAGTTTGGATCTCGTATGCGTAAGTTTTTTGATCAAACTTTGTATCACATTTCCTTATCTACGTTTGATGTAAGCAGATAACTATCACTCCTGTTATCATGTTCACCAGTAAATATATATTAAGTTACCATATTGGTAGTATGTGTTTATCTGACAATAACGTTCTAGGATTTGTGATAAAATTTTCTAGGACATGTGATGGTGACGCTATTTTGAATCTATTACCTAGTTCGCAGAAGATAAAAGAGTCCAAAAGAGATTTCTGTGACACCTTTATTAATATGGATTCAAACTATGGTTCTGGAGTTTGTGCTGGAGAAAGATGTTACGAATTTCATGGACAGCAAGGCGAACTAACGCCTCTATTCTAGAAGAACTGAGAATCACCGAAAGATATCGACAATATGCGAATCCTGGGATTCTTTGAGTTTGAGAATAGGTTTGTGGTTACTTGAAGACTCTGATTCTTTATTTTCCGATTTAAATAAAAATGTAAGGATTGGTTTATTGTATTGTTTTACACTTTTGTTCTGTAAATGTAATTCACTAAACCATTTTGTTTTTTGATTTGTTATTAACTAAGCCATTTTGTTTATTGGTTTGTTAGTACACTTTTATTGTGTAAAACAATACTACCACACTTGTTTTTTTATTCTTCGTTGTGAAATACGAAGCAGCCAAATCATTAATTTATTGCACACGTATGTATTACATTTTTATTGTGTAAATACAATACAATCAAACACAATTTATTATTGCATTGAATTCACTTTTCATTACATAACACAACATTACCAAACTGATTTGTTTAATGTATTGTATAACAATTTCGTTATGTAGCGGGCTTGCTCGTCAAACGGCAATGCTTTACAAAAAAACCAGAAAGATGTAAAAGTGTATTTAAGTGATAAGCAGACTGGAACATTTGTCAAAAATTGAGTACCAACACTAATCGAAACCATATTGGTTTTTCCATAAAGCTTCATTTTGCATAAATTTATAAAACGCTTTATAGGGTTGTATTGTATTGGTGTATTACGCTTTTGTTGTGCACGGTACAACCTGGCAGATGTGTTATCATATGGCAATCTCTTAGAACCAAACATAAAGATGTTAAAGATAGTTATAGTTAAAAAGTGAATGGACCCCTTTTTTTTAAAAAAAAAGGTACCAACGACAATCAACCCCACAACTTCTGAGATTGAAGTCTTGCCTTTTCTTAACTAGATGACGGAGGCAATCAGATGCCAAAATAATTTAAATCTAAAAACTCTTGTTTTCTTTATATTCTCAAGTACGTCCGCCATCAAAATAAGGTCATCTTCTTTAATAATTCCCGATATGATCATTCTTTTCCGATATCGAAAGAGGATTTTGACAATAAATTATGTTCTTAGATTAGTATAATCCGCTAAGTGGGTCTTTCAAAAAGTTATGGGAGCCTACGATAATGCTGAAATATTCGAATTCGTGAAGCCTTTTCTCTTTTTTTTATTTAGGCCAATAAAGTTCCGGGACCCTTTGTGCTTAAAGAGAACATTTGAATCATTAAGAATCTCTCTAAAGGGCGATTTTCTTATTCAAAGATGACAGGGCCATCTTGAGGAAATATACGCCTTTTTGTTTATAATATTTTTCTTTCATCTTTATCCATTTTGTTAGGCGCATATTGATTTGGTCAAAAGCTACTAGGGTCTTTGTGAAGAGACTGTATTCGTGTATGAGTTTTCATTATACAGATAAGGAGATAATAAAGAACATAAAATAAAATATTAAAGAAAAAAACACGTGAAAAGAAATGATGCGGCTGAACTTGAACCTACTATTAGTAGTAGATCACTGGTTTGAGTTCAGCAGTATTTAGTAGTTCAGAGTTAGTGTATGAGTTTTCATTATACAGATAAGGAGATAACAAAGAACATAAAATAAAATATTAAAGAAAAAAACACGTGAAAAGAAATGATACGGCTGAACTTGAACCTTCTATTAGTAGTAGATCACTGGTTTGAGTTCAGCAGTATAATTTATTTTCAAGTGTTTTTTCTTTACCATTTTCTATTCTTTTTATTATCTCTCATATATATTAAATATTAACCATAAGCACGGTTTCGTGCTAAAATTATTATTGACATGAGTTTTTTGTGTCAAGTTTTAGAGAATTTTATAATTATGCTCCCTGTTTACCACAACATGGTCCTCTTTTTTCGTATGATCTCCTTAAACATATCCAAATTGGTGATTTGAACATATTAAAGAGCGTGGCTGGGAAACAATATTATATTCGACCTCCGTAATCGTGTTTATAACCAAAAATTGCACGGGTTGATAATACTATAGCATGTGAAGATTCAATACTCGCACACCGACTCAACACGTGCGAGTATTATTGTTTGTTGAACCGTTTACCAGACTAGGACCCTTTTTTTATTTTAATTTTTGGGTACCATTGGGAATCGAACCCGGAACCCCCGGGTGGAAATCAAGCGTCTTACTAACTAAGCCACGGATCTCATCGATCTTGAATAGGGTCCTTAATAACAATGACACTCAGAAATAATACGAAGAGATGGAAGGTCATCATATACAAAATTGTGAGAAATATCCATAAAGGTTAACTTCCTTCAGTTATGAGGGCACAACTAATAAACTTGGTGACAGAAATGTTTTTTAAATTATTTCAATCGACACTGAATAAATCATTGCATGAATTTTTTTATTGCACATTTGATAAAATAAAATTATGTTACTGTAGTCACCTTTTAAATCATGTTTATTTTGAGGAATGAATCTGCAAGAATAGGTAACGTTCGCCTTTACCATTAGCAGGTATGACCCCACAAGTTCTAAAGAAAGATTGCTTCAACTCACTTTTAAAAGCAAGACAGTTGCATTGGATGTCACCCACAAAGGCACGACACACTTATAATTTATTTCCTTACATCAGGGTGCGCTTAAACTCCCGTTTGGTGGTTCCTCGCTTCTGGGCCTCTCAATTCATCTCTTACCACGGAAGTTTCAACAACAAACTTTTTTATTTAATTTACCGTCACAAATCAATTCGCTGTTCACATTCTGTGAAACTGAGGGAAAATTAGCATTTCTTAAGATAGAGAGGAGCTTCATTCAGCTATACGCTGGACTACCTTCAGCCTGATTAGCTTTTCTGACCTTGTGGCGACCAAGGATGGTTTATAGTTTCCCCCTTTTTTATGAAAAACTTCGTGATTTCCTATGCCTTTAAAAGCTTTTTGTAGTATGAATAGTTATTTTTCCTGCCATTTTTATTTAAATGTCTAGCCATGGTATCTGACCTTTAGTTGATGGATAGCGGTGGATCTTTTCTTGAACTCCGGTGTAATATCAACTTATAATAAGCTTGCCCCTGAGGCCACCTCTTTCATCTGAGTGTACAATATGTGGTTACAATGTTCTCATGAGTGTACGATCCCACTGTAAGATAACCTAATTTACCCACAGAACAATATAGGTGGAGACGAAGCAACTGCGTGTACTCGTATCTGTTAAAAAATCGACTTTTTAAGTCTGCTTTGTGCAAAGCACACAATTCACCAAAGTGTCCACCGTCTCTGGCAGAAAGATCCTATTATTTCAAAAGTTATTTGCACAAATCGCGTGTCAAAGTTCCGAGGATTCTTTGATAACTTGAAGGCGAGCTCTAGTAAGAAAGAAAGTGTTATCTGCCTCCAGAGCAAGAGGGCAATTGCAAGCAGATGTCTCGATGTGTAGGGGCGCGAACGCCTGAGACGAAAAATTGTTGTGAGATATAAGCATTTTTTTTCCTTTCTTTTTATGATTTAAAAAAAACATAACTTACTGTTATCAATTGTGAGTCATGCAGCCTTTACAAGCACTACTAGGGTAAGAACTATCACTAACTGCAAGGTTTACGCCATTTTTTTAATATTGCTTAAGATTATTATCAATTAACAAAAATCAATTTACACGTATGATAAAATACAATAAACGCGTTCAAGCTGTACCCTGGAATTTTTTTAAATATATCGAGCAAATTTCAGTGGAAAGCGTGACACAGGAAGATCTAAGAATGTATAGTTGGATCAAATTAATGATATTTTGAAAGAAGGAAACGTATAAAGTCAGAAAAATCGTAGAAGGTGTATGGATGTAGAAGAGGCAAAGGATGTGTGTCGAGATAGGTTAGATTAGCGCTTTGTTCTTTCTGCATACTCGGACGTGAAAATATGTGTTAAATAGTTTGTATACAGGAATATAAATGTTTACACTTATTGCTAAGTGATTTTGGGAATGTCTCTCAAACTAACAAAATAAATTAATCATCACATAGAATCTGACAGTATAACACGGAAAAATTGTCCCATCTAGCGATGCGCCTAGAACTTTACCCTGGATAATCAGTGACTTTCCATCGCACTAAGGCGGACAAGTGTTTTAATCCGGTACCCTTCCTTAACACCCTTTTTCTGCTACTAAAATGGTTTAATTATAAATACGGGCTCATCATTAAGGGAAGAACTTTCGGTTTATTTTTGCAAAAGCTAAAAAAACCTTGTGTGATTAAAAATAATAAAAAATCTTTTTAGTAAGCAAAAGAGTTTCTAAAATATGATTCGATATTATTATACGCCATTAAAATCAACAATGCTCCATTTTTAACAAACTTATATAGTTAAATAAAAATGTTTTTTTTTATGATATTTTTTGTTTGTTGTAAACCCTCTGTTTTCTGTTTCATCAGCGAATTTAGCTTCCTCCTATTTGAGAGCTTACCGAAATTTTTTTTTATTCTTTAATGATGACATAAGGTTCCCCTCAAGCACAAAACAGTAACTTATGGAAGAACGTCACCCATATATTCAACATATCATCGTCGTTGCTGAGCCTCGTAGTCGAGGATTCCCTCCTATTCCTGCATAAATTTTCTGTTGGAAAGCAAAGCTGTGCCGTGCAGTTTTGTATATTTTTTCTTTAAGTGAGTGAACGGCTGCACACCAGCAAATTCATCGGTCACACACTGTTCTGGATCCGATGACACGCCAAAGTGAAACAATCGGAGCGCACCGTATTTTTTTTTCTCTTTTTGAAAGAATAAATATGACTGGAGTTATATGTATCCTTATGCTCCCGAACACAAGGCGGAAAAAATACCTGTATCATTCGAGGGAAGTAACGCAGTGCGGGGTTCAAACCGACAACCTTCCGCACAGAAATCCACTGCGTTACTGCACAGCCATGCACCTCATTCATCATATACAAACCACATCAGCAAACTCATTTTCACTTTATTCAACACATTTGTTTTAGCTCATATTCATCCTCAATTATTACACTTCTTATTTTGTCGTGCATCGACACACAATAAATTGTTCAGTGCATGCATTTTCATTGCATTTACTCGAATCCGTTCATTAAATATCTCTAAGTGATTTATCAAAACATAGCATAACAATTCGTAAAGTTAGATAAAACAATAATCAAAGTTAATTTACTAAATACAAACAACAATACAGACTTGAGTAGGATGAATTAAATATCTCTCAAGATTACAAAATCATAGGGTAAATAACAAAAAAAATGCTTAAGATAAGACGTAAATAAACTATGCATTACCATTCTTCTAGCCAAGTCCAACGATTGAGAAAATGCCGGAGAACGACCCTTCTAGATCCTTCAAAATCTACATTAAGACTTTCCATCAACAATAATAAATTAACCAAATGAATCACCAATATTGACAATCAATAACCAAATTATCCACCTACATTTACAATGATTGACCAACTTATCCATCAACATTTATAAAAATATCCACCAACATTTACAACCATTAACCAATTATTGCATTTTCGTCACTAATAATTTGCAATGTGCAACTAAAGTTAGCAAAATGCTAATGACACATTAAAATTGTAATAGGTTCCCTGTTTCTTGTTGGTGTATGAAAACCGATAAAAGACAATATATTGGGCTATCAAGGATATTGTGAAGAACCTTGTAAATATATATCGAATCAAAGATAATCATTTTTCAAAAAACTGAAGAATGGGAGTGAATTTTAATAAAGGTTCATAGTTAAGCATGGATTATGAAGCAGAGACAAAAAACTACTACGCGAAAATCAAATCGTTAGAATCGTGACAAGATTTACATCGGGCAAATTGCCAATACTGTGTAAAAGAACACTTCCGAGCAGGAACACGTAGACTTGATCATCCGAGCAAGATCCTATAGACCTGGCCATCTTAGCAGGAGTGTATAAACGTAGCCATCTCAGCAAGAGTCTGAAAATTTGATTATCCGATCAAGAGCCTATAGAATTGGCGATCCGAACAACAGCCTTTAGACTTTGTCATTCGAGCTAGATCCTGTAGACTTGATCATCTGAACAAGAATTAAAACTGGATACTGAAAATCAAAAATTACACAAAACAATCACATCGGGGGTTGCCTGGTTGAGTGACAGGACGTGGTTAAATACCTCGGCCTGTACCTCGACCGGTAACTGACATGAAAACCCCATCTGAATACCATCGGACAGAAGGGTCACAAGGGCATAGGGGCTATCAGTTCAATATTTCATCTACGCAGCTTCCTTTCACCCAAAAATAAGCTCCTCCTCTATAAAAGCCTTATTCGTCCTATCTTGACCTATGCTGCAACCTTTGGCGTAGTGTGAGCAGCACGGATCACCTGAAACTCCAATGAGTGCAAAACAAGGCATTTAAAATCTCTTTCAACACTCATCTCAGAACAAACCTCTCCCGATTTCACGCCGAACAGCGAGAAGAAACCCTACAACACCACATTCTCGCTTGGATCGTGAAGTTCCATAAAAGTCAACAAAATTACAGCAATCTCTTAGTAACTGTCCTGGGGCCATACGAGAGTAAATCCAATCTACCCTTCCGTTATAAGCACAGGTTCCCGAAGCATTATCTGTTACCTGACTAGTCTACCTACAATATTAGCTGAGATGACCAAGGTCTGAGTGAATGTGATGGAATACAAGTAGCCTGAACGGGTAGACTTGTTCTTGCTAAAAAAATTGTTGTAAGAACTGTTATCTAGTTATAAGTAGTATGTAGGTGTTAATTGTTTCTAAGAAATCATATATTAAAATTATAAAAAATTAAAATAAAATGATGTGTAGGAAAATAAGATTAAGAAAGTTCATAAATTATAATATATAAATAAGATTAGTTAAGTTATAAATTTGTATATAGGTAAAGCCTTGGCAAATATTTGTATCATGTGTTACTTTGTTCAATAATTTTTTTTTGAATCGTAATATTATGAGTCACGCCTTGTCAAAAAGACAATCAAAATTAACAAATACCTAAACAACAGAAATGATGAAATGCTATTATAATTAAACTTCCAGTTTTCTTAGATGCATATGTAGGCACTACCTTCCTATCCTTACACTAAAATATTTATTAATATTTATAACCTGTCAATAACACAAGGTTTGAGTCCCGAATTGAAGCGCCCTTAAGAAATGTCTGCTCCTTAAACGGCGCTATTTTATGTGTAGTTTTATTATTATTTTTACTATGACCAAACAAATGATTTATAAATTACTTTATAGGTGGCGCACGTAATTGCCGGGTTTTTCGTGCTTACTTTATTCGGTAATTTTTTATGACTTTGCCTTAAGAAAGAAGGCAGCAACACCTTCGAAATGTAGAGCATCATTTATTATCTCAACTCAATATGACAATTTTGAAAAACATTTTAAACTAATGAAAAACTACATGTGTTTTTAACAAGTGTGAATAAAACCGGCAGATAAAAGCAAAATGTAGTTTCGAGGGTAAATTTGTGTTGCTCTGTACACAAGTCTCTTTGCCGTCAACACTAAAATATACAAAGCGAGGATATAAAATATGTACGTCATATATTTTTTATCATCGCGTATATAACATAAGTAGTATCCCTCAAAATATTAAACTTTTTAAGTAATAAAACAGGGGTTGTGGTCCATAGTTTTTCACGAAGTATTTATTAATTTATTTAGTAACAAAATGAACAACGCTTGAGCGTCCTTTATACACTTATATACAGTAACAATTAAACAAATAGATGCATCAATATCTTCCAGAAACACTTACAATTTAGGATATTTATGTCTTTCAAAATATGATGTTTAAACATCTTATTTTGAAAGAAACAAATCGAAGATCTAATCAAAAGACCATCGACGTTGGTCGTTGCTAGGCTTTATAGTCAAAAATCACTCTACAATTCCAACGGCAATTCTGTTGGAAAACGAAGCTTTGCCGTGGAGTTTTGTTTATTTCTTTCTTATTTAAGTAAGTAAACCATTGCCAGGCTTTATAGTCAAAAATCCCTCCACCATTTCAACGTCAGTTCTGTTGGAAAACGAAGCTGTGCCATGGAGTTTTGTTTATGTATTTCTTATTTAAGTAAGTGATCTATTGCTAGGCTTTATAGTCAAAAATCACTCCACCATTTCAACGTCAGTTCTGATGGAAAACGAAGCTGTGCCGTGGAGTTTTGTTTATGTTTTTCTTATTTAAGTAAGTGAGCCATTGCTAGGCTTTATAGTCAAGAATCACTCCACCATTTCAACGTCAGTTCTGTTGAAAAACGAAGCTGTGCCGTAGAGTTTTGTTTATGCCTTTCTTATTAAAGTAAGTGAGCCATTGCTAGGCTTTATAGTCAAGAATCACTCTACCATTTCAACGTCAGTTTTGTTGGAACACGAAGCTGTGCCATGGAGTTTTGTTTATGCCTTTCTTATTAAAATAAGTGAGCCATTGCTAGGCTTTATAGTCAAGAATCACTCTACCATTTCAACGTCAGTTCTGTTGGAAAACGAAGCTGTGCCATGGAGTTTTGTTTATGTATTTCTTATTTAAGTAAATGATCTATTGCTAGGCTTTATAGTCAAAAATCACTCCACCATTTCAACGTCAGTTCTGTTGGAAAACGAAGCTGTGCCGTGGAGTTTTGTTTATTTCTTTCTTATTTAAATAAGTGAGCCGTTGCTAGGCTTTATAGTTAAGAATCACTCCACCATTTCAATGTCAATTCTGTTGGAAAACGAAGCGGTGCAGTGGAGTTTCGTTTATTTATTTCTTATTTAAGTAAGTGAGCCATTGCACAAAAACAAACTCACCTCTGTAGTGGATCCGATGGCATACCTGAAGTGAGACAATCGGAGCACACTGGCATGTTTTTTCAGTCATAAGTATCCTTATAACTCCAAATACTACACGGAAAACTGCCTGTATCATTTGAGGGGAGTAACACAACATGAGATTCGTTCGGTGACCGCTTGGAAGTCCAGTGCGTTACCGCGCGGCCATACTTATTTATTAATCTCTTTCAACCAACCAGACAATAGTAAAAAAAAAAGAAGTTACAACGTCCCGAAACAATATTCTAATGATTATTCATCTTCATGAAATTTATAAACTATGTAGTCGTATATACTCGTAGTAAAATTATAAATGGGATATCATAAATCAAAGATAAAAGAAAGGATGGTGGAAAGGAAAGAAAAATCAGGAATAAGACACACTTTATTACTGACTAGAAATTAAGAGCTTTTTTCAGTCGCTACTTAAAGTATGCCAGTAAAATTATAAATGGGATATCATAAATCAAAGATAAAAGAAAGGATGGTGGAAAGGAAAGAAAAATCAGGAATAAGACACACTATATTACTGACTAGAAATTAAGAGCTTTTTTCAGTCGCTACTTAAAGTATGCCAAGGAGCGGATCTTAAATTGGTTTGTAAGTGTAATATTTTGGATTGGTCCGAAAACATTGCCACATGGCAATAAGCCCTCATTGCATGAGCAGCAGCGGGCGACGTAAAAAAAGAAAAGTGCTGAACTAGGAAGGTCAATAAACAATCTCTGTTTGAGCGTAACGCAACTCCATGATCGGAAAGACGCTGAAAATTTTCGGCGAGATAGACTTATTATAAAAGTAAAAAAATAACACAAGACTTGTTCAACTTATCTCAAAATAAAAATAATTATATTCTCAATGGACAAATTTAAACATGTATGCTCAAGATAAAATCATAAGAATTAAAGTCTTCCAGTCAAGACCTGAGATTAAGGAAATACTGGAGAATGACCGTTCTGAATTAAATATGTTTATCACATTTGTTGCATTCTCAAAATTGGTAAACTATTGCTATTATCACATTAAGACAACCAATTTTAGTCAGTACCAACGATTCTGTGATCAACCTTATACAGAAAAATCTAATCGGAAATAATCTTTCAATGAGTTTAAAATAATGTCAGGTGGAATGTCGAAACAATGAATATATCTCAGAAATGTATTCTGGGCCCTTTCAATGGTGTTAGATTGGATAAGGTAGTAGCGTGACTTAATTATTGAGTGATATATCAATATAATACTAATGATTTAATTAGCAGAGTAATAGGAATGCAAATGGTCTCCAAAAATCTTTCTTAACTGTCTTATAAAACTAAAAAAATATTATTTTCGTTCAACGTCTTCGAAAATATTACAAAATATGACGATAATTTTATAATAATAAAATAACAATGGCGCCGTTTAGGGAGCAGACTCCCCATAAAATAATAATGGCACCGTTTAGGGAGCAGACTCTCCATAAAATAACAACGGCGCGTTTAGGGAGCAGACTCTCCATAAAATAACAATGGCGCGTTTAGGGAGCAGACTCTCCATAAAATAACAATGGCGCGTTTAGGGAGCAGACTCTCCATAAAATAACAATAGCGCCGTTTAGGGAGCAGACTCTCCATAAAATAACAATAGCCCCGTTTAGGGAGCAGACTCTCCATAAAATAACAATGGCGCGTTTAGGGAGCAGACTCTCCATAAAATAACAATGGCGCGTTTAGGGTGCTGACTCTCCATAAAATAACAATGGCGCGTTTAGGGTGCAGACTCTCCATAAAATAACAATGGCGCGTTTAGGGTGCAGACTCTCCATAAAATAACAATGGCGCGTTTAGGGAGCTGACTCTCCATAAAATAACAATAGCGCCGTTTAGGGAGCAGACTCTACGTAAAATAACAATGGCGCCGTTTAGGGAGCAGACTCTCCATAAGGTCGCTCTAATTAGAGATGTATACCCACTATTATTGATAAATCAAAATAATTACAAAAAGTTGAGTGTAGAAATATGATAATGGAGGCTGGCACCATTAAATTGTGTATTTTCTCATATTTGCATATGTTCAAAGAAAATCTAGCATACTGCCAATTTACCCATGATCAGCGTGCTATTTATAGTCTTATAAAAACCTTGGAGTTGAACGTCACGATTATTTTGATGGCTGCATCATATTAAATTTATCGACTTAGTGATAGCGGTTATGATTTACAATGTTTAAATGGAGTTTATTATAACATCCATTTTTCAAAATTGCTGTTGCTTGTTTCTTTCCAGCAAATGTTAAAAATACCTTTATCGATTGTGCTGGAAGAATTTTCCATGTATACACGTGTGAACTGAGCTTAATTGCATCTCGTGCTAGATGTAGGGGAAGGTTCAATGCTCTGCTACTTTGACACTTAATAATATTTGACTCAAGGCTTTCCAGCCTTTAATTAAACAAAATATCATGATAGTAATATCTCAATTCTGGGCGTGGTTTGTGGAAGGCAATGTAACACAAGCCATTACTAATCAAAATCAGCGGGAATACAGCAAAAAAAATAGAAATAAAACCATGGAATATTAATACTCGTATAAAGACATGCAAGATAAACAAAAAAATTCCAACCTTCGATATCTAAATTGAAATTTACCTAAAGCTTTATGTCATATAAAACAATACATGGCACAATGAATTGTAAAAAGTGATATTATTATCTTTTCAATACATCTAAATGATAGTATTCTCTTTGCAATCATTTATGCAAATATGTTTCAAACTTTTCTTAAGTTTCGATCCAATATTAAAACGTTTATGTTTTTGCATAATGTTGATTAAAAGTAACAATGTAAAATTAAAAAAATATTTTGTTGCTTAAAATGACTTGATTAATAAAGGTTTTCAACATGCATACATACATAACATTACGTCATGTCACTTTTACAGGGAAGGGGGATCTCCACGCCTTTAATTCCACGCACACAACTTTTACCTCATTCACACTTATACATATTTCTCATATTTCTTGAAAACTTGATGGTTTCATTTTTCTCATTTTTAAGTATTTAATGGCTGACCATGATGATCTCCTTTCTTTATACAACCCAATAGATAGTATAATTCTGAATAAAAAAAATAAAAAATGACGATAATTCGACAAGATTTTTTTGTAATGGATAGAATTATCTTCAATTGCACTGTAAATCTTATAGCTTTAATGTGTTTGTGTCATACTACCTTGATCAACAAGTTTTAGGACCGGCCACCGTGTGGCGCTACCAGTCCCCCGATTGGAATTCTTTTTTTTTGTTAGATTACCACATCTATCAGTGACACTTCCCTCCGAATTTCAACGTCATAGCTTGACATTTATAAAAGTTACGCTGTACTGAGTACATCTACCTTTGTGCGTGTTTTTGATTTTTTACAAGTTTGAAAATGGCATCCACTGTGCATCAACGAGTTTGCATTAAATTTTGTGTGAAAATGGATTTAACGGTCCGCAGACCTTGGAAATGTTGGAGAAGTGTTTTTTGGTGGCACGAGCTGGCAGAGGACTTGAACATTGCTTATGAATCCGCTCAAGATATTTTGGTTAGTGGTGTCGCTGCAAAACTGGTGCCGAAAGACCTCAATTTCATGCAAAAAAAGGGCCGCGTTGAAATCGCGAAAGACATGATTTCCATGAGTTTTTTTATCAAAAACAACACGACTACTATCCAGCTCCCTTTGAATTCACCTGATCTGGCTCCCTGCGACTTTTTCCTGTTCAACCGACTTAAAAAACGCGTTACAGCACCCAAGAGGATGTCATGAAAAAATCGAAGACGACTCTGATGGACATACCGAAAATTGAGTACCAGCGGTGTTTCGAGGATTGGATCAAGCGCTGACGTATGTGCGTTGCAGTCGATGGGGAGTACTTTGAAGGGACCATATCGATTTTGATGAATAAACTTGTTATTTCGATTTTATGAATAAAGTCCTAAAAGTTTTTGATCAAGGTAGTACGAGATCTGGTTTTTTTAAATGTACCCTATCTTTTTCAACCCATGTCGAAAATATGTCGCTAATTGTTTGAGAGTTTGGGACTGCATAATGAAACATTCAAAGGAATATGCGTAGCCAAAATTCTCTATAGGACTCTGGTGAGGAGTGAACTTGAGTATAACTCCAGTATTTGGACTTTGTATTATAGAGTCCACTCGAACGCTTTACAGAAGGTGGAACACAAACTTGAACATCACATCAACTTAAAGCACGGTCTTAGAAATAATTATTTTGACTATAATTTGTTAGTATCGTTCCTTAATTTAATCGAACTATTTAATCGTAAAGTAATGTATGATCTGATCCTGCTTTTCAAATAAGTAAATAGAATAATTGACTGTCCTAAGTTATTAGAATTAATTAACTTCCAAATTCCATTGAGAAGTGCTGGATCGCAGAATATATTCTCGTACGAGAGTTGTAGAACTAACTTTTACTTGAACTCTCCCAAACCCAGATTTCATATATTGAATAATGAATATGTTACAGTCTCGAACATTGTTGGAGACAGTTTTTATGCATATAAAATCTCTTTCAGGGAGCGTTTTTTATTTATTTGGATCATAAATTCGACCTCTAAGTCCGAATCTTTTACTTCCTAAATACTTTTTTTTCTCTTAAACTAATATGCTTATATTATATGTATGATAGGTAGTCGTCGTAGATGCTGGGCCTCGTAGTCGATGATCCCCTCTTCATTCCAACGTCAGTTTAGTTGGAAAGCAAAGCTATGCCGTGAAGTTTGTTTTAAATTAGTGATCCGTTTCATACCAGCAAACTCACCGGTCACACCGCTGTACTGAATCCGATAGCACACCGAAGTAAGGTGATCGGAGCTCATGGACATGTTTATGGTAGTTACTCGAAATATACATATTTACATATACTATTTAATTTCTAATATTTCTGTCAATGAACCATGTTAATGTTTATACTTTTTATAACATGTATGCTTTTTATAATATGTTTACTTTTTATACGATGTATACTTTTTATAACATGTATACTTTATATAACATGTATACTTTTTATAACATGTATGCTTTTTATAACACATATACTTTTTATACCATGTATCATTTTTACAACATGTATCCTTTTTATTCGTGTGCACTCAAAATTCTAATTTGAATTGTACCATTGCTACAATTTTTATGGTTGATAAAAGACAGTACATTAAACTAAATAAAGAAATACTATATATACTAATGAAATACTATATATACTGGAAATTAATGAAAGTTTTGAAGTACGATCCTTAAACTGTAAACGGTTCACCACTTGTAAGTATGTATTTTTCCCACATTATTTGTTCTTACTCGACCTTTAAGTAACTTATTTTAAAGTGTAATTTGCATTATTCACACACCACATATCTTATAATCGTTCATAGATACTTACGAAACAGTACCAGAGTCTTCCATCATTAAAAAAACATTATTTATTTCTAGTTATTTGGTAGAAGTGGCCACATAGCAATAATCTCTTTATGTTATACTGTATGCAACGAAAGTGTTACTGGTGACCTGAGCATATTGAAAAGCATGGCCAAGAGACATTATTTCGGCCCCATTTGCCGAAACGTCAGGTTTAGTACTGGAGTAGGTACGGAGCATCCGTTTCATGATTCATTTATTTATTTAACACTTTACTGTAAATACAACCAGGCGGGCTTAGTGCGAGATGGTAATATCTTCCAGCTCATAAGACAAAAGTAAATTATGCAAGTTACATAATCACAAAAAATTCAAAGGACTATAATATGACGTGATATGATCGTACTTTCTTGGACTAAAAATAAAAATAAGACAAATATTTTGAAGACGCATACAGAATAATACCCTGCACGTAAAGAGGTAACAGCACTCGTACATTTAAAATAATTTTTATCTTTATTTTATTATTACATCTAACACTTTTTGCTCCAACTATAAGAGTACTTGAATCGATTTTCCCCTATGATCCCTCATTGCTTTTCATCTTCGCGCTTTATTTTAGTTATAATTTCATCACCCATTGATTCATCAATTCATAATAACCTTGAAACTCACAGTTTCGTCAGTCTCTGGTTCATATTTGTCATTAATAACCCAGTAACGTTCAATGTTTTATAGAAGGTGGCACATTTGTCGCGCCCCGTTTTCAAATGTTCATATTTGATTTTTTATTGTTTTTTCACTTCTTTTGCAGATAATTTATAAGATATTGTTAAATTTTATTACAGATCATTTAACAACAGAGAAATAAACGAGATTGGTCAAACTTTATTTTTCAAATAAAAAAATTGAAAACAACATGCATGTCGACGATATTTTTCTGGTGAAGATTCTTCTGCAAAATCAATGATTAGGAGATTTATTGCATTTTTTGACAATATAAATCAGTAGTTCAATTGCCTCGAGCCAGAAGAGACTGCCGCATACTATCTGCACTAATGGTGCTATTTAAAGGATACAAGATAGTACTGCAAATGGTCACGCAAGGTCATCCAGACGATGTTCAACTTAACTCGGAATGGATCTCTAAATTCGGATGACTAAACTTAAGAAGTCATTTCGGACGACTAAACTTTCTGTATAAAATTCATCTGGTGTAAAATTGAAGCCGTAAGATCCAAAAAAACGTCTTCTATATTGGAACGTGACTGATGGGTCACCGTGACTTATGTGTGTACATCGATCCACCACGTATTTATAACAAACTATTTTACTTATGGATATGAATTCGTTGACTTTGATTTAATTTCCACACAATCGCAAAAACGAATCAATTGAACAGATTGAAATAAATTTAATGTTTTTTTTTATAGCACAACATTGAATAACATGTTCGCATCGTGTTTTGAGGAAATTAAATTTGATTGCATTTCCGACCGATGTTTCGGTTAAAAATTGGTTCAATTTCACTTCACCCATTAAAATACCCGCCGATATATCATTCGTGTTGCCGAGTGAAACCCAAATGTGTCATCCCACCTACTCAAATTTTGATATTTCAATATTTGCAAAACCTTGGATTTTCATAAACACCTAGTCGATTATATTGCATTCTGGAGTTTTTTTATTTTAAAAAATGTATGGAGCACAATTAATTTGAAATAAGTAAAAAAAAATATTCATCCACTCGAAAGTAAAAAAAACTGGAATTGAAAAAATGTACAACCATTTTGATTTAAGAAATTGTAAAGAACTTCGTCTTGACAAAATGTTTAATCTTTTGACATTTGCAAATTGGAGAATGTGTTAATAGCTCTCTCAAAAACAAAAGTCATTAAAAATACATTGTATACGTGTATGTCATCACGTCGTGTCCCTTGCGGGATTCGTAAAGACAAAAGATCTCGACACCCTTCGATCCAAACCTTTTATCTTCATGTCCAAACTTAATGTCATGTAAGTTCTTCCACTCACACCTTGAATTTTGGACTTTATTTATTTTATTTATTTACTTCAAATATACACTTACACACATATATCATATACACACATATATCATATACACACATATAATCAAAGTCACTTAAATACGTTGATGAGTTATATATCCCCAATCTTAGAAGAAAATTTAATTTTACTTTTGGTAATATAATATGAAATATGTCAATATCCGAAACAGTCATGTTCAAAAGAGTTAAGGACCTTCCAACAGGCATACCAGCTGGAAGACCCGTTCTGTGATTGTGATTGAGAACGTACGTTCTCAATCACAATCACAGAACTGTTTGTTCTCAATCACGTATGTGATTGAGAACAAACAGTTCTTACTGGCGTAGTCTAGTGTAAATGTTAGGAACATTTAACGCTAATATTTGTAGTTATACGGGGCAGCAAATTAAATTCGTTCTTAATTACAGTAAAATACAGTGGCAGGGAACTAGAGCATTCATTATGAAATATTATCTCAATCCGTTATTTTCATCGAGGGATTCAACACTTACCCTAAGCACTTATATAAATACATTCTTTGTTAAAATACTGCATCATAAAATAATTTATACATAGTGGATATTGCATCTTACAGTTATCGCTTTGGAATTTGACGTTTCCATTCATTCGTTTTATAAACCTTCAACATAATCAAAAATGATGACCACTTTGGCCTTATTGATAACAAACCTGTCTTCCGACCGATAGGTTGTTAGTTCGGTGGTTTTATATTTTTTTATACACTGACCTGGTTTCCTGTAACAACTTTCAGGTTGGTGAGAGATTGGTGAGAGATGGCCGCAAAGCGATAAACCTGCAGAGTCATATTATGTACAGTAAAAATGTAAATAATGATTTGGACATATTGAAAATCGTGTTCGGGGGATAACATTGTCGATGGCTCCAGCGTCTGAAGCTTCATGTTTAGTGTCACTGGAGTGTGTACGTAACTCATAATTCATCATCACTCATGTAAAGAATACTACGCTGCACGTGAAGAGACATCAGCATTCACACATGTATCTAGTGTGTATAAGTATTATTATTAGACAAACTCTGTTTACAAGGCAAATATCCGAATTTTTATGTGCAATCGGGAATCGAAGCTAAAGTAACCGCGTAGAAATCAAGCGTCTTACCAGTAGGCAACGAAGTCGTTACATATTTGACGTAAGTAAATAAATTCATAACTTAATAAGTAAATAAATATAATAATTTAATGAATATAGGTTTATTGATAGCAACATTATATGAACATATATGATATAAACATATTCTTCAAGATGCATGTATTTCTCAATATAATAGCGAATAAAATACATTTAAGGGAAAACGGTTATCAAAAGATTTGGGCTCATCTTATAACATCGCTCCGGTCAAGATACACGTCCACTAATAGAGGGCAAGCCCGGCTGCGAGGACATCAGACTTTTTTGTTAATGTTTTTATAGTTAAATAAGTTTATAAAATTTAAAGGAAAAAAATAAACAATACAAAAATAAAATATGTGGGATCACCCTTTCCTCGTCAATGCTCCCAACCATACTCGCTTTAGCCCACTTCAACATGAAAATTTTCAGAAATTCTCGACATCGATTTTCCTGTCGCCGAGTGACAAGTATCATCACTCAAACCCTAATTGAATACTCACAGAGATATTATAACTGTGTCTGCTCCACTGTTTATTGGAAGATATTTTTGTGTATGTCATTATAGAGGGTTCAAGGTTAAAGTTCAAGTATGTAACTGATGAAAAGTTTGACTTATTTTTTTCAAACCACCTTAGAAACGTCAAGGAGCGTCAAGTTCGGCTGAATAGCTGAAAACTTGGATATGTTTGTGGATCAACTTCAGAAGCGGCATCAAAAACGCAGAGCTCAATTCAATTCAATTTAAAGAACCATTTTGTAAAGCATCGTTTAGAAATCAAACTCTCTTCATGGGCACCACAACTCGGGTCTTGAATCCATAATTATTAAACAAACCAGTTTCGATTCCTACTGGTACTAATTTTTTTAAAATATTTTAACATTTTTCAATTTTTACTAAATATATAACTAATATTTTTCTAGTGGGCTGGAAGAAATTTGCAAATGGCGATAAATCAGCTAAGTTGTATTGTATACAACGAAAATGTTATACAATATAAAAATTGGGAATATATATTGTAAATAACCCACTGAAATAAAAAATATATAACATCAAATTTTGCGTGAAGACACTTGAAATCTTAGTGGCTCTCAGTGCATGTGAAAGAGTCTATTCCATTTGATGTGACCAAAAAAGAATGATACAAAAAATTAAGGCCAATCTACATAGGGAGAACGCTAAGACTAATTTTTTTGTGTTCTGGGAGACAAATAGGACTAACTTTTTTGTATTATGGTAGCGGACTGAAAGTAAATGGAAACAGGAAAAAAGAGGGTTTTTTTTGCTTTCAGCATATATTTTTGGTTATTTTTCCAAATAATTTTCCTGATCAAAGTACCGCACGTAGAGGCTGATGAATGCTGCCCTCAGTAAATGTCACATTCACCTTCCGTAACTTTACCTTTCTTGCTCCTTGCGGTCTTTCAAAATGGAGAAAATGGTCAAAATAAAAATTAATCACTTTAATACCGCATTTAAAACCGTTTAACGGCTGACCTTTGTTGAAAAAGAATATATAAAATGAAACGGCCTTCTGGTTTTAAGATTTCCAATCTCTCCTTTCTCTTTGTTTTTTTCTATTACGGAAGGGCTCGTCTTCGTCTGAAATATGTATTTTTTTTGTTTAATCCATTAGTTTACGTTAGGGCACTTTCATTGAAAGGTATTTTTAAGTTTTATGCGATAATTCAATTTAACTTCTTACGAGTACTTATTTGGTATGGTCATAATTTTTTTTAAGAACAGTAGGCCTGAACTTAAAATCCCGTCTTAAAACTAAATACTAATTTGTGACCTAAAATGTCATGGTTTGTATTCAGAGTCTAACCTTATATTCTCTATTCTTTAAAGTGATGTAATGAAACCACATATAATGTCTCTTATTGGACAACCAACGATAAATTTGTAAGAAATTTTACTTAAAATACTATTTTGATCCATAATAAAATTTACAAGGTTCAAAATAATGATAATAAAAGGGGAATTTCTAAAGCGCTTTTCAGAAGGCAGATTCTCCTCAAAGGCACTCTTATTTGAGATTCTAGCCCCCTATTATTGACAGATTAAAAAAATTGTAAAGTCAATATGTTTGAATTTTCCCGCACTCACAGAAAGGTGACTACGTAAGGCCTCACTTGTGAGTTTTGTTATTTGAGTACACTACTCCTTCAGAAGTAGGTGAACCCCCACCTCCAGATTGCCCACGAGATGCATGTTTTTACACTACACTTTGTCCAACGAATTTTTAGAGGTAATAAATATGATCACTTGTCATCACTTCTGGATAAACTCTGGAGGTTGAGATGCGAGGAATATTCCAAGAGAGTATTCTATGTTGATGAACACTCATATATAGATTGCTTATATTCATTTCAGAAATTCAAATATTTAATATCCACAATACAACATTTAAGCTGTTAATTGAAATAGTTTTAATAGAAAGGAGAGCTGTACAGCATAAATAAATGGCAATGCAAACATAAATAAATGACAATGCAAACATAAATAAATGACAATGCAAACATAAATAAATGACAATGCAAACCTAAATAAATGACAATGCAAACACAAATAAATGACAATGCAAACATAAATAAATGGCAATGCAAACAACACCATTTTATGGATACAGTGAATCGTTTTCCTAGGTAAGGTCAGGGATAAAGTTAACTCATTCTTTAGTCACAAATTTCTAAATTTGTTCAAAATACTCATTTGAAGCATTCACACATTAAAATCCAAATTATTACGTACACAATTCTAACTAACCACGTCAAAATCTCATCAACCATATTGAAATCATATCCAATAACTCTTCATTGCACGTTCTATCAGTCGTTCACTAATATGTCTATATGAAAACGTCTAAAAACTCATTAGTCTTTGATCTCCTCCTGAAGGCTGAGCTTTATGACAAACTATTTCCTTTTAACTTGAACACGAAGGTATAAGAAAGAAAATTAAATTAACCTGAAGGCTATAAATATTACAGGAAAACAGCTATGTAGCTCTATATTGAGCATAAACATACCCTTTTTTACGTTGTCTTTCACTCAAGAAATGTATCTTCAGGTATGCGAGAAAACCTCGCTTAGCGCGAATTCAATTATGCGAAAATCAATTAGCGCGCTTAAGCAAAATAATACTATTTCTCGCTTTAAACGACTGATTATTCAGTTAACGTGGTTATGATAATGTGAGAAATTTGTTTAACTATTATTCAGAAGAGCTAAGTAATAATGATAATCAACTAGAAGAACAGCGTGCGTATGGAGAAGATAAGAAGTGCGAGTAAGTGCAAGAAGATATTGTTTAGAAAATAACTCGAGCGAGCATCTGATCACATCGAGCGCGCGAAAGAAAATTGATTTGATGCAGTCCCGAATATGGAAAAAGGTGTCGAAATTTGGACAAAACAATCACCGAATATCAAAAATGCATGATGAAATGTTCAAGTCAATCTCTATTCAAACATCGTTTTATCAAAGTTTTGCAAGAATGCAGTTTATCATTTAATTATGCGTTAATTTAGTTCATAAAAAATCATGCATTGTGTTTTTATTCTTTGATATTTTTATCATCTCATATAACTTATATGTAATGTATTTATTGAGAACTGTATAATGGTACATTAATAAGAATGAATGATATTGTATTCTATTTACGCGATTTCGCTAAGCGCGAGGTAATTACAAGCTGAATTAATCGCGTTAAAAGAGGTTTTTCTGTAATTAAATAAACACATCAAAGTGTTTTAACTATTGCACTGCTCTCGTCTTAGACTGACAGTTGGTAAAAGCATTTATCCTTTTAGCATAGTCATGCTTACGTCGTTTACAGAAAGTTATTGGATTCCCTTCTACGTCTTATATCTAGGAAATGTTTACTATTCAACATGTGGGAACAGGAGCGATAAAAATTCAAATTCAATAGAATGAAAATCAAACTGTAATGTATTGAAATTTTGTGGAAGTAACACGAGCTTTTTTGTGTATTAACAGTTGTTGATCGTGATAAAAAAAATATTAAAATGAATGAGTAAACGACAATCGGATAAAAAAACTAAATAAATGTGTGTTAGAAAAAGACAAGGAAAAATAATTATATGGGAATGATTATGACACATTGATGTTGAACATTGAACAGCATTTTTCAATTATACTGATAATTATTTTGTTTACATTTTATTGAATAATTAATGTGTACACACTTGTGTTATGTAAACACGTAAATTCCATAGATCTTATGGTTCTTCTTACGCCTTTGATAAAAGCTCTATATTGTATTTTGAAGATAAACGAATTATATTTAACTTAAGAAATGCAATAGAAATGATTGACTTACGTATAATATATTATATAAATATGTATGTAAAAGTCTGAGCATACACGTATATACGTATGTCAAAATATATAAAAATTGACAGTAGAAATATTGTTTGCCTGTGTTGTATTTATTTAACACTTAATTGTAAAAACAATTTGGCGAGCTTATTGTCAGACAGAAATATCTTCCCAATATCCAGACAAAATTAATAAAGGAAGTTATATAGTATCAAAAAAAAAAAAATGATTATCTTCATGAAATTTATGAATATTGTACTCGTATATACTCGCAGTAAAAGTAAAAATGAGACATCATCAATCAAATGAAAAGGAAGGGATGGTGGAAGGAGCGAAAAATCAGAATGGAAACACGTCATTAAGGACAAGAAATTAAGATTTTTATCAGTCGCTTCTTAATACATGGTAAGGACGGAGCGAGTCTAGCATTGGTTAATAACTGGTTCCAGAGTGTCACTGCATGAACAGTAAAGGACGACGTAAAAAAATAAAAGCGATGAACCGGGAAAGCCAATAAATAATCAAACTTTGTTCATGATCGGAAAGACGATGAATATTTTCGTCGAGATAAGAGGTTTGAATTCATTTATTGTGTGTGGATTTTGAGATAAATGAAAATTAATTAGTTGAGATAAATGTTAATTTTTAATGTAACTAAAAGTATTGTGTTTTTTAATGTAACTAAATGTATTATATTTTTAATGTATCTAAAAGTAATGTGTTTTAATGTAACTAAAAGTATTGTGTTTTAATGTAACTACAAGTATTGTGTTTTTTTAATCATAAGTGATTTAAAAAACTGTTATAAAAAATTGCCCTTTGGTGCACTTTCAAACCTATTGGGCTATAATATAAACACGTTAATTATTATTTTAATAGTGTTGAGAGATTCAGGAATTACTCACAGCTCCACTGGCACGGATCTCACAAAACATAAGGTGAAAGCGTATGGTATAAAGATATGGGACTGAGACAAGATTACGGACTGAGTGTGCTGGACATTAACAACGCCACTGACAAAGAAACTGCTGAGAGCAATGTATTATAATAGATATATGGCTAGAACGCGACCAGATCTTAAATAACTTAAATGATTTTTTTGTAGCTATCTTAAGAATATGATTTACATTCGTATAAAGCTCACAGGCTTCCGGGGTTTAGTTCCATTTTTGACAACCTCCGTGGTCTAATTTTTAAAAGTATCTTCTCTTCCCTTCGAGGGTTTTTGATTCAAATACCGAAAGTACCCAAAAAAAATGCAATCTTGTGTAATGCTTTGAAAAGGATATTTTCACATTTATGTATGTGTGTTTCCAATGCGGATGTACGACTGTGAACTGAAAATTTTGCGCCATCTTCAGTGATTTTTAATAAGTGTATTAAATTAATGAAAACGAAGACAATTGTCCTCAACATACCTGCATTAACAATATGTATTATATTAAATTAGACTTTCGTTGTAAACTGTATAACCTAGCTGTCGTATTTGCATGTTGCAATATCTTACAATCAATTAGAAAGATATTAAAGAGGCAATATATGAAAACTAAATATGAATCCATGTTTTTGAAAATTGGGTCCAAATGGAAATTAAACCCGTAACCCCTGGGTTGAAATATAGGTGTATTATCAAATAAGCCACTGAAGTTGTACCACGAAGTACAAAGCTACTTTATTTGTGAGTTTTAAGTTAATTAACTTCCAGCCTAGTTTAACTTTCTTGTTCTATTTTATAACCTTTTACTTTTTTATGTGACTTTTAAATAGATTCTTAAAACGACTTTCTTATTCTGGCCGATAAAAGGCTGCTGCAGATTGAATCAGCCAAACGTCTAAGAACTTGGATCAATTTTAGTCAACGCCATAGTTTTGTGGAAGACATGCATGCTTGGTAACTGGAGACATGATTCGATTCCTTCACCGAGACATGACCAACGTTCCCTCTAAGATGTGCGCGTGTGCGGGCACATATATGTTAAAAAATTTCCGCACACATGTTTCCATCTTCCGCACATATCTCAAAGAAAGGAACTTGTAGCCATTTTTTGTTTTGCACAATTATATATTGTATTTGATAATTTATGATGGGTTCTCGGGTTCCTTTCTTTGAGATTTGTGCGGAACATGGAAACACCATATAGAGTCCACGCGGCGTAAGGAAAGAATCTCCTGGACTGCAACAGGAAGGAACATTATCGGATAAGAAAATATATTTTTTTATATATAACCTACATATTTAAAAAATGTAATTTATGATTTCGTGGTACATAATGTTGACTACTTAGTTTTATCTATGCATGAATATACATATTTGCGCACTTCCCTCTTTTTTTCTTGCACAGATAAGTTGATGGGCCACACACACAATGGAAAAATTAGGGGAACGTTGACCATGACCGGAATTTTTACCAGAATTTATATTTTTTCTGAAGCTCTATACAAATATTGATTCAATCACTATATTGACTTAACAATTTTATCTGTTTAATTTCAAATTTTATTTTTTTATATTTAAGATACATACGAGTAAACTGCAGTAATATCTACAGAAATATTCAGGTTAAAATTCCCACTAAACCTTGGTTCTACGAAAGGAACCTATCCAAACGAATGCTGTCTATCATGTGTAGGATAAGAATAGACTACTACCAGATAGGAAGCCACATTTATAAAATCCATATAAAGAAAGCCCTACATGCAAGTGTGGAGTGGGTGAGAAGCCCTCGACGATGTTTTCTTGTGTCATCTGCGTACCGCATACAACCTTTACTCAATCGTATATTTTCTCCATTCGTGCAACATGTCCCACCTACTCGCACTGAATTTTCCGTTAATTTATAGTCACGTATCTGAATTCATTGTCCTAAACTCTTTAAATATTTAGAACTATAGTAGTTCTTGCATATTCTCACACTGTTTTGTCTTCAAATTGTTGACACAATTCACCCTCTTTATTGGATGGAATTTCATTAACTAATAGTGATAAAACGCAAAGCTGCAGAATTCTTAAAGATATATTTCATGAATATTATTGATACACAAGTCGTCCACATTTATTTTATAGAATATAACCTCGGCGGACTCTTAACATTTTGGTAATAACAAACTGCTGTCTTGGACTGACAACCGATGGGTTATTGACACTTCCAGCCCATTGGAAAAGATAAATAATTATCATGATCAAGCAGACTACAACATTTGTTGTTACCAGTAACCTTCTTCGTTGTGTGTTCAATGCTGAGCGTTGTGGTCCTCTGCTATATCTTGAGCTCGGCGCACCACCTGTCTCCATTCCTCTCATTCCTGGGTCAAGTTGAATGCAGCACTTAAAAAAGACCTTTTTAATTCCTTTATTTGATTAATCTATCTCGTAGGATACATTCCTCTTGCTCGCATTCCCTCAACTGTCCCCATAATCAATTATTCAATCAATAAGCTTGGTTGGAGAATATTTCTACATGGTAATAATCCCTATAGATTGTACTGTATACAACGAGTGTGGAATACAATCAAATATTTTTGCTAACACAGCTTCTTGAAAAAAAAAACAATAATGGCCCGATTGTCGGGAAATGCACGTACCGGACATCGGTGTCGGATTATTATAATATTATTTTTCGATCCGGCAGAAGTGGTAGTCTGTCCGTCCGCTTCCACGGGCTGAACAATTAGTCCTGTGTGCGGCACAGTGAAGTACCAGTGGCGGTGGCCAATCAATATTCAGAACGCCCGCCCCTGGACGCTTTTATCTTTATCCAGTATCAGGGCAACATCAAACGGTACATAATATATTTATTTTTTATGGATAGAAAATATAGATCAAAAAATTCGTACTGTACAGAATAAATTAAAATATAAAGGGTCAACTCGAAAATGTATTATTTCAAAAAAATATAAATGAGGCGTTTTTTATATATTATTAGCGTAAAGTGAGAAATTTTACCTACCTTAAATGGTAATTTATAGGAATGTTTTAAAAAAATATGTACTCCGGTTAAAAAGATTGCATTATATTATTAAGTTGAAAAATATTAAATAAAAAGAGTTTATGCTACGCTAGAAAATAAATTTAAATTATTTGTAATGTGCGAATTAATATCTTCATACAAAGTGATCTTTTTGAATCTAGCTGAGAATAATTACTTTTAATTATTTATTTTGATTAAAGTGTTTAAAAAAGAAAGCTACAAATTAAAAACAAATAGTTTTTAAACCAGCATCTCTGTAAAAATGTAAAGAAATAAATTTTAATTAAAAGAAATATATTGCTACAATTTTGGTTCAAAATATCACGTAAACACTGCTGAAAAAAAATTTATGGTTTTGTAGTTTCGATATTACCATATTTCAATATTTACAAAGACAGTGAATTTATTGTTGTATAACATTTTATTTGTTTATAGGAGAATTTAAGGGCTTATTGTTTTAAAGTAATTGTCTTCCAGCTCTCCAGAAAGATTTTATAAGGCACATATGTGAGAATACCGCTGAATTTGTGTTTTTTTAGTGCTTTCAGGAATCAAACCTGAAACGAAGATTGTTATCAATAAGATTGACTAAAAACATTAAATAAATGTAAATACTTCATGAAATGATTTATTCAAAAACTTTAATTAAACAATGTTAAATTTGTTGGTTGTATTGTCTAAAAGTAATTTCTTCCAGCCAACCACGAAATTGGTTGACAATTTCGTATTCAGTGTTGGATTAAAACCATTCATTAGAATTTTAAACTTGAAAAAAATTAATAATAAAAGACAGAATGGAAAGATAAAAATTTGTCAGGAATCATTGGATGATTTGATTTTCACAAATAAGATAATCTTATCTGCGACTAGGAGATAAAGATTGATAGATTTTTAATAACTATGACAGGATATTGCTGTACCAGTAAACATGCTACTTCACTGAAGGGAAATATACTCTGTTAGTAGATGTTTGAAATATACCAACGACGGAGTGCGTCTTGTACAACTAGTTCCAGAGCCTTAAAACTTGGGCAGTAATATTCACTGGCGAGTTCCATAGTCTAGCTGATGAGACGCTTGACTTCCATCTTGGAATTTAGTATTCGATTCCCGATGGTACTAAAAAAAGGGGGGGCCAGTCTGGTCAAGAGTTCGTCTAGTATCAATACTCACAAGCACTTAACATGTGCTAATGATGTTGTCTCTTAATGTGAGAAGTACTTACACGTGTGATGACAAACAGCGGGTCACGCGTCTACTCAAGAGATTCTCAACCCAAAGGTATGATGAATTGGGAAGAATACAAGGTGTTCTCCTAGCCACACTCTTCAAAAAATTCTTCGAAATCACCAATTGCGATGTGTTGAATAAAGAAGTAATATTCGCTCTTGAAATAATCATTCCTTCGTCCACTCATAAATACTAAGTAAACAAACGTTTTATTTTTTATTTGTTTTACTTTTCAAACGTTGACATGCTGACCTATTTCAAGTAATGAATAACTTGCTAACTTGTCATCTCAAGAAATCAAAACATTGCGAACTAAGATTAACGTCTCAGAATCGTTAAGTTTATATTTATCCCTAAAGGGACGGAATTAATCCAGACCACAAAAACCCCAACTCCTCGGTATGTACAGCAATTTACCGCCTCCCTTGGCATGTAAGTTTTGAAAGTAAATTCGCCCGAGCTTGACAATGACCATATAACCAGATGAATGTTCAAGATTTTAACAAGCATCCCTCATTTTTAATGTCCCATTACAAAGGGGTGGAAAGAATATAAAAGTAAGGAAAAAATCTTTATTCCGTGTTAAATAATTGCTGTGCACTCGCCGCGACTCAAGAATGAACTTCTAAGAGTTACCAAATGTGTATCATCCTGAATCACGTTCAAGATAAAATTACAAAAATTATTCATTACCCTGAATCAATAATCCTCAAAGCACATTCTGTGTTACTAACATATTATGAAAATCGAGTCAGTAATTTCCAAAGGGAACATAGCTTAGGGGTAGACCAAAGCTCAGGTGGATGGATGGGGTGCAGAGTGATACAAGCGTGATTGGCATCAGGGGCTGGAGGAATGCATCCCAGGATAGGAGGGAATGGCGACGACTGCTGGAGGAGGCCGGGGCTCACAATGGGCTGTATTGATTGAACATAGATTAGCCTTACATCAGTCCATCTTTGGACCGTAGAGTACTCCGATATAGTGGCTTCAAAGAATTATTTTGTTATATTTGAAATTTTCTGTAAAAATACTGGCCACTTGCTGGAAAGTTTAAGCCTCAAGTCATATTATGAGAAAAATTAATTGCGCTGCGAGTAATTTTCCTTCTCCTGTGATGTCGGACTTGAAGTCCATCGTTACTACTATTCTTTTCACACTCAGGCATGTTCCCACCAGAAAAGGAGTCCCTTTGGGCAGTTTCTTCTTCGTCACTATGTGACGTCATGCTCATAAAAAAATAAGAATTCGATCTTCTAGTGTAGATCGTACTGGATGGGGACTTATTTTGTCCCCCATAACAGGGTGGATGGTGGTGGGATTGAACTGAACTGATCTCTTAATATTTTTCTATCCTAAGTAGTTTTATTTCATTCCCTTATCCTTCAAAGAATTAATTTCCTTTAGCCCTAGCTATCATTGTTCAGAAAATAGTGTATTTTATTTGATTTTTTTTTTGCACATGTCATATGAACTTTACATAATCTGACTTATTGAAATGAATAGATGGTGCACTTGAAAACGACATTGGTATCTCACAAACTCCCTTGTTTTCCTTTGAGGCTTTTAAAATTCGTTTTTGAGGTGATCATAATAATTGAGAAGCAGCACTTGACCAATTTATGAAAAAAATAATAAAATTAGTATAAATTACGAAGAATAAAACGTCTCATTTATATATTTCTTCAAAAATAACAAAAATGTTTGAATGTAGAAATGGAAGCGGAAATTTTGAAACATGTTAAGATGTGTCTCTCTTTATACTGTGAGCGATAAAAACCTTACGAAATTTCACACACATAGCACAAGGGAAAGAAGGACAGCGTTTAACGCTTAATTATATCAGGAAGTGTTAAATGGCAAAAGGAGCAGCGGTCAACCTTCCATCCAATGGAGTGACCAGGTGAAAAAAAAAACAAAAGGAAACTCATTTGAGAAGGCGCTACATAGGACAAGAGATCGCTTCTACTGGAGAAGGAGAAGGTTGATGACCATGGTGATCACGATCATCTGAATTACAGGAAGGACAAAAAAATATGTTAGTTATAGTAATAGTTATAAACAGAGCTGTAGAGTTGGAGTTGTGGAGCTTTTTGATATTTTGTGGAGTCGGAGTCGAGAGATGCTATTTTAAATTGCTATTGATATTTTGTGGAATCGGAGCCTATTGATATTTTGTGGAATCGGAGTTGGAAGATGCTATTTTAAATTGCTATTGATATTTTGTGGAATCGGAGCCTATTGATATTTTGTGGAATCGGAGTCGGAAGATGCTATTTTAAATTGCTATTGATATTTTGTGGAATCGGAGCCTATTGATATTTTGTGGAATTGGAGTCGGAAGATGCTATTTTAAATTGCTTTTGATATTTTGTGGAATCGGGGCATATTGATATTTTGTGGAATCGGAGTCGGAAGATGCTATTTTAAATTGCTATTGATATTTGGTGGAATCGGAGTCGGAAGATGCTATTTTAAATTGCTATTGATATTTTGTGGAATCGGAGCCTATTGATATTTTGTGGAATCGGAGTCGGAAGATGCTATTTTAAATTGCTATTGATATTTTATGAAATCGGAACCTATTGATATTTTGTGGAATCGGAGTCGGGAGATGCTTAAAATCGACTCGAACTTCATTTCTTTTACATTTTTTAAAACTTATCAACTACATCAATAACCTTATGAAATAAGGAACTTTGTGCAATCTAGTACAAATAGCGTGTACTATGATGAAAAATCTACATATACACTATTTAAAAAAAAACAGAATTTATGTTGTTACGACATATAATTATGTATTGCAAATTGTTAGCAATATATGTATGTACTAAAATTGAAATCAAAGTTGGAGCTGGAGTGGAAGTCGGAGTCCAAATTTTAAAATTTTTGAAGTCGAAGTCGGAAATGATTTGGCCGACTTCATAACACTGGTTATTAATGTATAGACATTAAATATGAAATCTGTTGGCATCACCAACACCGCGTCAAACCAACACGAGTCACAGCCGGCAGGATCTATCCACACTTTTCGGCATATCATTTCTAATTTATCATACTCTCGGCTCATCAGAATTGAGGAATTCTTCTACTTCTGTTACTGAGAAAAATATAACAATCAATATCGAGCTTTCTCTTGTAACATAGGTAACCCAACAAATGCTTCAATAGTTGATTCAGCATATTCTGAGTACCAGGACAAATAAGGTCCAGGCAAAAAGAGTATTTTTTGCCTGGACCTTATTTGTCCTGGTACTCAGAATCCGGGAAATAAACTAGTCCGGGATCGGTAAGACTTAAATTTATATTTTCTATACTATAAACTGATTTTTTTCATATCACATATTGCAAAATCTACGAAGGTTTTTTTTCTAGTTTTTTATTCCCTCGGTAATTTTTTGCGGTTTTCTTAACGTATGTATATTAGATGCGGGTAAGTATTCAATCTAATAGCCGCAACCTCTACCTCCCTATCATTACACTCAACCTATGTGTATTTATCGGTATTTTCAATAGTTGGCTCTAGTGTCAAGTTGTAGTAGCACCTTTGAGGACAGTTTGCTTTCTAAACGGCTAAATTGTCCTTTTGTTATAAAAAACACCATTAAAGGATAAACTCGTATGCAATCTAATGAACGTCGATTTTTTCTAAAAAATATATCTTTTATTTTACACGTCTTACTATAACACGTAAAAGGCATTGTCGTTTATTTTTTTACATAAATAAGCTGATCTTAGAACGGCTGAATGTCAAGCAAACTGTTTAATAACTATGCCAATGCACTGACTGAGTAAATTAGTTTTTTACAAAATCTTGATTATCTATGATAAGGAGATTCTTCAGATAGCAAAATCTTATTGTTTTCATTTTGTGCTCTGTTCCTATGGTAGATGAAAAAGTTATGCCGAAACTGTTACCTTCCACTTTTTTTATTTCTGCCTTAAACTCCCTTCCGATCAAATATTTCGATCACCTTCAGTTCTTTATTCAGCCTGAAACATCCTTTAAGTCAATTTTTTCTGTCACCTTTTGTTATATTTGAGTATTTTGCCTGAAACCACATTCAAGTTAATCTTTCAGTCACCTTTAGTTCTATATTTTACTTGATACCACTTTTAATCCAAATCTTCCTTACCTTCAGTTATATATGCTACCTGAAACCACCTTCAGATCACCAAGTCACCAGTCAAATATTTCAGTCACCTTCAGTTACATACGTTTAAGTATTCTGCTTGAAACCATTTTCCAATCAAACCTTCCACTCCCCTTAAATTCTTTATTCTACCTGAAACCACCTTCCAGTAAAATATTTCAGGTACCTTCAAATCTTTATTCTGCCTAAAAATACGTTCCAATCAAATCTTTCAGCCACCAGCAAATTTGTATTCTGCCTAAGTACGTCAAATGTGGATATTTGACGTTAAGATTAAATATGGCTACCTAAGCTAAAAATCAAATGTAACTGTTTGAGGTGATGATTAGTGTATTTAATATCAAATCTGGTTTAAAATCTAAGTTTAAAATGTAGCTATCATGGATGGATATCTAATGTTGATGTTAAACTCATGTTCTTAAAATTAATGTTTTCGATGTTTTCAATCAAATCAAATGAATGTTTACAATATTATTATGTCATTTAATAATTACAAGTGACAACCCTGGCCATCTTCTCTCTCTCGCAGATAGAGCCACCCCTTCCGGTGGTCCGGGGAGGAAGGCCGACAGGGTGGAAACACTTTTTAACAGCTCTAATAATATCCCACCCTTCACGAGTGAATGGCTCTAGATGGAATGGTAGAGCGCCCGTGACGGTGGGAGGAACACCAAAATGTTGACTCGTAAAAAGATTATTGCTTTCGGATTTTTATGTAAATTTGGCAGGTGAGATTTTGCTTGTTTAACGTAAATATTTAATATTTAAACGTGAATTAGAATTATTGAAGTTAAGACCCGAGGGCGCAAAGTACCGTTTTATTATTATTTCTGCAAACAAACTTTTTATTTTATGAATATAGTTTAATCCCTATCGCTTAAGTTTTGAGTATTGAATTTTCAAATATTTTTTTTTAATACTGGGAAAATGGTTGTAGGAAATTTTGTAACACAACAGCTGGTAAAACATTAAGTTCAACATGAATATTGATAACCTCCGTAGTCTAATTTGTAAAATTTCTATCTTGTAACCGGATTTGATTTCCACTATAACCCTTTTTTTTAAATCCATTCCAGTTATCACTAACAGCTTGTTTAACATTTACATGATTAGCTATGAAAAATCATCACTAGATATGTTTGTATACAACGAAAGTGTACTGTATAGAACGAAAGCGTACTGTATAGAACGAAAGTGTAATACGGTACCATACAAAAAAAAACATTTTTAAAGATGACGATATCCGTGAGCATACTTTAGTTAAAACGTAACCGATAAGGGATGAATTTCAACTTAAAACTTATGTATTAAGTAAGATAACGAGAAGAGTTCTGATTTGGTTTGAGTATGTAGGATGAATTAATGAAACATGGCCTTTGTTTTTCTTCAGAAAAAGGATCCGAATAAATGCGATGGAAATGTTTGCACTAAAAATATGTGGTATGTCACAGTATGATAGAATAAGAAATTAATTTTTAAGGATGAATATGAGATACAGACTAACGTATGTATGATAAAGTAGACCACACTTAGACGTTTTGTGCATTTTTAATGAATGAACGAAGAAAGTTTATCCAAACCAATATAGTGTGCAAATGTGTAAAGGGCGTGCTAGAGGAAAAGCAAGGAAAGTATGATTCGCTCAAGTGATTGATACTTTAAAAAGTGTACATAGTTGGAAAAATCAAAGGATGCAAAATTCAGACTTTAATCTTTATAAAAAAAAAACTTGGTTTCAACGAAAATTAAACCCAAACCCCCCACGTAAGTAGTCAGGTATTGTGCCAACTAGGATACGGATGTCGTCAAAATAATAATAAATAATTGTCTACTTTCAAATTTTCTCTGGTATAATCTAACATTTTCGTAAAAACTGTTTTTTATTTGACTATTAATAGTAATCAAGAATTTGTTTTTTATTTGACTATTGTTTAATTTTTGTGATTTGTTTTAACAAACCCTATTTATTCCACTTTGTGTAACGGTATAACCCAGCCGGTAACAAGGTTTTCCCCTCATCATCAGGTGATCATCAACAATCTGGTTACATAAAGAGAAATAAACGGTGTTTGATAAAACAAATTACTATGTCTTTAAACCTCCACAATGTTAATGTCTTAAATATAAATAATATGTTGTTTAATTGATTATTTCTGAGGTATATTTGGTAATGATGTATGTCTGATGATGAGGTGAAAAATTTTCTGAGGTATATCTGATGATGAAATGAACACCTTGAAACCGGTAGGGTTATACCGTTACATAAAGTGGAATAAACAGTGTTTGATACGATTAATTACAATATATTTAAACCTCTACAATGTTATTGCCTTAATTATAAATAATATATTGTTTAATTGATGATCTCTGAGCTATATTTGGTAAGATGACTGTCTTCTAATCTGGGGTTTCGAGCTCAATTCCTGATGGAACCCTTTTTTTTAAGTGTTTCCGTCTGATTAACGTAACGCTTGCTTTACATCTTTCTAGTTGGTCGGAGGATTTGAACTAAATCTTACGAAAGTATTATACTGTGAGTGTTGACAGATTAAAACAAATTGAAGAATTCTGTTTTTAAGGTATTGTTTTCTTAGATGATGAAAGGGTTACGAGGGGATATCTAACTGCGTGTAGCGAAAGGAAACAAAGTATATGAGGCACTAAAGCATATACACTCGAACAGGGCAGTATAAAAATCTGCCAAGGTGATAGTGTCCAACAGCATTTTAGTACTTATTTTGTTGTATGGGAGTGAAACGTGGAAAAAGACTAAAAAGAATCAAATAAATACTGTGGAAATTATGTGAAGAATACATGCGTTGACAATATGTGATAGAATACGGATTGAAGTGATATGGGATGAGTGACATTAAAGCTGATGTGTTGAGTTAAATAAAGCAGAGCACTCTAAGATGATATGGGCACGTCTAATGAATAAATTAAGAAAAACTAACAAAAACATATATAGTGGAAATATAAATGAAAGACGTGGTAGAAGCAAGCCAAAAAAGTATGGTTGTATCGAATGAATGACATTTTGAAAGCAAGAAATGGAAGAAGGAAGAAAAATCACACGAGATGTGTGAGAAAGGGTATGGATGTGGAAAAAGCGTAATATATACCAGTATATGCCGTAATAGAAAAGTCTGGCATTCTATCATATCGGCCTACCGCAACATTGAAACGGCGTGATAAGTTATTTGTACAATTTTTATCACATTTATGTACATATATTTCATCACATTTATGTACATATATTTTATAACATTTATGTACATATATTTTATCACATTTATGTACATATATTTTATCACATTTATGTACATATATTTTATCACATTTTTGTACATATATTTTATCACATTTATGTACATATCTTTTATCACATTTATGTACATATATTTTGTCACATTTATGTACATATATTTTATCACATGTATGTACATATATTTTTATTGGCAAAATAAACCACATTTATTTGTACACAACAGTTTTACGTTTTCTTTAACATACAAATTTTCTTGATGAAATTTAACGCATTTAATTTATCTAACGTGTATTCGCTAAACATTTTTATAAGTGATTTTAAAAAAGTCAGGCAAGATTGTAAAGTATATAAAACAGGAATAAATAAGAAAACCAAACTTGCCTTTTTATTTACCTAAAATGTTTGTAGATAAAATGTATACCAAAAATTTTTGTACATAAAATATACATCTAAAATGTTTGTAGATAAAACTGATTCAGTATTTTCATGCTAAAATATGTATGTTTTCACTTATCCTTTTCAATGTATTACTCTTTTTTCTAACAAGTTCCCGTCAGACATTAAGATTCATGAAATAAAAAAAAATTTCTTCAGGAAAAAAGAGTCTCACTCAACTAGTATCAGGCATTGAAAAAAAATATTTTTTTTCTTTATTTCCATTTTATGTTAAATGAATATTATTCCCATTTAAATTTCGTAATTTATACTTAGATTTCTTATGAAATCGGTATTAAAAAAAAAATTATCTAATTTTTCTATTGACTTTGTGTTAAAATTCGCTTTTAACTTCACTGCGAACATTTTGTAATATTTATTTAGATTTTTTTATGGAATAATTAATATTTTTTTTTACTCTTTGCATTTTATCAGTTTAATTCATTTATGCGTAAAGTGTCCTTCGATATATTAGAATTGTTAATACGGATATATTGAAGAGCGTGGCTGAGAAATAAGATTGTCTTTGGCCCCAATAATCGAGCTTTGGGGTTAAGAACCACTGGAGTAACTCATAACTCGTCACCGTGCGTGATGGAAATACTAGCTTAAGGAAAGAAGCAAAACTATTCGCAGACGATATGTGCAGATTGTTACCAAACAAACTTATCTAACGAGACTGAAGATTTTTAATTCTTAATATTTAACCATCAGAAATAAAATCAGGAATACATTACCAAGATCAAATATCGCGAACGAATCGATTTCAAACTTTGTGTTGAAGACCTCCGTGGCCAAGTTGATAAAACGTTTGTCCTCCGACCCAGATGTTGCGGGTTTGATTTGCGTTGGAACCCTAATTTTAAAAAATTATAAAAAAGTTTTTCTACGTGGTTTTCACTTCAGACCTCATAGAGATGTGTCTGGGTGGTTAGAGGAGATTGCCGCATGGCAGATGAAGTCAGAAAGAAAGTGTTATACCTGTTTTATTCTAGTGTTCTTATATAGATTTATTTAATATTCGTGGGTTCGAGATCCGAGTTAGAGCGCCATTGAGGAGAGTTTGCTCTTTGAAAAGTGCTTTAAAAAAATTCCTTTGAAAGTACTTGAATGAGACGTCTCCACTGTATCTTTTGAATCCATATCTGGGAGCTTTTTCTTCGGGGACGAGTAGAAATATGAGGTAGATTTCTTCTTCGTCTAACAAATTGATGGTTTCAAATCGATTTAATAGGGCGCGGTATAGAGCTTTTGCCGTTGCAAGTCCTGTGGCGTGGAATAGGCTACTTCTAAGTGTTACAAATTTGTGGTGGCGTATGTAGCTTTAGGAAGTAATTTAAGACCCTTGTTAAGAGACAATAAAAATTTATGATGATATATGAACACTACACACATGCGTTACACTATACCTAAAACCAAATGTGTTACTATCACATATTGAAAGATTTACATAGAGATTTTTTGTGGTCCGTCTTCGTTTAGTAAGTTTTCCGCGCTGTTCTTACCAAATAAGTTATTTTAAAGATATGCAGATACGATGAAATGCGTAATCTAATGGCCGCAGCCACTACCTTCCTATCCTTTTTTATTAAGGTTGATTCAGCCACGGAAGAAATTTTAAAAGAATATTGAACGATTTCTACAAATAAAATTTAATTTCTGAAATGCCAGTTTTTCTCATTATTTTCAGTTCTTTTTTCATTTTAAATTGTTAAAAATGTGTTTTAAATGAAAAATATATAGAAATATTAAATTATTGACGTAAATTACTTCTTTTTATTATTTTTTTCTTTTCGTTTTTTTCTACGTATGGACTTAGGGGTCTTCCTTCATAGTCAACAAGTGTCATCAGAGCTTTAATTGTCCCTCCCATTCCACGGTCGTAGCTAGTCAAAGATAAAAGTTGATTTTAGATCGTTTTGAATGGATAATTTTTTCCAGTTGCTGGTTTCCACTAGTTCTACGTTCAGTTGATATAACAAAAGATGCCTTCATTAGGTGATCATCTGATGTATTCACTTGGCAGAGCCACGCGAGACGGTTTTTTCTTACTTTTTGTTTAATAGTGAGCCATTCAAACGATGTATGGATTTCTATTTGATTTAACATTCCTTTCACTCTGTTTTTGTTTGGCTCCAGTTTTTCTGAATTAACCCATACGTCGCACACACTTTTTCCCACGCTTCTTTTTATAACCATAACCATTTCACTGTATTTATTTCCAAACCTTTTACTAGAAATCTCTCTTATAGCTCACTTATATTGTCCTTATTTTCCCTTGCGTTCATCCATTTGGGGTCTTCTACTTGGACCTTTTTTCTCTTATATTATCTTTCTCTATCTCTTTTTATACTGTCAATCACTCAGGGATAGTCCAATTCCATCATATCCTTCACTCTCTAATATAGTATTTATTTGGGTCTCCCTGTGCGTCTATTTGGGAGTTTACAATTCAATGTAACTCACTTATCATATCTTTCAAATCGCCTTTATTTTCAGTAAACATAAACATATCATTTGCATGCAGAGGTCCACATATATTTACATCACTCATTCTTACATATATCCCTCTCATAATTTCTCCATTCTAACGCGATCATACGCTTTTTTCTAATTCTACAAATGGACAAAATACCTTTTTTCAAAACATGTGCAGATAGCTCCGTAACTCAAGAATCCGGTTCATACATTCTTGACCACCAAGAAAGCATCTTGCGCATCCCATATTTCCATTTAAGTTATTTTTCTTCACTCACTCTATAATAATCCTTGCATACAGTTTATCTACCACATTCAATAAACTGATGACTCTGTAGTTGTTGCACTCTATTTTAGAGCATATTTCCTCATACAAGATTACAACGATTGCCTTTTTTCAGTCATAGGGAGTGTATTCAGAGTTCTTACATTTATAAAAAATACATACATTCATTCGGTCAATCCATCCTCTTCATATATAATACAACATACTCAAGGAGAGGCTTCAGCCTTCCCCTTTTTCATATTTTTGACTGCCGCATTAACCAATTCTTTGCCAATTTCACACATATAAATCTCAACTCACACTCGAATATATAGTAATATTTTAATACGTCATTAATAGTGAGTTCGAACCTCAAGTAAGAATGCCATTGAGGGAAGTCTACTCTCTGAATTGTTATTTCAAGCTAACTAGGCTACATAAGTAGTATTATTTACGAAAATCTTATGAAATTAAAATAATTACGTGTTTTTCTACCTTGATAATTACACATTCAATGATAATTTATCTTGTCCTCAAAAGGATGTAACAAAAACAAAAAGGAATCGAAGTTTCCCATTGAAAGCCTTTCCAATTAGTCATATATTTAATGAAAACGAAAATATATTCAAAAGGGATGTTTATTTCTTAAAAGTTTCGTAAGATTTTCTGGTTTCTCAGCCGCTGATTAAATTAAATCTCAAATTATCTATGAGCTATGCTGAATGGCCAATGAATTGCGAACGGTCTGTTTGTTTGTATATAATGTTTCCTGACAGTAGCGGATTCATGGCCTGCGGTGCCCTACGCGTACCGATAACATTTTATTGAGTTAAACAAATCTCGTGTAATGTCCCACCTACTCGCACTTAATTCTCTTTTAATTTATAGTCACATCTCTGAATTTATTGTCTTAAACTCTTAAAATATTAAGAACAAAAGAAGTTTTTACAAATTCTCATTTTGCACAATTTCCTACAAATTGTTATTGGCACAAATCATCCCCTTTATAGGATTAAATGTCGAATTAACTCCGAATAATATATATTGTATTATATTGCATTTTAGTATAACCTGATTGAAGAATTACTAGCGGCAATCTCTTCAACAAAACCAGAATTATATAAAACAAACCTTGAGTGAAAACTATCTGATCCTCTTCGATCATCTTTTCGTGATCTTATAATCTAAACACTCGATCTACAGGTATATTATTTCAATGAAAAACAACTCGATAATTCAAAGACGCCACGATTTTTAAACGAAAAAAGAGCAAAAATTTATCTTCGTTGCGAGGGACATATTACACGTCCTACCGCCACGCCCTCTGGCGCTGAGTTAAAAGAATACATGGGGTGGCAATTTGTGACAGAATACGGAATAAAGTGATTAGGGATGAATGTGAGTTTGAGGCTGATCAAAAAACACAAACTGGAATCCGCAACCTCCGGGTTGGGTGACAGGCGTCTTACCAACTTGGTCTTTACATCTACCGAGAAACGAAAATTTTGGTGCTTGATTTTTCTGCTTACTACTAACAGAGCGCCAGACTTTCTTGACCCTTCCTTCCCTGTGATGTGTAACTAGTACACATTGCTTCTAAAAACTTTAATATCTATATAAATATAATAAATACTGAGTTCAGATTTTAGGTATTTCTCCGTAGTACATTTACGCATTGAATTAAAAAAATAATATTAATAATAATTAGCACTTATCGGCCACATCAGGGATATTTTGTGAAAATCGGGAATAAATTCACCAATACAATCAAACGTGTGCCAGTGTGTGACGTAGGTATATTCATTCTAAAAAACCACTATGGGTGAGGAAGCAATGCTATTCACGTCTCACTCTCACTCTACTTCGGTATATGGGAACGCAAGAAATAGAATCTCAGTTCGCTCGCTTTTCTCGCTTCAGTAGCTCGCGGGCATTCATTTGAGGTGGTCTCTTCGCCCGTTTTGTGAACGTCGGCCGATGTTTTTTTTTCATGTTTCCATTAATAAAATTTTAATTATTATCACTTTTGACTTAAATTTAATGAAATTAGGCAATTGGCTATGAATATTCTTATTTTTCCGATTTTAAATCGCTCATTTTTACATGTGTATTCAACACACAGCACCGGAACGCGCGGATTTTTTTAGCACAAGAAGGGAAAGGTTAAGTAAAAATGAGACCATGAGGAATTAAAAACGTAAACAATGTTTAATGTTCAGATGCTAACGTCATTATACGAGTATCTGTCGGGTTTTCCTTCATTGAAAAAAAAACTTGATAACCGCGCGATATCTAATTTTAAGCGCGATATTAAAGTTTAACGGAATATACCAAACTTTTCTATTAAGTCGAGCTGACATAATACTGAGAGAAGAGGTATAAAGAGTTATCAAAAGTTTCCGTGCGCACTCGAACTTATTCGGGCTGGAAACTTTTGACTCTTAATGGAATATATGTAATTTCAGGATATATATGTCGTCGTCGTTGCCGGGCCTCGTAGTCGAGGATCCCCTCGCCACGCCAACGTCAATCTTTAACCGTTCTCTCACGTCGATCGTGTGATCTTCTGTAAGAAAACAGCCCGATGCTAGATACGCACTTCTGCAGAGCCGCCTGGCCATGCTGACGCATGTTCGCAGCGCGTTGACTGTTTCTCACACGTTTAGCCGCTGAGACGCCATCAGCCCGAGAACATGCGGCTCTCCACGGTCCTGAGCCACCTGCTCCCAGTCCTCAGGCGCCCTGCACAAAATAAGCGACTCTCGCAGATTTTCCTTATAGCGCTTCCTCTGCCCACCAACTCTTCGCTTGCCCACCAATTCCCCGTACAAGACGCGTTTTGGGAGTCTGTGATCATCCATGCGTATCACATGCCCGGTCCACCGCAATTTCGCCTTTACAACCAATATATAGTATACTCGTATACTTATACTCGTATATGTACGTACTAGGTTGCTTTCAGTTAACCTTAACTTATTTATTTAATTGGTTGGTGGGCCCGTGTTCACTCAGGGTTCTTATTCGCGTACCGCACATATTTGTAAATCCGCCTCTGTTTCTCAGCGAATCGGAGTGAACCATTCGTTAATTATAAATTAATTGAAATATTAAGTCAACCGTTAAATCGACTCCATCGTCCTGCTACTAACAACAACAACTAGGGGCAGAAATCCCAAATCAAAAGACAGTCATTTCGGAAAAGTTTCGTGTTGTTAAGCCGAGTTGAAATTATTCGCTGTCTTTGATAAGCGAGACAATATCCCAGTTTTGTTAAACTTTCTTACTTTCTGAATATCTTATTCTGAGAGAACATGGACTTTGAAAGGACGAACTTGAAAAATAAACCCTTTAAGGAATATCACAATTAGATTTATTTTTTTCGTATGATACCTTTCAACAAATCGAAATAATAATAATCACTATACCAAAATGAGAATTTATAAAGCGCCCTTTAGAGAGCTGATTCATCGAGGACGTATAGCTCGGGATTCGAATCCATTGGAATTAACAAATTGAAATATAACAAAATAAATATATAAGTTGAAAGTAAGCTTCGGAAAATGTGGTTTTTATTTTAATTTAATTAATTTATTTATTTAATTAACAACACAACAGTGTCTTTTATATACAAATAAACATATGACAAGTTATACAAGTACATACTTAAAATTATTGACAAAAATACAAAACTTTATCTTAAACTAATATGGAGATACAAAAAGCGATATGCAGTTAAGCCCGCTAAGACTTGAACCCAAAATGCATGAGTATTTATAAGCATGCTCTAACTATGCTACGGGGCTAAAAATAAATATTCATTACCAATGTGTTAAATTGAATTGAAAAAAAATTTATTCACCAAATGGAGATTACAAATGAGTAAGCCGACACCAAATCTAACTTTCCAAGAGTTACAGAAGGTGAAACGGAGAACTTTTGTGGAATTTTAAGTTCCATAATTTGCAGAGAAACTAGTTTACACTTTGATGGAATATGCGATGCCAGGGGAGTGTGGAGGTGATAAATTGGTTATTCTTACAAGATATGAAAACTACTTGTATATTCTTACTGTTGGAGTCTGCTGAAAGTTGATTTTAAATGTGGATTCTTAAGATTGATAAATTAAGTTCACTCTATAATTAATACGGAATTCTTTTTTTTATGTTGGAATTGGTTGATCATATCTGAAGTTGTGGTTAGATGAGGATATTTAAGGTGAATATTCCTTATAGATATCTAAAGTTGATGATAAATGTATTTATCTAAATTTAAGATAAAATGTGGCTAACTAAAGTTATGTTAAAATGTAGCTACTTTAAGTAGAAATCATTAATTGTGGCTATCTACAGTCGATGTTAAATGTATACCATACATTTTTTGTTTGTTTAAATGTGGCTACTTTAAGTTGAAATTAAATATGGGTATTTAAGATTGATATTAAATTTATAAATCAAAGGTTAAGTTTAAATGTGGCTACTTAAGTTTGACATAAAATTATGTTACTTATGAACTCTGTTTAATATATAGTAAAACTTATAGTAAAATCAAAATGTGGATTCTTAATATTGACGTTTAATGTGACTATCAAAGGTTACTTATAGTGAATCAAAATGTAGATTCTTAATATTGACGTTCAATGTGACTATCAAAGGTTACTTACAGTAAATTCAAAATGTGGAATCTTAATATTGACGTTTAATGTGACTATCAAAGGCTGCTTATAGTAAATCAAAATGTAGATTCTTAATATTCACGTTCAATGTGACCATCAAAGGTTACTTATAGTAAAATCAAAATGTGGAATCTTAATATTGACGTTTAATTTGACTATTAAAGGCTACTTATAGTAAATCAAAATGTAGATTCTTATTATTGACGTCCAATGTGACTATCAAAGGTTACTTATAGTAAAATCAAAATGTGGAATCTTAATACTGACGTTTAATGTGACTATCAAAGCTACTTATAGTAAATCAAACTGTAGATTCTTAATATTGACGTTCAATGAGACTATCAAAAGTTACTTATAGTAAAATCAAAATGTGGAATCTGAATATTGACGTTTAATGTGACTATCAAAGGCTACTTATAATAAATCAAAATGTAGATTCTTAATATTGACGTTCAATATGACTATCAAAGGTTACTTATAGTAAAATCTGGAGAAGCCGTTAATTTGGAGAAGCCGTTAATTTTCTGTACATTTAGTTAGGACGTGTTAAATTATCAATAGAAATCATGATATTCTTCTATGTTCTCGAAATAATTTCACGTGATCAAAATATTATTTGCTTCATATACATTTGTTGGTAATATTTTAGCTGTCCGCAAAGTTCTCGGCAATCCAGTAGCTCTTGTCAAAGATACCGCCCGAAGATGCAGGTGCAGACGTGACGCACAAATCCCCACTTTCTTGGCTCTCCAATTGCTTCGGGGCCAGAGCTCAGCGCGCCATTACCGCGCGGTCCTCGAGATAGTTGACAGGTGTCTGTCCTCTGCTAAAGTTCATAGTAATTCCTTTAATAATTACGGCTCGAGACCAGTTCTAGCCTCTAGTGTATTAGAACAAAGAAAGATTAGTGAATAATATTCTTTATAAATGAAAATCCAGAGAGAGAGTACATAATTACTTTATTGTTTAATTTAGACAACGAGAATCCTTTAACAATTTTATCGCCGAGATTTCTTCTCTACGAAAGACGCCACGTGCAGATTGCGTCATATTCCGAGATTATTTCACGTTCTTCAAATCCATCAACGAGCTCTCAGGCGCGTTCGCAAGAAGGCTTGGAGGAAAGAGTGGCTTCGGAGATGCCACGCAACTCGATCCTCAGTCACAGCTCCTAGAACACGCTTCCAGTGGTGTGCAGACATTGATGAAACCGGTGGCATTATTACAACGAACAATTACGTCAAAAAAAACTTTAAAGGTATCGTGATTCTATCTTATTGGTTATTCTTTTGGTGATTTCAAATTTTTCATTACCTTGTTTCTTTTGTTTTACGACATTTTCAGAGCGATCGTTAGAGATAATCTCTCTTGCAAAGGATATTAATCCTTTAAAGTTAAACTCTTCAAGTGGAATTAATAGAGTCAGATTCTTATTCAAATTCAAACTAGTCCTATCTGGATCATTTGATCCGGTAGGGAAATTAAATCATTTTAATCTAAATTGTTACTGTGTTTCATTATTATAACCTTTCCTCTGATGTGCGTACTGTGATAATTTGAGTGTTACCTATCAAACTTTGTAACCAAAGAGATCTGTGCTCATTATATGCCGCTGAGTTATTCGTGGGAGATTTGATTGTGATAATTTTCATAATTTAAATAATTCAAACTGAATTAACCAAAACGTTGTAGAAAATCAGAAAGTCTTAACATTACTCAGCGTAATTTTGCCTTAAAAATAGTTTTAAACCTTTCTGGTTGGTTGGAAACGATTACCTTATATTTATACGTCCATCAAATTGTACCGTGAACAACGAAGTGTTATTTGTATGATTAAAATTTAGAAATAGCACCTAGAATACAGATGCTCTTTTGCGGTTTCAGGAAACATAACAATCATTTAATTTTTCGAGATATAATAATAAATATTCAAACTACACTACTTAATTGTTTTACATTCTATTCGTATAAGAAACATTAATTTTTGTACAAATTCTACAAATTATTTCGTACTTTACTAACCATTAGTTTACATATAGAAAGGCTTTGAAACACGAATGAATTGAATAATCCCCCAGACTCCTAGAATTACCCCTAAGGTCACTTTGAGCAAGTGGACTTTGACTTGAGCCCTGATTTAGGCTACTTACTTAATTGATACGCTAGGAAGAATGTTGGATTATGTACTTAATCAGAACCAAATTTAGAAATGTTTTCCTAAAACCATAAGTACTCTAATGTATTTATATTTATAAATAATAATTCAAGAAAAATTTTCAAGAATTATTTATAAATAATAATTCTAAAAAAAACATGCCAGTATGCTCCGATCGTCTCACTTCGATGTGCCGATGGATCCAGTACAGATATGTGGCTGGTGAATGAGTATGCTGGTGTGCAACGAACGGCTCACTCGTTTAAAAAAGGACAAAATAAACTCCATGAACATAAACAATACGTAAACTACGGACAGTGAGATTCGTGTCTAATCCAATGGTTCTGTGCCCAAAGTCTCAGTACCGGGGAGAAAACATAAAACTGTTTCTCTCACGCTCCTCAACGTGTCCACATAGTCAACGAGGAGTAAGAATTGATAAATGTTAATTTTTTTACCCATTATAGGTCATTTTTTTTCAGCAGATCACATCAAACATCAATCTTCATGTAAACTGATTATTTCCCTTATCTTTGAAGACTTGAGACAATTTAAACGTCGGTTATTTGGATGTTCAAGAGAAGTAGTGACACAAACTACAGCATCTATAAAACGTTTGTATGAAATTGATTTTCAACATAGGCAAGTTCACTCACATTTCATCTCTTGCGTGGTACTTGAGAAAAATATAAAAAGTTCACATGCTGACACTTTTGAATAATATCCTTATCTATCACGCCGTTTCTCTTATCTTGCCCAAAATATTCAGTTTTTTTCCTATCACAGACTTACAGTATGCTCATGTGGAGATCGTCTATTGGCTTTCCCTGATCTGCGTTCTTCTTTTTTTACATTCTAGTTGATTTTTTCATGTAATGAGAATCGGCCATCAGTTACTTACTTAAGTTAAACTCTTTACAGCATAAATATTATCAAAAAAAGATTTGTTTGTAAAATAATTAAGTTTAAGTCAGTAACTATCTGCACTACAACATATAATGTAATAATAATTTAATAATTATAAATTGATAATTTATAAAGATTCGTTAAAACAGCAAACTGTCTTCAAGGGCGCTCTAACTCGATATTCGAACCCACTATGATTGACAGATTAAAAATATCACTTAATAAATATTTATAAGCTGAGTGTAAGGGTGGGAAGTTAGTGGCTACGGCCATTGGATTAGGTACTTCTCCGTATCTGCAAAAAAAAATTGAAAAAATACGCATAATACTAACCAAGGAAGACGAACTACAAAGAAAACTTTGAAGATCTTCCGATATGTGGTAGTACAGAATCAGCTTTAAGGATAGTGTAGTCTTTATGTGTAGTGTTCAATTAATAATATGTTTGCTGGATACTTTTATGCGTAGTGTTCAATTAATAATATTTGCGGGATATTTTTATGTGTAGTGTTCAATTAATAATATGTTTGCTGGATATTTTTATTTATATTTTACTGTTCAATTAATAACATGTTTGCTGGATATTTTTGGCACGCATGCCATTAATTTCCAAGGGAGTAAGACTGTGTCATAAATATTTTTATTCCGTTATCGAAATCAATAGAAATTGAAAAAAAAGAATTTCACTTTCGTATCAATTAAGTATTGAAATTTCATGCATTGATGATGATAATTAAATTTTAACCGAAGAATGGCGGACTACAAAGACACCTTTATAGATGCACTGATTTGTGACTATTCGACTTTAGATGTAGTATAGAGTTTGTGTTTAGTGTTAGTTTACCATCATAAATTTTGATAAGACCTCTTTAAAACGGTTGTCTGTAAGTACTTCCTAAAGTTGTACACGGCATCCATTTCTCTAAATTTAAATATTTTTTTGTTTATAGTTAAGGCATTAACGTTGTGGAGGTTTAAAGACATTGTAATTTATTTTTAACAAACACTGTTTATTCCACTTTTTTATGACGGTATAACCCTACCGGTTTCAAGGCTTTCACCTCATCTTCAGGGGAGCGCAAACAAGACTAAATGCTGTTCGGACTGGTACCGATATAGACACTTCAACGGTTGGAGGCGGGAGGGGTGAGGGGAAGGCTAGGTATTATTTCGGCCAAGAGCGGGGAGATTTTGGGGAAATAACTATTCAACAGATGCTCTGATCTGTATATTGACTTAGAAATTTCTAGGGCCTCCAATCTGTCCAATCTATTTCCGTTGTCGCTAATATGTAAGAATTTGGCATCATTGATAGAAAAAGTATGATTCTCACGGTGACAATGATTAGCCATTTCAGAATAAATTAGAGGATTTGTTAAGGCAGATTGGTGTTCACGAAATCTCTTTTCAAAAGATCTTCCTGTCTTTCCTATATAGAAATTATCACAGTCAGCACATAAAAGTTTATACACACCGCTGTTGTTAAGTATTCCAAACAGCGGTGTGTATAAACTTTTATGTGCTGACTGTGATAATTTCTATATAGGAAAGACAGGAAGATCTTTTGAAAAGAGATTTCGTGAACACCAATCTGCCTTAACAAATCCTCTAATTTATTCTGAAATGGCTAATCATTGTCACCGTGAGAATCATACTTTTTCTATCAATGATGCCAAATTCTTACATATTAGCGACAACGGAAATAGATTGGACAGATTGGAGGCCCTAGAAATTTCTAAGTCAATATACAGATCAGAGCATCTGTTGAATAGTTATTTCCCCAAAATCTCCCCGCTCTTGGCCGAAATAATACCTAGCCTTCCCCTCACCCCTCCCGCCTCCAACCGTTGAAGTGTCTATATCGGTACCAGTCCGAACAGCATTTAGTCTTGTTTGCGCTCCCCTGAAGATGAGGTGAAAGCCTTGAAACCGGTAGGGTTATACCGTCATAAAAAAAGTGGAATAAACAGTGTTTGTTAAAAATAAATTACAATACAATTAAATAATTTTAATGGAGGATATGAGACTTGCGAAAATTGCTAAGACTGAAAACCCTAGCAACAGGAGATTACCAGGAAGGCCGCTGAAAAGATGGAAAGACAGCTTTACGTCATCATCCCAGGACAACCCACCGTCACTAACAGGTCATACATCCTAGACCAAGAGGAAGAAGAAGAAGGAAAATGCATACCGTACACCACAAAAATATAAGGCAAAAACATAACAGTTAATCATTTCCACCACACTCAGTCTGTCGATGACTTGAATCATCGACAGGCTGAGTGTGGTGTAAACTTTCTGGTTGGTTGAAAGAAATTGCTATATTCGAATAAACTCATTTGTTTTAAATACAACGCAATTGCAATGTAAATAACGGAATTCAAACACCGTAATATCAAGACAAGAGAAGTAATTTTTTTACATATGCTACAAAAATTATATAAAACAAAACAATAGTTTTATATTATTATAACACTATCGTTGTCAAGAAATCAAACGATACAGGTGTATTGCCAAGTAATCTTTCAATCAGCTTGCATTCGCATAGAGCCCTTCAGTATTTTCGAGTTAGTGATTTAGACATACTGAAAAGCCTGGCTGTAAAGCAAATTGTCTTCGGGACCATTAATCAAACTTTCAGGCTTAGAACAATTGATTTAGTATAAAACTCGTGGTCCGTCATCGCATGCATTTGCAATACTACTTCACATATGAAGTGGCAACAACATACGCACGAGTGTCTAGTGAAACAAGTAAATCGCGCGTGAATATTGGAATCAGACGAAGTCTTTTGCCAGACTAAGATTATTTTCTGATAACATCGGAAATTGAACTGGACCCCCCCTCCTGGGTTTTTACCCCAATTACATCTGGGTTTTTAAAAAACCGATTGAATTTCTAAAATAATGGTTAAAACGAAAAAAAACACACTTAAAGTTTCACAAATGATTAATACTGTAGTTCAGAGCAGTGTTCCCCAACCGGTGGTCCGCGGCCCGGTGCCGGGCCGCAGAGACTTTCCGCCATGCAAAAATATTAAATATGGGATTTTCATCCATGTCTTCAATAAAATCGAAACAAAGGAATAGACTGGACGTGAATGCAGCACTTCGTCTGTCAGAGACAGCACTGCAGCCAAGAATATCCAATATATTAGCAAAGATGCAACAGCAGGTTTCGCATTAGCTTTTTGAAAAAACCCCATTGTTTTTGTTAAATTTTAATTGTATCAGACAATGTTACAATTAAAATTGTTGCAACAGCAGGTTTCGCATTAGTTTGTTGAAAAAACCCCATTGTTTTTGTTAAATTTTAATTGTGTCAGACAATGTTACAATTAAAACTGTTCTGTGTTATATGTATATTTGTTAATTATATTGTAGTTACATAGGTCCATCTGTCACAATATAAGATTAAAAAAATATTACAATAAATAAAAAAAACATTTTTATTTCAGTATTAGTGGTCCGCGAAAAAAATTTCCTTTTTTTACCGGTCCACAGGTCTAAAAAGGTTGGGGAACACTGGTTCAGAGTATGATTCAAAATGTTTTCGTGGAAAAATAGCAAAATTAATGAAGATTTATTACAATTTTAAATTAAATTTATGAAGACGTAATTGATTTAACTTTTTCAATTTCTAACGTTTCTCAGTAATAAATTTTGAAACTTTTATAGCTGCAACGATGGAGATGTAAATATCATATAATTTTTAAAATAAAATATAATATAAAATGGTTTCTGTCTTGAGATTTCATAAATTGGTGACTATTTCAACAATAGGCGATCAAGTTGTAATTCTTCAGGGGCAATTTGCATCTTTTCAAGCACTAGTTCATTTTAGAGATATTCATTCAATTCTTTCCTACGACTTTATTCAGTTAATTTGAAATTCTACAGACTGGAGTTGAGGAGAAGTCAAAAAAAAACTTAAGATGGCAATTTAGCTAGTGGATGTTTATTAAATTGACTAAAAGTATTATTTTACCAAGAAAATGTAATATTCTTCATTTAATTATTTTTTGCTTTTAAGTTTGAAATATTTAGAATTTCAATAAATCAATCTTTGTGATGACAATTTTTTTTTTATTTGTTGATAAAATAATTTATGTACGATTCACACTTTTTTATTTATTTTTTTAACCTGGCGAGTTTATTGCCATGTGGCAATCTCTTCCAACCAACCAGAAATATATTTGTCGAAGATACAAATATTATTACTTAAGAACTAAAGTACTAATCTAATTTCCTTATTGTAACTTTAATTTTCATTTCCTTTATGGGATTTTTAGCCTATAAAATATGGGAGCGAAACGTGAACGGAGCAAAAAAGTGAATAAAGTTAGATAAATGCAGCAAAAAGAAGAATATTGCTTCAATGTGTGGATAAACAATATATGACAAAATACGTAATAAAAACATAAGGATACCAATTAAAATAAGAAACGAGTATAGAAATACGAGGCGTATCCAGAAAGTAAGTGTACTGAGGCTCTCACGACTGGATGGATTTTATTTTCGACGTGTTGGCTACACTTCCGTGTAGCCTGACTCTTCTCCTCCGCAACGAGACCGGTTCGAGGTCAGTACGTTGAGAAGTGTCGACGCGACAACACGTTTCGTGAAAAATGTAAATCCAATCTCCCGCCAAGTGCGAAATACGCGGCGTCATCCGTTATCTCGTTTGGAAGGGAAAACCTCCGGTTGAGGTTTATAATGAGGTGAAAACTGCATATGGTGATAAAGCTATGAATCGTACAAGTGTGTACAAGTGATGTTGCGAGTTTAAAAACGGTCGTACGTATGTGCATGATGATCAGAGGAGCGGAAGACCTTCAATTGTGACTGACGAAATTGTTTTGGGACTGTCAAGGCATAATTTTAATTGAATATATGCCTCAAGGGGAGACCATCAACTCTTCAAGATACTGTGAGACCCTAAAAAAATTGCGAAGGGCGATTCAGAACAAGAGGAGAGGCATGCTGACAAAGGGAGTCTGCCTGCTGCACGACAATGTCAGACCACACACGGCCAACGCCACGAAGGAACTGCTCGCCTCGTTTAAATGGGATGTCCTGAACCATCCCGCGCATTCCCCTGACCTAGCACCTTTAGATTACTATCTCTTTACCTCCCTGAAGCTGTACATGGGTGGAAAAAGGTTTTCAGCCGACGAGGAGGTAAAGGAGGAGGTGGAGAAGTGGACGGAGGGGTTGGCGGGAAACTACTTCGAGGAAGGCATCAAAAAGTTGATACCCCGCTTCACCACCTGCATTGAGAAGAATGGCGACTATATCGAAAAATAGCTTACATATATACTACGGTAACCACGTAATTTTTTTGTTTAAATAAAAAAAATTGTAACCTACAAAAATTCAGTACACTTACTTTCTGGGCTTACCTAGTACTCAACCACGTAGAAAGAATGAGTTATGAAATATTTATAAAAATAATTTACACAGGTAGTATAAAAGAAACAAGAAGTTTAGGAAGACCTATAAAACTTGGCATGAACAAATTTAATCAAATCCCAAAATTGAGAACAGTGAAGCTCTTTTATAAAAGAGAAGTATATATGACGATGTGTATGGATGTGGAAGAAGCGAAAGGTTTGAACCTGGGTAGACTGAAGTGAAAATCTGTTCTCTCCTGAATTCTTGAAGAAAAGTTTGACAAATTAGATAGAAACAAATGTAAATTATTTATTTTGAAAAAATATAGTCCAACTCAGGTATGACAAACTCGTTTTGCCCATGATGTACCGTTTTGACGATTTTGACCATAGTGAAGACCTTCTTTGCCAAATCAGTAAGAAACAAGGTATTTGTTAAATTTCCTGTTAGCAATTTGTATATGTTTAATAAGTGCGTATTACTCGTGCGTAATACTTAAGTGCGTATACCATGGGTAAAATGCATACTCTAAAATGTCACAAAAATTTCTTTCGAACTCACTCAACTATCGGGGTCTCCTGGATTCATCATAGGTTTAATATAATCGATCCACACTCTAATCTACTAAAAAAAACAGTGAATTATATCGTCGTTGTTCTGCGAAAAGCATTTAAGTCCAAATATTGAATTTTGAGACAAATGCAATTTAAGTTTCGGAAGGCGATGTAAAATCAAGTTATATGATTTTTTATCTTTTCATAACAGCGAAATCATATAACTTTTGAACATAAATGTTTTTTCCATATGTAAATATTTTAATTTTAAATAAAATGGCATCAAAAAGTCATTTTAAGCAAAAATTGACTTAAATGCTTTTCGCACAACAACGACGATTTAGAGATTTCCCAACAGCGCCACCACCAAAGGTCCTAAAAACTCCTAAAAACTACAGATCCTTGAAGTTTAGAAGTAGATAAATGCAAACTCTAAGTATGAAAACCAAATATAAATTTATTGTTGAACACAATGCCAAGGTCTTTGATAGTGTCGACATGCACGATGAGCTGATCATAGATTAAACATCTTGAATACTTCTTTGGTCTCTTGAAAAAATCATGAAGTTACATTTTGTCTATCAGACACCGTTTAAATCAATCCAGAGCTTCATACAGTTTTAAAGAGAATTGATTCGTTTAAACAGTTTCGAATCATCAGTAAACAGTTAGTTATTTGAATGCTTCATTACTCAACCGTCTGGTGTGTTATGTGTAAAAAAAAACACATTTCCAGGCGTACTTGAAATTGGAAAAAAACCTATTCATTGTTCCGTGAAGTTAAAGCAATCGTTATATTATATTTGAGGAATCTTTCATTTATGTTATAGACAATACATCTTCATTCTATTCCTTCCACACAATACGTCTTTTTACAAACAAAAGAACTTCTTACAATGGAATGGAATAAAACATTCGAGTACTGTCTGAAAAAACTTGACATCCTACGCAAAAACTTAACGTTTTGATTTATCAAATCAAATAAAGAAATATATGGTTTTTCCATCGAAAAACATATTGGAAATCTATACAAGGCGTCGGCGCTGTGGTCAAATGGTTATTGTACTAGCTTAGCGGATTCGATTCCAGCATTTGTTCTGGGCTGATTTTACTTTACGGCCTTTTTTCTTTTTGTTTCGAGTGTATAATTTAGTGTTCTTAAGATAACAGATGTTCCGAAATAGCGCTATATAGCTTTCAAAAAGAATAAATAACTTAAGGTGTTATTTATAGTTAAGGCATTAACACAGCGGAGGTTTAAAGACATTGTAATTTGTTTTATCAAACAATGTTTATACCCCTTTATGTAACGGTATAACCCTACCGGTTTCAAGGTTTTCACCTCATCATCAGGGGAGCACAAACAAGTATCTTCATGCTCTCCTTATTATGAGGTGAAAGCCTTGAAACCGGTAGGGTTATACCGTTAAATAAAGTGGAATAAACAGTGTTTGATAAAACAAATTACGAAACATAAATAACTTTACTTTAACATTTCTCAACATTGAAACAATGAGTACAATATATAGAGCGTCGATGTATGATAAAATAAGTGCCTGTAAGGTAGTCACAAGGAGATTATTTAAAACAGAACCAGGTACCATCAGGAGTTGAAACCGAAACCTTCATATGAAAGTCAAGCATCTAGATAACTCGGTCACAGAGTTAAGCATAAGAATAAATTTCGAAACCAAACCCATGATATTTTCGATTAGGTAAGTTACTTGAAGTATATACTCCTTGACATATCCCATTTAGAGAAGCACTCATTTTTAAGAGCGTGGCCGAGAGACAACGTTGTGTTCGACCCCATTAATTGAGCCTTCGGGACCACTGGAGTAGCTACGTTATTTACACTCAAATACAGAACATATTCGTGCAAGAGACATGGTCAGATATTTTTGGTTTTTGAAGTTATTTTTGGTTTTAGTAAAAATATTAAAATATTGAAAACGGATTTAAATAGTTAAATCCGTTTTCAATATTTCGTGTTACTTACAAATTATCGTGCAAAAAGCAGAAATACTGCATCCAATATATATTTTTTAAATATAATTAATAAATTAACGCTGCTATAGATTTAAAGCCGCACATGTTCAAACTTTTTTACTTTTGCTGTTTAAAACTATTTTTAATATTTTGTATCACGTACGAGTGACCGTATATATGATAAACCAGAAATATTGCATCCAATATAAAATAAAAATTAAATTCTTGTAATAAATTAAGGCTTCTAACATATGAACATTAAAGATGTGAGACACGTTTAAACAATTTTCGCTTTTTAAATTTAAAACTGTTTTCAATATGTCGTTCCAAGTACGTATCACGGTGTATAAAATATGAAAGTTAAAGGTACTACATGTGTTTGAACAACTTTAGCTTTTGTTATTTAAAACCGTTTTTAATATGTCGTTCCAAGTACGTATCACGGTGTATAAACTATGAACATTAAAGGTACTACATGTGTTTGAACAACTTTTGCTTTTGTTATTTAAAACCGTTTTTAATATGTCGTTCCAAGCACGTATCACGGTGTATAAACTATGAACATTAAAGGTACTACATGTGTTTGAACAACTGTTGCTTTTCTTATTTAAAACCGTTTTCAATATTTCGTTCCAAGTACGAGTCACGGTAACCATAAAAATTAAAGAAACTACATATGTTCAAACAGTCATCGATATTGCTATTCAATACCGTTTCAATATTTCGTGCCAAGTACGAGTCACGGTGAATTAACTATGAAAATTTAAAATACTAGATATGTTAAAAAAAATTTGCTTTTTTAAATTTATAACCGTTTTCAACATTTTATGTTACGTACGAATCACCGCATATAAACCAGAAATATAGCATCCAATAAAATAATATCAAAAAAAATGGTTTATACATTCACGCTGCTATGAATATAAAACTGTGCAGTGAAATATGATTTTTTTCGACTGAAATCTTAATGTGTGTTTTTAATTACATACAACACCGGGGGTCCGGGTCTTATAATGCATCCAACGCAGGTGCTTTGCAACCCTCCCGTGCAATTTATTTTTATTAACGCTAATTGCACCAGGCTGAAGCTAAACACTTGTTTACATTATTCTCCATAAAACAACAAATATATTTTAGTGCAATTAAAATCTAAATTTAATTCAATTTTCATCCCCAGCACGCAATTTGCCTATTAAATATACGATGTATTACAAAAGCATTACATGTAATTACCAGCACACAATATTGTTGTTATCATAAACAATTTTAATTAAGTGCAGTATATTTTAGAAAAATATTAATTATTTATTATTATTGGGATTTATTTATAATATAACAAAAAATTTTATTTAATCGCAGTATAGCAAAAAAAAGGATATGATATAAATTTTTTAAAAAACTCCACAATTAAGAACTATGTTATTCATTGTGATGAGGGAGTTGGTCATATTATGATTAATTCTGTAATCATCTATCCATACACGATCTAACTTATTCAAGCCAGTTACTGTTGGAACTTAATTATACTCGTATGCTAATATTTAAGGTGATATTAGTTTTATTTTCATCAGAAATAATTTGTACGGTTTCAGCGGGATATAAATCCTACTGAAACTGGGTATAAACTAAGATATATGTAATTTAGCATTTATGGGGTATAGAATTTAGGAATGCCAAATTTATTTTATTTCTCATTAATGTAGAATGATCTTTATTTTCATTAGAGTTTTTTCTTTAAAGGTTTGCTAAATGAATTTTCATCCAAAAAATATCTTTCTGACACCTAAAACAATTTGTAACAAGAAAAATTTAAATGGGGAAGGTTTTTGACAATTACTTTATAT
>OX463852.1:31140882-31227393 GCA_949825065.1 Odontocerum albicorne | reverse complement strand
TTATAGAATTTACCTCAGTAGTTATATTACTCTCAGTTCGTCGTCTCACGTTTTTTTAATATTACCGCACATAAAAGACCACACTCTGATATTTGTAGGGTAAGTGAAATCTCAATAGTTAAGTCATAAATATGTATAAGTGAAAAATGATCTAAATTTACTAGAAAGCGATTTTAAAATTTTCTATGAATTTTAATAACCATTATAAAATCATTAACTATTGACCCATATAATTTGATAATGACTTTAATTTTGTGGCACAAATCATCCTAGTTTGGGTGTGGATTGCATATTTAAAAATAAAACATTAACATACAGATATAAACATTATTTTCGTTGGCTGTACATCTCTAGTAAAGTCTAAGGCCTGAATCCATAGTCCGATCTTAATACTAAACCTTATAACTTTTTTTTTTTTTTTATTAAACAAGTAAATTATTATACAAACATTTGTCGAGGCTATACCTATGTACAAATTTATTACTTAACTAATCTTAATTATATGTTATAATTTATGAACTTATTTAATCTTATTTTCCTACATATCATTTTATTTTATTTATTCAATCTTAATATATGAGATCTTAGAAATAATTAACACCTACATACTACTTATAACTAGATAACAATTCTTACACTAATTATTCAGCAAAAACAAGTCCACTCGTTCAGGCTACTTGTATTCCATCACATTCACTCAGACCTTGGTCGTCCCAGCTAATACTGAAGGTGGACTAGTCAGGCAACAGATAATGCTTCGGGAGCTTGTGCTTATAACGGAAGGGTAGGTCGGATTTACTCTCGTAAGCCCCCAGGGCAGCGACTAAGGGATTTCTGTGATTTTGTTGGTTTTTATAGAACTTCACGGTCCAAGCGAGAATGTGGTGTTGTAGGGTTTCTTCTCGCTGTTCAGCGTGAAGTCGGGTAAGATTTGTTCTGGGATGGGTGTTAAAAGATATCTTGAATGCCTTGTTCTGCACTCTCTGGAGTTTCAGGTGATCCGTGTTGCTCACACTACCCCAAACGGGTGCAGCATAGGTCAAGATAGGACGAAGAAGGGTTTTATAGAGGAGGAGCTTATTTTTGGGTGAAAGGAAGCTGCGTCGATGAAATATCGAACTGATAGCCCCTATGCCCTTGTGACCCTTCTGTCTGATGGTATTCAAATGGGTTTTCCACGTCAGTCGCCGGTCAAGGTGCAGGCCGAGGTATTTAACCACTTCCTGCCACTCAACCAGGCAACCACCGATGAATAAGGGCATCGACGGCACTCTTTCCTTGATTTTTCGGGAGAACATGATGGCCTCAGTTTTGGCGTCATTGATTTTGAGCCTCCAATCCTGGTAGTATTTCTCAAGGATCTCAAGAGCAATCTGAAGACGGCGACCAGCTCGATCCACCTTGAGTGACGATGCGTAGCATGCCGCATCGTCAGCAAAGAGTGCGAGTTTACAGTTTGGGGGAGTAGGAATGTCGTGTGTGTAAATGTTAAATAGACATGGTCCAAGTATACTGCCTTGGGGGACACCCATAGGGATGGGCCTGGCGGATGACGTAGAATGATGAGTGGTGACTGTGAAACTTCTATTGGAAAGGTAGGATTGAAGTAGTTTCACGAGATAGAGTGGAGTGCCAGTGAGGAGAAGTTTGTGAAGAAGGCCATCATGCCAGACAGTATCAAAAGCCTTCTCAAGGTCCAGCAGTACCATGCCAGTACTTCTGTTCCTATTGAAGCCCATCGACACGTCTTCCACGACACGGGTAAGTTGCTGGACCGTGTTGTGTCTTGTTCTAAATCCAAATTGCTCATGAGGGAATGTATTATTGGATTCGTGATGGAACACTAGCCTTGAGGCAACCACTCTCTCAAGGATCTTGCCAAGACCTGGAAGAAGGCTGATGGGCCTGTAGCTAGTTGGATTTTCGGTAGGTTTATTTGGCTTGTGGATAGGAACAATGTTGGCTACTTTCCAAATACTCGGAAAATAGCCATTAAGGAGTGAGGCATTTATTATTTTAGTAAGCAAAATCCTCGCTTTGAGTGGTAACTGTTTAAGAAGGCTATTGTGTATATTGTCGGGACCGGGTGCTTTTCGTGTTTTAAGTCTGTCAAGGATACGACCAATTTCGGACGGGGTGCAAAGTTGCACCTCGTTTTGGTTGGTCGGGGAGTAAGCAAAGCTGGTGAGAGTGTCCTCGACAGCTTTATTGACATCAACATTTCCAAGGTCGGAAGTGATTGAGTACGTATTCTCATAAGCGTCCGCCAAGGCATTAGCCTTGTCACTGCCAGAAACAGCCAACCCTGAGGCTGTGCGCAGAGGTGGTATGCTTTGAGACGAGCACTTGATACCCTTGACGACTCGCCAGAGAGTACCGTTACCCGGTTCTAGAGCTGCCAATTTTCTCTGCCATAGCTGGTTTTTAAGTAGGCGGATTTCTTTTTTGATTTCATCTTGGAGGACGTTTAGAAGTGTTTTGTCACGTTTGTCTAGTGTACGTCTGTAGGTCTGTCTTTGTTTGTTTTTTAGAGATATAAGGAGTTTGATATGAGGAGTAAGAGTTATTTTGTATGGAGTGACAATTTTGAGGGGAACATTTTCATCACGGGCATTATGGATGAAGGTGGAGATGGTATCTATCGCGGTATCAATGTCCTGTGGGCTCACCAGAGTTTCTGGTGATAGGCAGAGCTGGTTGTGGAGGTAGGCTTTGTAACCCTTCCAGTCAGCATTGGCGTAGTCGTACTGCTCCCTGAGGCTAGCAATCGGCCTCACTCCCAATGTGAAGTAGACTGGGAGGTGGTCTGACGAGAGAGCTTCTAGAGCAGTCAAGCCAGAGATGTTAGGGTAGTTTTTGACTACGGCAATGTCCAGTGTAGAAGGGCTACGGGGGTTGGTGAAACAGGTATGTTGATTTGGATAGAGTATTTGACAGTTGTGGTTTTCCATATAATTGTACAGCGTCGTTCCGTTCGGGTTAGCTCTCAAGCAGTTCCAGTAACGGTGCTTGGCATTGAAGTCCCCGGCCATGATGACCTTGGGCCCCAAGGCCAGCACTGCCTCGATGTCCTTTTCCAGAAGTGAACGATAGCCGGTACAATATGCTGCCACAATTGTGACTGTCTCCCTGTCAACCTTGAGGCTGATGGCAGTAGCCTCCAAGTTTGTCAGGGCGGGCGTGAGGAGTTGGGTATGATGGATAGTGTCTCGGATGAGGATCGCGGTGCCTCCACCTCTACCGGAAACGCGATCCGATCTATAGATGGTGAAGCCACCGGTGCCTCTCACACGAGATACAGGTTTTAACCAAGTTTCCGTTATAAGCACAATATCTATACCTGAATTGTTCACCAACAGCATCAGCTCCTCGATCTTCTGCTGCATGCTGTAAGCATTCCAGCAGAGCACTTTCATTCCAGAGAAACTCGTCATCACGCTTATCCTACGAGCTGTTTTGTTAAATGAAGAATAAATATTTAAATTTTCTGATAAATTCGTCCAAACGACTTTACTATTAAATGAGTTTTAAGGATTGTAGTATCCTGAAAGTGTAAATCTTAAGATAGATATACCTTATAAAATGTAAAACCCTTAAACGTAGGGGTTGAATTTATACGTCAGTAATATTCCCTTTGGAAGACGTGCTACAATCGCAAGGTTAAGACGAATCTCATAGTCTTAACCGTGCGGTTTTTGTGGTAGCCCAGATAAACCCAAACTCTTCTGAACAACCAGACAAAAGTAAATAAAGGAAGTTACATGGTTGTTAAAAATATTCAAATGATTATTCATCTTCATGAAATTTATGAAAATATTATACATAACAAAAGTTAAATTGAGATATCATCATATAAAAAGAAAAGGAATGGTGGAGAGAAAAAAAATCAGGAATGAAACACGCAGTATTACTGACTAGAAAACAAGAGTTTTTTCAGTCGCTTCTTAAAACATGTCAAGGATGGATCAAGTCTTACATTGGTTTGTAAATGGTTCCAGACTCATTGTAATTGGTTCCTGACTCTCAAAAGAAGAGCGGTGAACTGGGAAGTCCAATAAACCATCTCTGTGTGAGTGTAGTGCAAGTCGATGATCGTAAAGACGCCAATAAAATAAGGCGAGATAAGAGGGGGTGACAGGACAGTTAAGGAGACTACACAATAGAGATATTATGTGAATTAAGCGTCTTTTTCTCACGTTCAACCATTTCAGCTCTTTCTGGTGATATTGAAAATTAGGTTTTCAGTTTTAGAAAAGAACTCCCCAGTGCTATGCATCTTACAATTGGTGATTAAATAAGCTACACTTACTTTTGACTTCTAGGGATGAAATATAGTATTTTCGACTGCCTATAATTAACTTAAAACTTACAGTTAAAAAGATCCACGTCGTAAAAAGCATATCTTAATAAATTATAGCTACATATCTGAATTAACTGTCCTAAACTCTCAATATTAAGAACCACAGTACATACAAATCCTGATGCTGCCTTATTTCATTTAAATTGTTATTGGCATAAACCATCCTCTGTATTGAAATCAAGTGCCTAATTAACTAATAATAATAAAAACTTTAAATAGTAGATCTCTCTCGATGGGAATTCGTTTCATTCCCAATGTCAAAGTAGGTGGGCAACTGAAAAAATAATGTATTAAATATATAAATGAATTAATGACCTAATCGATATTAATGATGTATTCATATCCATATGCTCATCACATCATCATGATCGCAATGTCCCACTTGGGGCAAGCAGAGCAACAGATCTCCACCTTATTCTATCCTGGTACACATTTTTCGCTTCTGCCACGTCCATTAACTTCCTCATTTATACTATTCCATTATAAAAGCTTTTCCCTCTTCCTTCTTTCACAATTTGATTAATTTAGTCGTGATAATTTTCTTTGTCGTATTATTTACACAGAATTTTGATTTTTAAAAGCTGCGGCCATTAATATAATAAATTGTAATGAAGTCTCTCTTCGAGTTTTGTTTACTTATTAAACGTCTCAAAAAATAAATAACCACAAATTGGTACCAACGAATAGAATTTGTTTGTAAATTTTCTTGCCTAGATATTTTTCAGTCTCCAACACTTTTTTCCTTCCCTCCTTATCCCGACACGCTTCCCCGTCACAATTCTGACATCCCGCCTTCCTGAATTGTTCGCGCCTTTTGACATTAAAACGTGTTATTTTTTTTCCCCGTGCAAAAAATCATTTCATCTGTCAATAATCCCGCTACATGGCGTGATATTTTTACTTTTCTTGTCATGTTCAGTGGATGTTCTTGTAATGTACAAGGGAGCATTTCAAATGAAATTATTTACTCGGGGCTAACTCGTGTTGTTATATTTTGCTGAATTTAAATATTTCACTTCATTACAGCTACGATGAAACATTTCGCTTAATTTGTGATATTAATTTTATTTTAAGGGGCAAACTACCTTTTTGACACAAGAGATTAAGAAACAACAACTATAAATGACAATGACATGCATAATAAATGAAGTTTATAACATTGCATTACAATAGAAAAAAAAACTAGCATTCAACACGACAAAGCAAACCTATACAATGTAACCAATCATCCTGGCAAAAACAACTTCACTTTACTCATGGTAAACGTAAAAATTACATGAAAATCTATACAATGGCCATATTGGTTGCTTACTATATACAGTTTTGTTATGTATTAATTGTACAAATAATCAGTGGCAACTACTTTACTCCAGAACAAAACAAGGGGCGTGTAACATGAAACGCTGAGTTTTTTTTCCGGATTATTGAAATATGTACGTACTTACAATCTTAAATAATAATATTCTGAGGTCAAACGTTTTTCTTCTATCTGACAAGGTACAACCTTGTCAGATAGTATATACGAGTACATCACTTTCAACAATAAACCATAGTCCAAATCAGTTATCGGGATCTGCAGTGTCAAGTTCTTTAAAACGAAAAGCTTCCGATGTAGTTTATAAAACGAAAAGCTTCAGATGTAGTTTATAAAACAAAAAGCTTCCGATGCATCGCAGTAAAGTGATTATATTATCAAATTATAATCCAAAATTATTTTTATGAGAGAAGACACGGGGGCGAATATAAAATTCTATAATGAATAAGAAATTTGAGAAATGGAGAGCTTATGACCGTTTCTTTTTTTTGACTTGATAATTCGTGTTATTTCAAATGTATTTTCAAAATATTTTGTTTCGCTTACCTAATACTCGTATGTTCATTCTGTAACAATTTTCAATATATTTTGGTCCACGAAATATTTTTCCATATTTTTTTCGTATGTATGAAATTCTACGTAATTTTAGTTATGCGTGCCAATGTTATATCGACCTCCTTAACCTACTTGGTAAAACGTATGTCTTCCAACAAGGGGTGTATGGGATTGATTTTCTTTGGAGCCCACATATCATTAAAGGATCACATCCTGGTTATCGCTTAATGCTTTATTTCAACTTCATTAAAAAAATCTGGTGGGTTGAGAAGGATTGCCACGTAACAAAAAGCCCACATGGTTTTGTTATACACAACGAAAGTCTAATTTAATCATATCGCATCTACGAAATAAAAGTGTAAAAACTCAAAATTAAAAAATTAGACAGGAGAAATAAATAAATTTACATTGTTATACATATATTCATTCATTGAACTTTATATATTGTATTATTGATCTCTTTCTTTGTTTATAAATGTATGTGAATCTGTATACTGATGTCATGGTTATGCGTACTAGAAATGAGGGCAATTAAAGAAATGTTCTTCTACAATACAATATTCTAATACGAGTGGAAGGCGTGGTAGAAGACCAAGGAAACAACGATTGGTCTAGGCGAATGATATATTAAAAAAGGAAATTTTGGAAGTAAAAGAATTTGTAGAAGCTGTAATTTGTAGGTGTAAGTAAGAATATGGACGATTTTGAAATATGTGTGTTGAGATAGGAAAGTCTGGAACTCTGTCCTCTCTGCCTACCCCAACAGAGAAACGGTTGCATATATATGTAAACGGTATTCTTCTTATCTCACGCATTTTCATCGCATTTCATAGATTTAATAAAATACATAAAATCAGGTTATCCAAGTACGTACGTGTAAGAGTCATAATGGATTCCTTTTAGTCCAAAAAATCCAACGAGCCGTATTTTTCATTGGAACATTCATTTCATCTCCTCTCTTCCCGACCTTCGGCTGGGAGGCTCAGTATTGCCATTCGGGAAAACAAAGGCACTCCATTAATTATTTTCGTGTTCCTCAGCTGAATGCTTCATCACCGTGAGAAGCACAATACGGAAAAAATATGGTGGACGCAGTCGATGACTCCTCGATTTCCCTCAATGTTTTATTCACTTACATTTAACTTAGTATATTACCCAGCATCCACATAACAGATGATCTAATACTGATAGCATTGGTCGTGGACACTTGAACGTTGCTGAACGTTGTTCACTTACAAAAATAATATTAATTGTTTCATTTCTGATTATTTTTTTCTACCCAGCATCGCTTATTTTTTTGCATTGATTGGTGACGTTTAAGTTGTTCTTCATTGAAGAGCTTTAAACAGTTTTCGAAAATCGACCAACTTCTTGTTATTATGGAAATAAGAAGTAAGCCACCGCTTCTCAATTTGAACACACTTCGTCCAATATGGAACAATGAAGTCGACAATAAGCATTCGCTGATAAATAGCGGTGACGTTAAACGAAGTGTAGCGTAAAAATAGGAATCTCGTTGGATGGTGTGGTCTGATTTTTCTCTACCTTAGAATGAGTGATGTTCTTTGAATAGGATCAAACGTGGAGTGGATTGCACTGTATGGGTATATGATATGCACAAGAAACTACAAAAAACCTTTGTAGATCTTCCGATATGTGATAGTAACATTTGGCTTTAGGTGGAGGGCTGTATATGTTGTCATATATAATCTTAAATTGTGCACAGCTCACACACAAAATAACGAAAATCTAATAAATCATAATTGATTTAAAAAATTCAAACATAGAAGAACAAATCACACCTCACAGCTAATGTAGCGTCTAAGCGTAAACTTTTTCAATATTTGTGAGTTTGTTGAAAAAATGAATATGATCAACAAACTCACTATTGCCTTCGATATGTCTGCGCAGTTGAAGCTTTTGCTTTCCGGTAAAACAACTACTGTATGCAGTTGAAAACCAGCCGTTGACTCTTTTGATTCATATCTGCTAGTACCCAAAAAAAGATCCTCCACAAAACCCTTTTCTACCCTCTGTCAAGACAGAGTTAACCGACCTTTATAAGTATGAAGTCCCCTGATCCATAAAATAACTCTTTGAATTTGTCAAAAATCATTTTCGAATATTTTTTTCTCTTTGACTCCATTTTAAGCGGTGAGAAATGGGTAGCTTCAAGCCAAATTAAAAACTCTTGTATAATATTTATAAAACGTGTTGTGGATACGTAAAAATACGAAATACGAAGAATCCTCGATAATCAAAACATACGAGTATATGTTATAAATAACCATTATAATTAATCGAATGATTAATTTTATTAAAATATAGCATGTTCGATGGACTGGTCTTATGGACTCGTCCATCGGAAAATTTGTAATTCCATTAATTACTTAATTGTTTTTTAGATCATCCTTTACTGGCCATGCAGTGAGACTCTGGAACCAGTTACAAACCAATGTAAGACTCGCTGTCCTTGGCATTAAGAAGGGACTAAAAAAACTCTTGTTTTCTAGTCAGTAAAACTACGTGTTTCATTCCTGATTTTTTTTTTCTCTCCACCATTCCTTCCTTTTCTTTTTAATTGATGATATCTCACTTTTACTTTTGCTTTAAGAAGGGACTGACAAAACTCCTAGTTTTTAATCAGTAGTATGAGTTTCATTTCCGATTTTTCTTTCCTCTCCACTATCTCTTCCTTTTCCTTTCATTGATGATATCTCACTTTTACTTTTATTTTATATATATTCATGAATTTTATAAAGATGATTAATCATTTGAATATTTTTTTGCAACCATCTAACCTCCTCCGTTCACTGTTGTCTAGTTGGTTGGAAGAGACTGCCGCTTGGCAATAGGCCAGATTGATTTCACAATGAAATGTTTAATTAATTAATAAATAAATAATAACATTTATCCTCGCTAGCCGTTAATCACATTATAACATTAATTCCCGTAACAATAATTAATACAGGTGTAAAATTCATAATTAATACAGGTGCACATTATAACATTAATTCCCGTAACAGTAATTAATACAGATGTAAAATTGTTACAATAAATAAAATGTAAATTATAAGAAAATAATGTAATGTTTTTTTTTGATATGCTAATATTTGAGTTTGATGTTAGGTTTTTTAATACGTTATTAAGAAAATAATGTATTATAATACTACATTAAGCACATTATGGTAGAATATCAACGTTCGTAACATTTAAGATGGAGCGTATAAACACGCAGGAAAAAATATATTGCGGCAAATTTCTGAAAGCACAACATGATAATACGACATAATGGCCGAATTCGGCAGCGCGTGCTCAAAATATTTCCAAACAAAAAACCCATCGACAATGGCTGAGATTAAGCTTATCTAGTGGGAGCTCGGCTCAGCTGAGCGCAACTTGGAGGCTGGAATGTTGCCTAGATCATGAGATGGATTATTGTTTCTGATTGCCCCCCAGGCTTTTAAACCTCTAAGGGAAGTTTGTTCGACATTGTTTTTAACTTGTATTTTTAAACTTGTTGAAATTCCGACATTTTCTCTGAATAAAAAGAAAACTTCTCGGTGATTATTATCACCATCTCGGGTATTTTCCATTCTTAAAATATATACATTCATACCATCACGGTGTTTCTCTGTCGGGATAGGCAGAGAGGACTGGACGCCAGATTTTGAAACACCTTGTCAAACAACGTCTACGATTTATTTTATGTTTCTTTCTTTCAAAACATAATTCATTTAATTCAATCATGCTTTCCTAAGTCTACCTTTACCACGCCAACCGCTAACATTAACACTTTATATTTGCTATGTTAGTCCTTCTTTGTTCATTCTACATGCCCAAACCACCTCAGAGTGATATTCTTCATTTAACTCAACACCTCATTTTTATATTCACATTCATCCTTAACGCTTCACTCCGTGTTCTACAATACATTGTCAATCCATGTATAACTCTGCACGCGCATTTATTATTCTACTATACTTTGTCAATCCATGTGTAACTCTGCAAAAGCATTTCGACACCATGTATTATTCTACTACACTCGTACATTGTCAATCCATGTATAACTCTGCACACGCATTTATTATTCTACTTTACATTGTCAATCCATATGTAACTCGGCACACGCATATCGACACCATGTATTAATCTACTATACATTGTCAATCCATGTATAACTCTGCAGATGCATTTATTATTCTACTATACATTGTCAATCCACGTGTAACACTGCACACACATTTCGACAGCATTTATTATTCTACTATACATTGTCAATCCATGTATAACTCTGCACACGCATTTATTATGCTTCTATACATTTCAATCCATGTATAACTCTGCACACGCATTTCGACAGCATTTATTCAGCTCCTTTCAGTCTTTTTCAACATCCATGTTTCACACACATACATTTAATTTAATACGAAAATGGTGTAGTGAACTATTCATATTAGCAGATTTTGAGACTGGCTGGCTTGAGTATACGAGTATGTCGATATATTTCGTTCATCTTCCATCATCTGAGAAAATACTTTTAACATACGATATGACATGGAATTCCTCATGATCGAGAAAACATTTTATCCTTGCTGAGGATGGAAGACTCCTTTGTGTGTATTGTGACGTGCAAACTTGCATTGGAGCAACCACAAAGTCTTGATATATCAAACCCATGCCGCGCAAAATGCATTGATTTCTTGTAGGTGTACTCAAACTATTGGACTACTCAATTTCTCTACGACCATAGTAGTTTTTATGGATAACTCTTTAAATTCAATCTTGTCTTCTTGCCTTGTAATTTTTGCGGCCATCGGGATCAATCCGCAGAGCACATTCTGTAGTACTGCGATGATAATCTAGTCAATAATTTCAGAAGGGTGCTCCACTTACCTTCGGACCTATTTCGTCACTAACTGCAGGAGTCAGATAGATTTTGTCTGAGTCAAATAAAGGATATTTCCTATTTAATAACACCTTGATCACTAGATCTACCGTTTCTCTCGAACAAATGACACTATTGCATTGGAAGAAAATAGTGTGCGACGGAAACAAATAAATATAAAGATAAACATTATTAACGAAAGGTGCTTTTGGAGTCCCCTGGTCAAGATTGAAGAAAGTACATCGAATTCTTCCGGAAGTTGCAACATGAGCCCCTCTTAAATAGATAGAATTTCTATCGAAATCGACGAAAACTAGAGATATTGGAAAAACCTGGGTGATAAAAATAAAGTAAAACAAGACTTTTCTCACGATTCGATTCCCATGGTACCAGCAAATTAAAAAAAACATTAATTTGACAAGATTAGTTTGGTAAAAAATACTCTCGCCCTAGAACTGTCCCAGTTTTCTTAGCTCTTCACGTTTAGTAATATTGCCAACACTTGTAATGATGAACTGCAATTTATGTGCTTAATCAAGCTACTCTAAACCCGAAGACTCGACCAATGAAATATCCCGGCCACACTCATCAATTTATCCACAACGCCAATTTAGATATGTTGAACGGTAGCAAAAAAATTAATTATTTAAAACTAATCTTAAAAAATCTTATTGGCCGCGGTTTTGATTATGCTCAAAGTTTATACTGTTCGAAACTTTGCCGTTTTCGTCTTCACAATTCGATGAAAAAACCTTCGAGCTTGTTATATCTGCGATATTTTTTTCAATGCAACATTGAGTAAAAAGCACAAAGGAATAACTAATATTTCATTTTTATTTTTACGCATGGTTTGTCATATCCGAGTATAATACGAGTACATCGGTTCGTTCATCTTTAGACCGATGGGTTAGCGACTTCAAAGGATAGATTTGCTGCCTTCGAAACTTGCTGTGAAAGTACTGGCAAAAGAACTTGCTGGACTATTCAAGCTCGATGCCTTAAGCCACTTTGTAATTAAAATATATTTATATATTATTTATAGTTAAGGCATTAACATTGTGTAGGTTTAAAGACATTGAAATTTGTTTTTATCAAACACTGTTTTTCCACTTTTTATAACGTTATAACCTTTTCGGTTTCAAGGTTTTCACCTCATTATCGGGGGAGCACAAACATAACTCATGTCTTGTTTGTATTCCCCTGATGATGAGGTAAAAGCCTTAAAACCGGTAGGGTTATACCGTTATAAAAAGTGGAATAAACAGTGTATGATAAAAAAAAATTACAAATATAATATATTTACTGCGCTGCGAGTCATCTTAGTTTCCTTTGATGTCGGACCTTAAGTGCGTCTTCGCAATTATTTTTTCCACACTGCGGTGTATATCCGCTAGAGGAGTCTCTTTCGAGAGTTTCTTCTTCGTCACTGCCTGATGTCGCACTCATGATGTATTAAGAATATTTGGATGTTCAAATGTAGATGGTACTTGGAAAAAGGATATGACCGCAAGATAAGAGACAAATTGTGGAAAATATTGAATGAATATGGTGTTGAACGTAAGCTAACATGCATTGTATTGCGTCATTGTACGCTGAAAATAGAGCATGTATGCAGAGAATGGAACCTATATTTCGAAAGAGGAAAATATTGAATGAATATGGTGTTGAACGTAAGCTAACATACGTTGTATTGCGTCATTGTACGCTGAAAGTAGAGCATCTATGCAGAGAATGGAATCTTGACTGAATGATTTAATATTTCGAAAGAGGTAAAACAAGAATACGTTATGTCAGCCTGGTTCTTCAATATTTATATATAGATTCATGTGTGAAGGAACTACAGAGGTAAATTGATGGCATACGAATATTAAATGGAAACATATGCGGATTGTTTTATGCAGATGACATGGCAGTATTGGTGGAGAGTGAAGGTAAATTGCATAGTTTAAAAAGTAAATTTTACGAGAGATGGGCAGAGAAAGATATGAAAATGAATGTTGCCAACTCCAAAATAATGGTGATAGAAAAGTGTGAAAGGAAAAGTAAATGCAATATCTAGATCTCGATCAATCTTGCGACCCTGGGCTGGAAGATAAGTGACTTACCAACTAGACCTCGGATATCCTTATATAGGAAAAGTTTTACTTTTTTTTTTTTTTTTGATTCGTACCAATCGATTCTTTATCCTTAGTTGCTTATTATGTTTAAAAGGATTGCCACGTTGCAATAGAATCGGCAAAATATAGGATATTTAGGTTTTTCGCCTGAATAAGATTAGCCAGCTGTCCTTTGAGCCCTTCTTCATAAGAGATGGAGGCAAAAAGGGTCCAGGACCGGGTGTTAAAGGCAGTCAGAACAGAGCAGGACTTTTTTACTGTCCATGTCAGCAAAATAAGTTACATTTATAAAAAAAAATTCAAAGAAAATTTTCGTTGACTAAAGCAATTTTCGATTCATTGTTTTACGTTTGAAAACCAAAATTTTCATTAATTTTAATAATAATGATCAAATGGCAATTTGACTCAAAAACTATTATGGCAAGATTAAAAATATCATAAATAACAATTAAGTGTAAAGATGTAAAAGTGGTGACTGCGGCCATTAAATTAGAAACATCCCACATCTGGATATGTTTATAAAAACGTATTATGTAAGAAAAACTAAGAAATCTGTACAGATCTTTCGACATGCGATAATAATACACTGGGCTTTAGGTGAAGTGTAATGTTCATATATAAAAAAAAATCCTTATCTCAAAACTAATTAAAACAATATATTGAAAAAAATCTGTCTAAGAATTGCACTCACTCGCCAATAGATACGTTGACGATTGTTGTCTCATGGTTACTAATAAGCTAAACAAGTTTGCGCCCCAGGTTCGATTCCTAGCAGATGCGATTCCGGACTAGTTTTATTCTTAGACCGTTAAATATCAGAATTTATGTTTTTCTGTAGCGTATGTGTTAAGTACCATAAACTTTATTATCGCTTCTAAAATACCAAACAAAAGTAGCACTATATATAATAAATTTCTACCTAAGGAATGGTTGGTTCAGATCAAATCTGCCGATCGTCATGGAAGTTTATTTTCCTTGCCATCGAGACTTTGAATTTCATCTTTTAAAACTTTATGTCTGATGAAGTGCAACAGCTTCCACATGATAAACGAATGCATTCACAGGATTCTTTCATTCACAAGATGACTGACAATCGTACTCAATCATGAGAGATAGCATATTGCATCGTAGATAGATCAACGAAATGCATAACTGAACAATGCAATTAAGAAAGTTTTCTTCTTTATAATTTTAAAAATCTAATATTTGGTTTGGTAAAAAAATTTTTGGTTCATTAAAAAGTGTTTCAAAGTATTATTATTTAGTGGGCACGTTTTTAAAACCTGGTAACTCTAAGCTTAACCATGAGGGGTAAGAGTAATACCGAAACAATATAATTTCCACAGTATAACACACATAACCAATTTCCACAGTATAACACACATAACCAATTCCACACACGCCGAGTTGAGTCGTCGTTGCAAACTATAATAGAAATTAGAATATTTTTAACTCATGTATATAGGTACATATTTTTAAATTTGTTACGAATAATGAATAGAGCGCGAGAAAGAGGAAGACAAAGGAAAGATTGGAAGGATATAGCAAAATTTGAAACTGCGGTAAAAATGAGAAGTGTTGAAACAGAAGAATATATTTCACGATATGTATGGTTGTACAGGAAGCGAGATCCGTGTGCATAGTTATAAAAGTGCATAGCCCCGCAATAACACACTGGACTTTCGTGCAGGAGGACGTCGGTTCGAACCCCGCGCTGTGCTTATTTCCTCAAATGACACAGGTACTTTTCCACCTAATATTCGTTGTTACAAGGATAACTATTACTTCGGTCATATGCTCTAAAGTGTTATCTTCTGGATAGTTAATGGGTTTCTCAGTGGTTTATGGGCCTCTTGTTTGCTTTTCTTTTCTTATTTTCTTTCTTTTCTCTCTTTTCGCTGGTGGTGAATCGAGGATTGTGCATACGTGTTTGTGCGTTATCTCCTCATTCATTCTTTTAAATCTGCTTATATATTTCAATGTATTACTGCCTAACTATTTCAATGTTGTCTCAACTGTTTCACTTCCCATTTGTCATTATGTAAAATTTGAACTCCTTTGAGGCTTTTCTTTTTTTTTCTCGTTCTTGCTGACAGTTAACCTGAGGTGGTATATGTGGGTTTACTTTTTATTTTGTTTTCTGCCATACGTTTTTGTTTTTTTTTAAATATTTTTTCTTTAATCTAGATATGCGGGGGTGTGGGATGGAAGCCCCCTGATGCCCTTGCGGTCGGGCTCGCCCTACATTGGTGGGGTGTATCTCGGCCGGGGGAATGTTTGTGGGATGAGCCCGGACCTTTAAGTGTCTTCTCTCTTGAATGTATTTTTTTTTGTTTTTTATATTCTTGTTCTACGTGTTCAAGGGTGTGGGCTGAAAAACATCTGGTGTCCCCGTGGCTGGGTTCGCCCTATATTGGTTGGGTTTATCTTGGCCGAGGGGATGTTATTAGATGAGCCCAGACCTTTTGATAGCTTCTGTATTTAATGTTTTATCTGCTATTTATGTGTTTTAGAAGTGTTATTTAAATATATGTTGTACATACTGTGTTGCTATCAATAAACCTATTATTTATTTATTTATTTATATATTTTCTTTAAATAAAAAAGGCGTGAAGATCTGTTGTTTTTGCCTGTTTCAAAATAAGTGACAGTATGTATATTATGTAATTAATTTTGAGTTTTTTTTTTCAAATTTCATTCAGTGTGCCATGCCGAATAAGACACTGTTTTGTTTCATGGGGTTCTGTATTTAAACAACCATATTTTTTAACAAAAACTGTAATAAACCTTTAATTTAACATTTCATACTAAAGCGATATTTAGGAAGCATCTTTGGGAGTGAAAAAACTCTTTATTTGTTGCTCATCTCACGATGACATGTTTGATTTAACCAAGGCAAAACTATCCCTTAATCCGGCTATTCTTTGCCCCTGCACCCACCCTTCAACTCAATTTCCCGCTCTTACACATTCTAGGGTTTGAATATTATTTCCCCATACCCTCTCAAACTTTTAGGGGATATCACTTTCCCTCTCAGCCTTAGACCAAGCTTCATGATACTTTCAGGAGCAACGTATTAGTGGATGGTTAAATCAATACAGTTTCCTGAAACTTGTTTCAGGGATCCAAGGAATAAATGTATTTATTTTGACATTATATCATATAACATATATGTCTTATGGTAATATAAATATCGCTTTCAACTACTGAGGCAACTATACATGTACTAATCACTCTTTCTTTCCAGAATTTTAATATCACACCGAGTATACCAATATGGTTAAAATCGAAGCATTTCATGCTGAGACAAAATCACTAGGTGTCCTCCAAAGCTGTACGGCAGACAGAAAACGGAGATAGCCAATACCCTTATATGACAAAACTTGTCGGGTTTTACCAGTACACCCGGTGAACAAATGTGAAAACCACAAGCTTTAGTCATTTGTAATATTTCCTTTGCGTCGAAAGAAAGAAACTTTTATATTTCCAAAAAAACATTAAGACCTTCATATTGATTTTGGAACAAAACGTGATCATTCTCCCTGAAGAGAATCTTGAAGTTGGAGGTAGAAATACATATCAATGAAATAAGTGGGATAACCAAGTATTCTTAGTTCTTCTTCCTGGCGATGTCCCAACGCATTGCCTAGGTAGGCTGTTGGGGTCGGCTCTTCTCGTTCTCAGGCTGTATATTCTTCGGTTCTGGGTGTCGCTTTCATATAGGCCGTTTCTCTGCAGGATTTTGGAGCATTGAGTTATCCAGGAGTTCTTTGGTCTTCCTCTGGATGGCTATCGAGGAAGATCCACAGACATTACCTGATTTACACTATGGTATGGTGGTCTCCGTCTTATGTACCTGTACCACCTCAGCTGTCGCTCTTCCAGCTTACTGTTTATGTGAATGACCCTCAGGCTACCACGAATGCGTGCGCTCTTAATTCTATATTTTAGTGATACTGCTGCCGACCACCTAAGACGGCCACCATTCGCATGTCTGCTGTTTCAAATTGCCTAGTGGGGTAACCAAGTATTTTTTGTTAAATATTATTTTACTAAAAACTTCTCTTTTTAGAATTTAAATATTTCCACATCTACATTTCTAATTGACTCAAAACAAAATTAATTTAAAATGGCGCACCAAAAAGTGTGCACTTTTTACCTATTTTCAGTTTCATCACCCTACTTTGTTTTAATTTTTCTTCACCTTATTAAAAACTGTTTTCTTAACTGAGTGGAGAAAGCTTTTTTCTAAGCTTAGCGGTCGTAGTTTTCCCCATTTCAAGTTCAACGAAGCACATTGACCTATGGAAATGGAAATTCTCAGCCTCCGTAAACTTTTGATTTGAATAAAGTTCTTTTCGAATATTTCATTTTTTTCTCCATGAATATGAATGAAAGGTGTAATGAAAATTATAAACTTTCCTCTGTGAAGATGCCAAATAAATATGCACTAAATATAAACACTTGTTGATAGTCTAATTTTTCAAACCCTTTAAAATTAGGTCATGGCTTAGAATTAAAAAAATAGTTTCAACAGGTGTTTACATTTTATACTAAATAGTAAGAAAATGTTTATTAATCTTATTTCATATTCACAAAGAAACAAAAGTAAGGCATACTTGAATCTCTTCGTTTTTTTCAATCCGTATAGTGGTTCTCAAGATATCCGATTTAGCTATGCGAATATATTGAATAGCGTAGCTGAGAAACAACATTGTCTTTGGTCCCATGAATCGAATATTCAAGTTCATAATCACTAAATTAGGCCAGGAACTTTTAGTTTGTCATTGCACATGTTATATTATTTAAATTAAAAAAAAACATCAAGTTTTAGGTATCAACATTGGTTTGAAATTCTGAAGAAAAATTAAAATTCTTCATGATTGATATATGTTATAATTACTGTGTATAACATGATAAGAGGATTGGAAAGTACTGTGTATACGATGATTGACAAGTACTGTGTATACCATAAGATGATTGATAAGGACAATGTATAACATGATAAGAAGATTGATAAGTATTGTGTATACGATGATTGATAAATATTTTGTATACGATGATTAATAAGTACCGTGTATATCATAAGTTGATCGATAAGGGCTATGTTTAACATGATAAGAGGATTGAGAAGTGTTATGGATAATATGTATAAGATGGTTGATAAGTACTACGTATAATAGGTATAAAATGATTAATAAGTACTGTGTATAACATAAGTTGATCAATAAGGACTATCTATAACATGATAAGAGGATTGAGAAGAGCTATGGATAATATGTATAAGACGGTTGATAAGTACTAAGTATAATAGGTATAAGATGATTAATAAGTACTGTGTATAACATAAGTTGATCGATATGGACTATCTATAACATGATAAGAGGATTGAGAAGGGCTATGGATAATATGTATAAGATGGTTGATAAGTACTACGTGTAATAGGTATAAGATTATTAATAAGTACTGTGTATAAGATGATTGATAAGTACTGTTTATATTATGATTTATTAGTACTGTGTATAACATGATTGATAAGGAAGTACTGTGAAGTAAATCAATCAAATAATGACAAATAAAAAGTTGGTGTGTTCAATTTGCAGTGAGAGTAGGTATAGGAGGCTTGATTAAATAAAACCGAGAAATAGATGTTTGTAAAGTAAATAACGTTTTGAACGTAGAAACGTAAAATGTCCGTAAGAGCTGTTTGAGGTGTAAAATGTATTTAAGAAAGGCGAATGACGTATGTACAATACTAATAAAAAAATGGCACTTTGTTATCTTAAATAAAAAAAATCTGAATGTATCTATATTGAAAAATTAATATTGTATTAAAGTGATCCTTTTTAATTTCTCCAGTCGAGCGCCCAATATCAGTGTTGAGAAACTCCTCTCCTCCCCTATAGAGAGGGGGTTCTTTGACCACCGAAGCAATCCCGGGACTTCTTATCTTACCTCCTCATCAAGCGTGTAAGTATCCAGAGCCGCTGCTAAACTAGAGCAGAATGTTCTAGACTCTTCGAACGAAGACATGCATCTTCACATTTCAGACGAATACAAGCATATTCACATTTCGATCTAAGACAAGCATCTTCATTCATCGACTCATCGTATGAAGACAAGCATCTTAACTTTTTAAGCAATGACAAGTAACTTCACTCTTCAAACGAAGACAAGCATCTTAATTTTTCAAACAATGACAAGTAATTTCACTCGTCAAACGATGACAAGTAACTTCACTGGTCAAACGAAGACATGCATCTTAACTTTTCAAACAATGACAAGTAACTTCACTCGTCAAACGATGACAAGCATCTTCATTCTTCGAATGAAGACAATAATTATCTTCACTCTTTGAATGAAAATTAACATGAAGACAAGCATCTTTACTATTCTAACGAAGTCATATTTGAAGTACCCAATCTGTCAAATATTAACCTCTTCCACTCTACTATATTGAAAAGCTGCTATTAAGTAAGGTGCACAACTACTTTCCAACATCCTTCAACAACCATAACTGGCATACCTTATAACGAAGAATGCATTTGACATGTGGACAATCTTGCATTTCTAATAGACAGATATACTTTCGTCTCTATCACTGTTAGATAAATGATAGTGAACATGCTTAGTTAGCACAATGCAGTTCCTGGTTTGATTCCCTGCTAGATTCGGAATTATTTTAAATTAAGTATTTTTATGGTGCAAAAGTAGAACCAACATTTATCTAACAAAAAAGCAGTTTATTTACATTCTAAAACAAAAAATATATCCAGAGGTATCTGCCAAGCTTGACTTTCAAGTTGGGAATTTTGTGTTTCACTTCCGTCGAAAAATACTATACACAAATAGTCACAATCTAGTAAATACATGTATATGTAATATTTCTTATTATTTAAATTTTTATTATATACAACAGACAATATAATACATATTGCGAAACTCATATAAATACTTATATTTTTTTCCAGCAGTATCGTTTTCTCGTTACCCTTGAGATTGATCTATTTTTTCGTGCACGAGTCTGGTATTCTTAATTAAATTTAATTTAGTATCGCACTCCACAATCTAACAACAGACGATATGACCTCGTAAGAAAATAAAGGCTGTGTGAAAGAAACACACGCAGAAGAAGAATTAATGATATCTGTTTTTTTTCCTTTCTGTGTTTTACTATACACTTGAATTTTCATGAATCATATTTAGAAAGATGTGTATATCCTGAATTGATAGTTTTTTTTTTAAAGAAGTTAATACGTTAAATTTTGTTTAATAATTGTTATTATGATATGTTAAGGGTATTAAAGCGTATTTTTTTTAATAAATAGATGAATACATCAAAAGCTGAAAACCACTTTGTATAATCTTCCAAATCAAGAAACGTTAATGCAATTTCAAAATAAACAAATATTTGTTATGCTTATCTCGTCTTAGAAATCAAAGAGAAAGTTCAATTCAAAAGCTTTTACAATCACGATGTTGCTAGAAAGAATCTATTATTATAATTATTACGTTACGTGGCAATGCTAAAAAGGACGAGAAAAAGGAATCAAAAATGGCAGAGGGGGGGGGGGGGATAAAAAAGGCCTTTTCAGAAGATAAAGGGTGAACTTTATATCTCACGTATCTTGTTTCAAAGCTCTTTGTTTCGTTTTTTGCTTTGAAAACGTGTCTGTGCCATATTGAAAGCGTGTACCATCTAAATCCATAGCCTTGATCTAAAAGCAATTCGATACGCTCCTGCAAAGGGCTTTATGGTGTTTGCGAACCCAAAATGAATCATTGACCATCACGCACCCTTGCTTTTTTTTTTTTTTTTTGATTTCCAGGTTTTCAGGTTTTAATAATATGTTAGTATCTAATTATTTTATGGTTTGTTGTATGCAGACTTAATCGTGCTAGAAGGGAAAAAATATTTAGTAAAGTTGGTTGAATGTTTGCAAAGTGTTTAGAAAAATGTTTGAGAATGAATGGTTAGAAGTTAAAGACATGGTTGTTGAAAAGACTGATTTTATGAATAATTGCAATTTATGATTTAAATCAAATAGTACTGGGAACTGTTTCGCAAGTCTGTGATCTCGAAGTAACATTTGATGAAAAGCTGAGCTTTGTTCCTCGTATAGATATACGAGTAATAGCATCCGCAGCATTGTCCAGGCTGGACATCATACTGAGACTTGGTAATGACTTTCTTAGCTAGAAACATTTATAATTGTATACACTTCTCTGATAAGAACGAATTAGATTATTATTTAGTTATATGTTCAATTCACTATGCCGTCTATTTTGAAATAAATAAACTCATACAGCAGATTTTTATGATTTATAAACTATATACTTCAGATCCTTGTAACTGAGTTGAATTATAGTCTATTGTTGAAAGGTATAAATCTAATAACATACACAAAAGAAAAATGTTTAACCTCACAACATTTTAAGATTGTCACCTCATATTTGTATAGTCCGGAACTAACCCAGCTTGTCATGGTACAAGTTCCTTGCAGGCCTACCGCTCACTTATTCATAATAATAGTATAGTATTATTTGGTGGAGATAGTGTTATTATATGAAGTTTTTGAACTTTCAAACACAAAAACCAAAATATGTTATATTTGAAACAATTTAAATATCTTTTTATTTCGAATTTCTAGCTTTAAATACAGTTTCAAGGCAGTTGTTCATATTATAAAATCAATATATGTTTTATCATTCTGCTTTATTACCAATTTCATTAAAATGTAATTAAGGAAAATAAACTTTCATTTACAATACATTTTATCCATTATTTCATGTTACTTAATATCGTCATCACTATCAGTCTATATACATTTATCCACTGCAGGATATAGGCCTCTCCAAGTTGTTCCCGAGAAATCCTGTCCTTTGCGCACTGCTGCCACGTAATCACCGCTTGCTTACCTACCTCGTCCACCCAGCAACCCTTTGATCTTCTTACAGGCCTGGTTCTTCCTATCCAACGATGGTCCATTGTTCAGGCGAAGTATATTAATAAATATAATGACAGTCATACATATGTGTATGCTGCATGTGAAATAAGCACTCTTCATGTTGCATTAAATAAAATGGCAGTGCTCTATGACGTATATATATAATTTTAATTTCCAATCTATTTAATGTACTTAAAGTCAAGTCAGTCAACAAAAAAAATTGTTTTATATTTATTTTATTTGAACTGGAAAAACTTTTTTTCAAATATCGCTGAAAACATACAACAAAAACATATAACATAAAACAGTCATTAAAACCACCATTGTATTTGCCCTCGATGCCCTCCCTGAATAGAACCTTTGCTAAACAGAATTTCAAGTCGATTGACTTTGAGACGTAGACGAAACACATTAAATTTTATACTCTCCTCGACAATAGTGGCAGGAATCTATTAATGTAAGTTCCAAACTTTCAAAATGGACTTTTTTATCAAAAAAATGTTCAACACTGTACCTGGAAAGTTTTTTTTTATTTGGGTAAATAAAAGTTTATTGGGTTATAGCTTTTCAAATTCCATTTCATCATCAATGTCATCACCTCCGAGCTAGTTGATAACCCTAAGTGTTCTAATTCGAAGTGTAGCATAGTTGATAAGACACCTGTCTTCCAACTCGACGTTTTCCAAAGGGTTCCAACCTAATTTTCACTTAAAGTTTGTTTAACACCTTTCAATTTGGCTGTTGGAAATGTCACCCGGCAATAAATTTGCCAGAGTATACAATTATACAATGAAAACATAACATAATACATCACAATCATGTCATGTCCATAAAGAGAGGATTTCATCACGGAACATATCCATCACTGCTTCCATATCCATATACCTCGTCATGCATTTCTCTTATTGTAAAAGCTTTTCTCTCATCCTTCTTTCAGAATTTGATTCATTAGGTTTATATGTCAAACTTCTCGTATCTTTTATAATATTCGTATGAATATTTATTATATTTTTTAACGTTCATTGATACTACGTGGCAGGACCATTCAATGTTTTTTTCTCTGTCTTATGTATTGTATCATCTTATTCACGATCCTTTCTAACGTCCTCATTTCTTATTTTATCTTACAATATTTTTACGCAATTTCATTTCTACCACGTTCTGAATTTAACTATCCCGTTGTATAATGATGGCACTGAGCCGCTAGAGAAGATTCTTAATTGAATTAAAATAGAGAGATATAAGTATTAAGAAACTTAGGTACTCAAGGAGTAAGATTTGGTCACTTGGGTTAGAATAAAATATTTAATTAAATAATAAAAAATAACCGAAGACATAAAATAATCATAATTTTAAAGAATTGCAAACGTTTTATGTTTTCTCGTATAACCAAGATGTTATAACGAGAGGTGTCATTATGAATTATACGCCATTTTTCTATGGATTTTTTAAAACTGTTTTTTGACAGCTGTAATTTAAAAGCATTGACACTTTAGTTACTAAACGCTATTTAAAGGTGAAATCCATAAATGTTGTGAAAACTCATTACAAAAATGGGGAAATTATTACAGCAACACTTTGACAAACTGCATAAACATTTTGGCGTACATAACTTGTCCACCTCGTACCGCAATTGTGAATGTAAACTAAAAATTCGAGTTTACACGTTTGGTTACAGATATAGATACCTGTGCGTAGCATGATTCATTTTATATCTTTCAAAATTAGCAAGTTTGTTTGCTTTGTTTAGCACTTGTGAAAGTTAACATTAAGGGATTGTAACACGTGTAGTTTGTTATGTGTCTACCGTCACACATCACCTTAACTCACGAGTGCGTGGCGCAAAACTTACAAAGGTATGTTACAATGAGATTGTTCTCTTTGGTATTTTGACCAAGACTTCTCAAAACAATTTAACTTAGCAAAAGTTGATGATTTAAGAATTAGGGACAGACTACTAAAGTTTTTTTGAAAAATTTCAATTCGGTAACTCAAAGATTGACTTTTCGAGATATAGTGTTCTAGAGGATTTCTAAGTGTTTCATGAACTAAAATATATGTATTTGAGAAGAACTTAATATATCAAAGAGGCATACAAATGAACCACAGTGCGTTTTAGTAATACCACTGCACGTGTACTGGCAAATCCAATTCGCATAAGTCTTTCACATCTGAGTAATGTTATCAGACGAACTTTTAAAATACTCGTATAATGGGACGTTTTTTTAATATTTTTTGTTTAATAACTATCGTAAATCGATTCCGAAACTACACAACGGAGGTTATCCATATATATTAAGGAATAGAAATATTTGGTAATGTTCTCTCTACATCGTATTGAGGTAGAATAATATAACACCTACTATGACTAGGGAGGTTGTCATATTTATAATAATTTATTTATAATAGATGCTGTATTATATTTCTGCTGTACTATGTTGCAAGGCATCGTAACCTATATGGGTTAAAGCTGTAAATCATCTGAACAGATGGTGTTAGGTGTTTTAAAATCTATTATTTATTGTTATTGATAGTTTAAAGCTTTCCAACTCAAGAACTTCTATAACTACTCCGTAGCGTACAGAACCGACATGTAAATGGCATTCCAGATAACAAGGTCTTGGGCAACCTCACTCCTCTTTATAAAACCACCACTATCAAACTTCTAAACAATAAATTTCTTTTAGGGAACTCCTAGAACCACATTTTTTCTTCTTTACTGTCTGATGTCCAATTTTCCATTGCACTATAAGGAACAGAAACTTGCATGATGAGAACAAAGGAGAGAAACATGATAAATGCTTTTGAGAAGTGGGGATGGAAGAGGATGTTGCATATCTTATGGAGAGTAAGGCGCTCCAACGTCTTTATCGTCCAAATATTGAAGATAACCGAAAGACTTTCTTCAACAAGCAGAAAGAGAATCGTAACATAATTGTTTAAATAACATTCATGTACATTTTTACTCTTTTCCCAAAACAAAACCATGAACATCAGATGTAAATATGAGGCATTTTATTTATACTTCAGTTCTTGTCAAGTCACCTGATTATGGTACGATAAATGTGAAAATGCATTGTGAAATACAAAAAATAAAGCCGAATAAAATCAAGTATTTAAAAGTAAAATCAAGTGAGTTAATTTTTTATTAATCCTAAAACACTACCTCCGTGGCTTAGATGATAAGACGCTTCTCAACCCATTGTGGGTGTGATTCACGTTGGAACCTAGATTTAAACGAATGGATTCCAGTCTGATTTTTGCTTAAGACCTATTTAACATATTTCTGATTGATTAGAAAATATTGCCACATGGCAATATGTCCGCCAGATTGTACTGTATACTCGTACAACAAAAGTGTAATACAATACAAAACTATTAAAGCCTGGAAAAGCTGGTGATCCCGTGGGAAGTTGAGGGAAGTCAAACAAAAGTATAATGTCCTGTGAGATGAACGGATCAATTACGAGAGTCAACAGGATCGGAAGGGATAAAAATAGGTGGTGCACACTCATGAGCTGTGGATTCGATTACCGTTAGAACCCAACTTTTTTAAAAAGGGTTCCATTGTAGTGTTCACTTAAGGATTATTTAACACCTTTCTGTCTGGTTGAAAGAAGACTTGAAATGTCTATAAACTCACCGGATTATACTGATTATAATTCAAGTAATATAATACAATAAAGGTCGTAAAAATCTTAGAATTTACTTGAAACTGTCTTATGTTTTACTTAGAAGGGATATAAAAAAGGTAATTAAATGGAACGGTTTATCTAAATATTATCTTGTACAGTTTTTAGAATGTGAAATTAATTTTTCAATACCACTGACAGATTATACTGAAGTTTTGTTATCAAAATAGTGTAACAATGCGGAAACATTCTCTTTTGGACCACTTTTTTAATAGGCAATTCACCCAAACTAGGATGATTTGTGCACTCAAATTCAAGTCATAATGCAATTATATGAATTATTTTTTTTTTTTTTTTTTTAATTACAATTCTAGATCATTTAAAGTTTTAGCTGATTAAGCTTAAAAAAATATCTATAGTTTCATCATCCAGACCACACTCACAGCCGGGATTCTCCACAATACCCATTCTGTAACGGTGACTAGCCCCGACGCAGTGCGCAAACGACACATGAAAGAAACTTCCATCTTGCTCACGATTAGTGGTAAAATAACTTACGGCATCATCCTAGATCAAAAAAACATATTTTTTCGCTTCACGCTTTTTAATAGTTCTACTGGCGAAATATTATTTCATATCACTTCGTTCAAAATAACAGTTCTTATATTTTTATATGACCAGTGTGGGTATAAAATTACGAAGCAATCTCCTTTAATAAAGTGCCGAGAAAGTTTCTCTCTGACCGCTCTCCCAAATCTATTTTTACGGCGCGTGGAACAACTCCAAATGTCTGTAAGGAATACTTTGGTGGGGCATATCTCACTCTGCGGCCACACCCCTCGAGGATAATAAAATAATTCTAGAAGTATATGTCAACACACTAATCTTGATCTATTTTCATTCTCAAAGTTAGCGAAGCCTGTCTTTTAAGCCACTCACCCAAGCGAAAATTCTTTCTATGAATCTCAGGATGTTTTTTCCCAGGCTTGATTCTTAGAAATACCTAAGATAATAACAAATTTCATAAGCATTTTCACTCTAAAAATAGAGAATTTGTGAGAATCCATCTATAAATATTAATGCTGGATTTACAAATTCATTCCCGACATGTTACTATTATTAAATATTATATATATGCCATATTCCTACTGAAGTAGGCAGAGAGGAAAGAGCACAAGACTTTCCTTTCTCAACACACATGTTTTACCTCTTCCACGTTTATAAACCTCCTACGACTTCTCATAATTCTTTCTTTTCCTTTTTTTAAATTATCATTCGCTTGATCCAAACGTTATTTTTTTAATCTTTCTCAACCACGCCTCCAATCCACATTTGCTCTTTATATTTGTTTTATTACTATTTCTTTATTCATTCGTTCTAAGTTCCAAAAGAGTGCTCTTCTTCATCTTAAACCACACAGCCTTAAGTCCACATTAATATCTTATCACTTCATTTTATATACTGGCGTAAATTGCCACCCCATGCATTCTTGTAAATGCACACATTTCTATAGCATTTTTTTTTAATCTTTTAATATTTTTTCTCACCCACGTTTCACTCCCACGCATCAAAGTTGATACTATAATATTGTTGTGGACTATCACCTTAACCGATATTAATACTATTCGGTTCAACTATTTTTGTCTTAGTGTCCTTTTGACTTTATTTAGTATTTGATACGTAATTAATATTAATATATTACAATGCAAAACGCTGCTCGATGGATAACCTCTCTGTACCACAAGTACAGAGCAGTCCTTGAAAAACTTTACGCGATAGATCGCCTCTCTATACCACCAGTAGAGAGCAGTCTATGAAAAAAGTAGCGCGATGGATCACCTCTCTGTGTCACCAGTATAAAGAAGTCCATGAAAATCTTTGCGCTATGGAGTACCTCTTTGTATTACCAGTATAGAGCAGTCCACTAAACACTTGTTGCAGTGTCTGAGAGACCAGGTATCTTGAACCGAAAATACTTGATTCGTTGAACGTCCACTTATGTGCAGGTGGCAAATTTTTGACCGCAAATAATGTAGTGCCTTTGAAAAGATAAGAAAAATACGTGGTGGCTGAATATTTAATCTCGTCATTTCAAAATTGAATTTTTTGAGCTGATTAATCGCGAAAGGAAGAAATCTTTGAACTGAGATATTTCATTAAACATTTAAGCCGATCAAAACGGGAGTGCATTCATATATACTTAAGCCAGAAATAAAATTACATTATGAAAACCAAATACTCCTGATCAAAAAGACTGTCTTGGACCGGACACATTTTTCTCCTACTTTCGTATGATACCGTATAGAAGTGACAAAATAGGTGTGCCTAGATAAGAAAGTTTGGCGCTCTGTTGTCTCTGTATACTCCAAAAGGAGAATGGCGTGATGGTATATATGTATGTACAATATCCACAATCCTGAAACAATGATTTTAACAAGTTAACAACGCACAAGCACATTATTTTCACAGTGCGCTTTTTAACTAGGAAAATGGTCAAACTTAGGACCTACATATTTATATTTGATAGGGGTTTCACTTCTTTGAATCATATTTGCTAACTTCTTAGTAGTTGCCTGAAAATATTGGCACTTCTCCTGTGATTAGGTTTCTCATCACCTTAGTAACAAATAAATTAGAATACAATTGTAGTATATGGACTCCCCATTATACACTCCATTCCAGTGAACTGGAGAGAGTCCAACACATATTTTTACGGCACGTCAATTTTAAACTGCGTCTTAATATGAATTATATAAATTTTAACTTATTGTTACCTAAACTTTATTTGATAAATCTCTTTAATCGGCGGACTTGATTTTATTTTTCAAAGTTGTGAATGGAATGGAATGATCGATTATCCGAATTTCTCGGAATTGGTTAGCATTCGGGTTTCCACAAGAATTGCCAGGCTGTAGGACACATTTTTGTATAAAAATTATTGAAAAAATATTTGGCGAAATCTTCCATGTCTAGACTGCACAGGCTCGAAAATAATTACTGTGCTATCTCCGACGTTTTTGGAGTTAGTTGGTTGACCTATAAGGCGTCCCTGAAAAGGCACGTCTAAATATCCGAGCCTTGAAATGGAATTCCGGTGTCTTTCGAGGACTTTCAAAGGACTTTTTTGAGATGATTCATAATTGATTATTCTAGTTTATTTTATCTATTTTTGTGATTGTTTCCCCGTGCTAAACGAGATTTGTGAAGTTGCACCTGTTTGATTTCCTCTTTGATATTTTGTTTTCAATGTGTTTTTCAATTATTTGTGTTTGTATTTTTTGTGCAGTGTGGGCTGTGTGCATATAAACGACCCCGTATTGTGTTGGTAACATGTGATTTTGTATGATTTGATACCTGTTTTTTTCTGATGTTTTTTTGTTGTAATTTTTTTTAAATATTTTAATTTTTTTTTTATATTATTTCTTAATGTATTGAGCACACTACAGGCTCTTTTATTTTTGTTATAAAGTATTAGGTGTTAACATAAGTTGAGTCTGGTTTTTTCCAAATTTAAAAATAAGCACCAAAAGTAAAACAAAATGGTAAAGGTTATACGTTATTCGAAAGAAAATTTTCTGCTCTACAAGATATTGTGTAAGATATTGTGTTTGCTTTTACGTTATATAAATTATTTTATTTGATTACAAACCTTCTAAATGGAATATCTAGTAGACGAAAGTGAGCATTTTCGACACCTCCTTCTGTTCGCGTTCAATCGAGGGAATAACGCTGCCAAAGCTGCTCGCGATATTTGCAAAGTGTACGGTGAAGATGCTATGAATGAAAGGACAATTTGTCGATGGTTTTTGAGTTTCAAAGACAGTAATTTCAACCTGAAAGACATGGAGCGTTCCGGACGACCAGTGGACTTCGATGAGGACCGCCTTAACCATATTATTCATGAAGATCCCCTTCAAACCACCGTAGAATTGGCTGAGCAGATGAATTGTAGTCACATGACTGTATACCGCCATCTTTAATCAATGGGAAAAGTCTAGAGTTCGGCGCTTGGGATCCGCATGTTTTGAGTGAAAACAACAAAAATCAACGTTCGACAATTTCTGCTGGTTTGCTCGCGCGTCATTGAGCTACGCATGGCCACAAGCAAAGGTTACTTTACCGCATCATTTATTTGAATATGAAGAAACGGAAAGAATGGGTAAGTTATGCACAACAAGCAACGCCCAGGGCGAAACACGTGTCCTCTTGTTCTCTTCATTTGGAAAAAAAACGGACACAACTTATATTAACACCCAATACATTGTACCGTTTATTTATATAAATAAATCAATATTTAGAAATCTGGTAGATAACTTTTTTTTCTACTTAATTTTGAATATGCGCTACATTAAACACAAAAATAGACGCCCATCCCTTAAGCTCTCTCATAGATTGAAAAAAATAGTTAAATTCAAAGAGATTTTGAAATGACCACCATGGTCTTATAGTTCTTATACAATGTTTGAGTTTATAATGGTGACTTGCGACAATACTTCTGATTGCAAACTTAAAATATTGAAAAACATATGTCTGGTGAATTTGTTAGCTGTGTAGGCAAAACAAAGCTACGCGTCCCATTATAGATGCACCGTATTTTGTTAGCAACAAACGACTCCATGACGATACAAATTTCCCCACGATCCGAGAAATTGCAATCTCTCTGGTGGAGAAGTTTTACAGGTTACTTCCGAATCACCCCAACCCTCTCATAGGCTTACTATCTGGTCTGATACGATGCGAACATAAATCTAGTTCACCCCAGGCCCAAACAAATCTTACAAACTATCTCAGGTCCCCCGATCCGCAGTGGTAGGCGCCGAATTGTGCAAAAACACGTATAGAAATATATATTTATTAATCCCCTGTATTTATTATCTATTTAAAATATATGTCTTATTAAGTCAAACCGTTACCCTCCGCTCCCCATCTTCATATTATAATACAAAGTATTTATATTTGTATATATCTTTATCCTTCCTTTTTGTATGTACCCGTACAACCCCAGTCATATCTTTATCAAATATCCCACGTCCGTTTCATAAGTCCGATGAAGGTGTAAGGTGTCCTTAAATCGAACCGATACTTAGAGGACAAACCATCAACAGTGTGTGTGTTGTTAGCTTTTTATTTGTCGTAACATGGCGCAGGGACAATCACTTCTGAGAATTGTCAAATCTCATGTGGGACTACAGCTAGAACTTGTTGCATCAGTTATGGGTATTTATACTAGTATATGAATTTTGTGGACTTGATTCAGTTCTCAAAACAGACAATAGATCTACTATGGCAGATAATATATTACATATCATCATCATCATCATCATTGTCAACCAGGGTCGATCCACTGCTGGATGAAGGTCTCCCCAAGTTGACTCCAAACAGTTCGGTCCTTTGCTCGCCGATGCCACGTGATGCTGCCATGCTTCCTGATTTCGTCCATCCAGCGTACGTTCGGTCTTCTTCTAGGCCTCTTTATGCCTCTTGGATACCACTGGATTATTTCGGATGTCCATCGGGAGTCTGACATTCTGGCTATGTGTCCGGCCCATTGCCACTTCATTCTTTTGCACACCTTTATAACGTCTTCTACCTTTGTTATATTGCGAATCCAGGTGTTTCGTTTACGGTCTCTTTTAGTATATCCTAACATGCATCTCTCCATGCCCCTTTGTGCGGTCTGGAGCTTTTGCGTATTCTTTACTGTGAGCGTCCATGTCTCGCAGCCATATGTAAGTACTGGAAGAATGCACTGGTTGTAGACCCTTCGCTTTAAGGATATTGGGAGATTACTTTTGAAGATGTTGTTCAAACGTCCAAATGAGCTCCACGCCAGTTTTGTCCTTCGTGCTATTTCCTCCGATATTCCTCCGATATTACATATATGGAATATTATATCTATCTTGTGTCGAGTAGAAGTATGCTTACATTTTTTTCTTTCGTGTAGTGGTTAGTCTTCCATATATCCGATTTGTGGATTCAAACATTTTAAAACATGTGGCTGGGACAATATTTTCCTCAGCTCAAGTAATCGATCCTTCGGGTGCAGAGCAACTGAATTAGGCACGTAACTTGTGGTTCATCATTGCGTGTGTTAGTAACACATTGCCCACGAAGTGACAAAATCACACACGTATACAGCGCGTCCCAGTGATCGTTACCCGACGAACTCTTTTATTAGAACGGGTCCATCTTTTTATGTTTTTCGGTGACCATCGGAAACCAAACCTAAAAGACCCTAATGGAATTCAAGTGACTTAACAAGAACGCCACAGAGGTCGTCGTTATTAAATTACAATTAAAGAAATCAATTTTATAGCGAGTATGCAAATTCATTGCAAAATTGAAACGTAATTTTTTTTAACTATAAAAAAGTAAAGGTGACGTCACACTATTTTAGTTAACATTTTTCACAATGACTCAAGGACAATCTAAAAATGGTCCCGTTATTTACGTCATATCCTGTTATATTTGGGGCAGCTAGACTCGAGACAGGAGGTAAGGGGCGAGGAGAGAGGAAGGAACAGAGGATCGGTCCGAGTGGAGCGGACTACGGGAGAAAGGGCTGGGGAGGGTTGTGGCTAATGAAATTATTCATGGGTTCTCTGGCACAATATGGCGACCAAGACCAAAGGATAAAAGCAACAACTGTAGGATTCTTTACTTTTTTCTTTAATTAATCGCGACCAACATTGGGGTCTTATAAATTGATTTGGATGTTATATTGTAGAACTCCATTTTAACACAACGATTTAACACTTTGAAAAATCTAAACAATAAATTAAAATTAAATTGGCAGGCCTGTTTCGCTTTACAAAAGCATTATAGTTTGACAATGCTTTTATTAAAACTAAACAGGCCAATCACATACATTTTAATTTATCATGAATATTATTTTCCCATTTAAGTGTTAAATAATTCATTTTGATTTGGGTCCGAGTTTTGAATACGTGGGGCATACCCCCAAACAGTTCGTTCGTATAACAAAATGAATAGGTTCAAATCCAGATTAGTCATCCATCTAACTCGCTTGAGGGGCAAATGGTCCTCAAGGCGTTCTTCAATTCACCAGTTCGTAGCAAACAAGAGTATTTATTCGCTAGTTGTCATTCGAATATTATGCATAAAATAAAAGAATATGCATTTATCTTCCCCAGCAACGTCTACTCAAGCATTGTGGAAACAATATAAAATTATCGAATAAACATAAAATTTTATATGCAGGTGACTGAATGCAAAATACATTAAGAAGAGAGCAAACAGGAGCTAATAAGAAAACATAAACTAAATGGTGATGGGCAGGGGCCGTAGCAAGAATGAAGGAACATAGATAGATATACGAGATTCTCCAATGGTATCTGCAAGACATAAAACGTCCGAGAAAAAAATCTAAGATGCGTGGGAGAGACGACGTAAAGAAGTATGGCGTTCTAACGTGGCAGCGGTGTGCTTAGGACAGAAAGGAGTGGTAAGTATTTGGGGAGGCTTTTGCTCATGGAACAGACAACGGCTAATTGTAATGGGAATATTTACATACATGTATAAACCACTTATTTACATATACAAACTTATTTACATAAACAAACCACTTTTCTACATATACAAACTTATTTACACATACAAACCATTTTTTTACATATAAACACCACTTTTTTACATATACAAACTTATTAACATATACAAACCTTTTTTTTACATTTACAAACTTATTTACATATACAAACCACTTTTCTACATATACAAACCATTTTTTTTACATATACAAACCACTTTTTTACATATACAAACTTATTAACATATACAAACCACTTTTTTACATATACAAACTTATTTACATATACAAACCACTTTTCTACATATACAAACTTATTTACATATACAAACCATTTTTTTACACATACAAACCACTTTTTTACATAAACAAACTTATTAACATATACAAACCACTTTTTTACATATACAAACGTATCTACATATACAAACCACTTTTCTACATATTCAAACTTATTTACATATACAAACCATTTTTTAAAATATACAAACCGTTTTAATACATATACAAACTTATTTACATATACAAACCACTTTTCTACATATACAAACTTATGTACATAAACAACCCATTTTTTTACATACACAAACCACTTTTTTACATATACAAACTTATTAATATATACAAACCACTTTTTTACATATACAAACTTATTTACATAGACAAACCACTTTTCTACATATACAAACGTATTTACATATAAAAACTTTTTTTTTACATATACAAACCGTTTTTTTACATATACAAACTTATTTACATATACAAACTTATTTACAATACATATACAAACTACTTTTTTATACAAATACACCTTGCAGACTCAATCAATTATTTTTTGTTTCATGTATTTCAGGAATTATTTACACTCCTAGTTTCACATACCAAATGTTACACAATTATTTCAGGTAGAATGAGATTTATAAGGAAGACAAAAAAACAGTCGATTGTGAATGGCGAAACAACCATCTACTTATACATTAACACCGGTTATATTCTGATCACACGTTTTATGCAAGAAGTCGAAATTTTTCGTTAAATTACTTTTGCATATTTTTAACTTAATTGAATCTTAATAATGAAAAACTTAATTCTTTTATATCTGAAATAAATTAAAATAAAAACACTGTTCGTTTCCGGAAAAATTCATCCCCATATATGGTATTACAACCCTTTGAAGGCATTAACCTAATAAATCACTCTTATTAAGACTCCGTGAACTCACATACTTGAGAAAAGCCCGAAGTTTCTATAGAATAGAAGAATTATGTTTTAAAAAAATCATGTTTTATTCAAGAAGTTACTGTACAAATACTAGTCACTGAAATAATAATAATGATAAATTTACTAAAGTTAATGTATAGAATGGTACAATATACCACACGCCATAATTTAACATAACGAATACAATAAATCAAACTGAATTTAAAAAAATATTTCCGGTATTGAAGCATTTTAACGAAAAAACAGCAAACCAATATTAATAAATAACTTTCAATTTTGACTACATCATTTTGTATATCTCTACACCTTAAAAAAACTACTCTGCAAAATACGAGTACAATACATACACTAAGCCCTTTATCTATCCGATGAGGCAGAAAGGATAGAACGCCATTTTTTTCATATCTCAACACACATCCTTAGCCTCTTCCACATTCGTGCACCTTCTCATACAACTCCTTCAATTTCTCTGACTTTCTGGGTTTCATTATTTTAAAAATACCATTCACTTGATTCAACCACACTTTCCTTGATATTTCTCAACTATTCTTTCCACTCCGTTTTGATATTTATATTTGTTTTGTTCGTCTTTCTTAATTTATTCATTCTACTTGTCCAAACCATTTAAAAGTGTTCTTTTTCATCTTACTCCACACATCAGTTTTAAGTTCACATTCGTTCATTATCACTTGATTCCGTATTGCGTCATAAATATTTACCCCATGTATTAATTCTCCCCCCAAATAAAGGGTCTTTCAAATTGAGCGGTTTTCTAAATTATAATTTTTTTAATTCTTGAATAAAACACACAATTTACTTTGATTTCCAAAACTTTTGATTGGTCATTGAAGTATAATGTATGACATTTAAACATAAAAAACAATATCCGCCAAATGTCCACCTCTTGCAGCTCCACAGATGTCCACTCTTTTGTCAAAATTTTCGACGACATTTTGCCATAATTGCGGTTCTAACTCACCAATAACGCGAATAATTTCGTCCTTGAGCTCAAGAATTGATTGGGGATCATTCTCATAGACCTGGTTTTTCACGTAATCCCAGAGAAAATAGTCCAACGGTGTCAGATTACATGATCTTGGTGGCCAATTAACATCACCGTTTCCGGAGATTACAATACATAAAATAATTCTCAATTTCAACGCGTTGCTGTATTGTATACGGCTCCATTTTTATAAATTTCATACATTACACTTCTCAAATATCACAAGACCTAGGCAAGTTCGCGAAGCCATCTATGTTTTATCTTAGAATTTAAAAAAACTGCTCAATTTGAAAGACCTTTTTTATGGGTTCAATTTATGACAGTGGTGCGTAGAAACAGATATATGTGTGCGTAGAAACAATATTTATAGTGAAGAATGCATAGTAAAAGATATCAAAATAGGTGGACAGCGCTGATTTTTGCATTTATACAGCCTGCAGGGCACTGACCTGACAAGAAAGGCTTTGCTCGGTGACTCGATGGGGCGTAGGAGAGTAGGAAAACCATTTCTGAGATGGTCGGATGGTGTGACAGAAAACTATAGCTCATTTGATGTGACCAGTTGGAGGAGGGATGCTACTGAGAGAAATAGATGGAAGAGAATCCTACAGGCAGCCAAGATCCATTTTGAATTGTAGAGATGTTAATAAAGATTATTAATTGTGTATATATTTTTGATTACTTTTTCCCATTTTTTTTCTAAACTACGTTAAATTCGACTTATGACAGACTTGCTATGAGAGTGTGAAATATATTTGAAATGCATGATAACATGTCAATTAATAAAACAAGCAGTTTGCTAAATATAATCTAAATGATTACTTTTTCCCATTTTTTTTCTAAACTACGTTAAATTCGACTTATGACAGACTTGTTGTGAGAGTGTGAAATATATTTGAAATGCACGATAACATGTCAATTAACAAAACAAGCAGTTTGCTAAATCTAATCTAAATGAATACTCCAGTTGGGACAAGCAAATCGTCGTCATACAGGAGAAAGTGACCAACTAACAAAATGCAAAATGTTCAAAAGAGCCATTTAACCATTTTTACACTTTTGATTTCAATTTTTTTTAAATAAATGTATTCACACTTGTAATTATTTTTGTGTGTATAGAAATGTTCATTGCTTTCAAAATAAAGAAATAATATTTTTGAAAATTTTCATACAATTTTGCTTGTAAGAAAATAAACATCAATGCAGATAGTCATTTTAAACAAGTCAAGATACGAGTATTATTATTATTATTCCAAGTTCTTGCTGGTTTATTTCTTCCAGGCCACCATTATGTTAGTAAGGTGTCAGATAGTCATTAATCACGTTTTCGCGAAAAATGCACTTGGTCACTTTCTCTTGTTTGACGACGAAATGTCCATTAATCGAATAATGCGATTCGGGCAATAATTGAATGATTGAACCTTATTACAACGTTTGGATAGATAAAACGAATCAATAACGCCGTTCTTATTAAACTGTCAATTCGCATCTGATAAGTGTAATAACCATATTTAGTGATTATCACGAATGGGATAGTCTATATTTCTGTATTATTCAAGATTAATATAATACGGTGTAATTATAATTATTAGACCTGCCTATTTCTTGATCAAACTGATTAATTGCCTGATGACCTACGTATTCTAGTAGGTAGAAAACTTGTCACCCAACTAAGGGTTTAAAGATTCAACTCCACATGGAACCCAAAACCATAACCTTGACCTGAATTTTCACATAAGCCCTTGTAAAAAAATATATATAAGCATTTCATCCAATACTAGAAACAATATTCTCTAACAAATTTTCAAATGAGTTAGAAGATATTTCCCTTTGGCAATAAACTCGCCATGGTTAAATCATTTCAAATGAGTTAGAAGATATTTCCCTTTAGCAATAAACTCGCCATGGTTAAATCATTTCAAATGAGTTAGAAGATATTTCCCTTTGGCAATAAACTCGCCATGGTTAAATCATTTCAAATGAGTTAGAAGATATTTCCCTTTGGCAATAAACTCGCCATGGTTAAATCATTTCGAGAACCACTGAAGGATTGTTATACTATTTTTGTCAATTTGTTTAATATGACGATACACACAACTTGACACGTGTAATATACAAAATAAATTTTGTCATTATTGTTCATCGTACCAATTTTTTCTCAACCTTTAAAGCTTAGCGAACTCCAAAAGTAAAAAAATAACACTTCGCGACGTCCCTGGAAAAACTTAATAACTTATAGTATTTATTTTTTTATACATGTGCACGTGACCGCACTAACGTTATACTTGCACAAAGACGATAATCCAAAGAGTAAATAATGTATAACAATGGCTTGGACTGACTGGGACAATTGGCGATGATCTAACACATATAAGTATTTTTACTAAATGTAGATTGAAATACTGAGAAATTCCGAATGAAGGCTAAAATCGATACATTCCTGTCTTTCTTCACTAAAGCAAAATATTTTTCATAATTTTTTTACAAGTAATTTTTATGTTTTCGTATAGAAATGCGTAAACTGAGGGGGTAAAGAATACCACCTCCTCAAATGAATACTGATTTACTAAACTAATAAAGGGGAATACGTAGAAAATGCTTTTCTAGAGTTTACAACATTAGCAAATAGCATTCACAAGTAGACGGATGGAACCAGTATGAAATAATTCATGGTAGAGTATACTGGAAAATGCATGGAATATATGTAACTAAGCAGTACATAAACAAATAATAATAACTCATATCTTAGTTATGTTATCCCGAAGAAAATAAAATTAAAAAAAAAGGCCTAAATTTAATCTGTAACCTAATCTATCAATGACAAATTCCAATACAATCCAGGATAGGTCTTAGCTGTCACGAGGATTATCTGGCACTTATCTCTCTCAGCGCAATATTTCCTCTAATTGGTTATACCCAATATGTAGCAGTTGTCTGACACACTTTCCAGTCATCTCAGCTTTGATCTTTCCAATCTGCTACGCTCTATTATGTCGCTGAACAAACTCTTCCTTGTAAGGTCACTGTTTTGTGCCCATAGTGCCCAAGCCAGCGCAGTCTTGCAATTTTTATAAAGATTAATGACAAATTTTGGAAAACAAAATAGAATTTTAAGCAGGGTGCAGATCATTTACACGTTCAATATGTAAAATGGATTTATTTACATATTGTTTTCTTTTCCAACCAAATAGATCACCATAAAAGAGACCTTAGTAAAAACCTGACCTTTTTAAAAAAGGTTATACAAACTAGAATCGAATCCTTAACGCCCCTGGAAGTCTGTCCCCATACCAATTACGTCACCGTTGTTATTGTATTTTACTTTCATTGTATACAATATAGCTTGGCGAGTAAAATGCCATATAGCAATCTCTTCCCAACCAACCAGAAAAATGTTTAAAAGTCCTTAACCTTTCCCTTTCTGAGCTAAAAAAATCCGCACGTTCCAGTGCTGTGTATTCAATACACGTCAATACACATGTAAAAATGAGCGATTTAAAATCGGAAAAATTAGAATATTTATATCCAATCGCTTAAATTAATTAAATTTGAAGTCAAAAGTGATAAAAATTTAAATTTAATTGCTGGAAACATGAAAAAAACATCGGCCGACGTTCACAAAATGGGCGAAGCGACCACCTCCAACGAATGTCCGCGAGCTACTGAAGCGAGAGAAGCGAGCGAACTGATAATCTATTTCTTGCGTTCCCATATACCGAAGTAGAGTAAGAGTGAGACGTGAATAGCGTCGCTTCTCACCCATAGCGTTTTTTTAGAATGAATATACCTACGTCACACACTGACACACGTTTGATTGTATTGGTGAATTTTTTCCCGATTTTCACAAAATATCTCTGATGTGGCCGATAAGTGCTAATTATTAATAATATTTTTTTTTATTCAATGTGTAAATGTATTACGGAGGAATACCTTAAATTCTAACCAAGTATTTATTATATTTATAGAGATATTAAAGTTTTTAGAAGCAATGTGTACTAGTTACACATCACAGGAAAGAAAGGGTTAAATGAGAACCAGAATGTAACTCTTTTTAAAATAAATAGGTTCCAAGAAAATCGCACCGGTTGCCCCTGAGTTAGAAGACAGGCATTTTATAAACTAGGCCACGGTTGTGATTGTGTTAATATAAGTGTAATTCTTCTACCTACCCCGCGAGAAACACAATCTTATGATATTTATGCACGCATGTGAAAGTTGTCATTATAAACTTGATGTTTCAAAGTATAATAACTCCAAACGTTTATTACTTTATTTCTTTGTTTAACTGAAATCTAGTTAGCGCATAATATTGTAGTTATGCCTGTAGGAGTCACTCCCCTGTGAATGCGGAGATATGCAGCAGAAAATAATCAGGTGCTATGATTAGAAGACAATTCTGACCCAGTTATAGCTATCTGTTATATTGTCTGTTTGGATTAATTGCAACCGGTCAAACACTGACTACTTTGTTCAGGTATCTTGGTATGCATCACTAAATTTAGTTTATTTGTTCATTTAAAACGAAAGTTTTGTTAAAACTCATTTAAATTAATTATGAGTAATTAATTTAAATGAGTTCCATAAAAATATACAAAAAAACTAGTGTTTTTTTTTATTTAAACACTATCATACAATATAAATTTGGCGGGTTTATTAACAAAATGATATTTCTACCTACCAACCAAAAAAATGTTCGATAATTTAATTTTCAGTGTTGGGTGTCATATTTACATTATATTACCATAAAAATAAAATGATAAGAGAGATAATTTTAAGATGAAAAGAAGTCAGGAATTATTTGATGATTTAAAAATAACAAATATAATATTATAATATCGTCTGCGGCAAAGATATGAGAGGGAATATTTGAAAGAATGATAATAGGTAGGGGAACCAATTAATACACTCCCTCACTGAAGGGAATTATGATGCTTTTTGAGTCATTGTTTGAAACACGCTTACAAAGGAGGAAGTCTAATGTTCGTTGATAGCTGGTTCCAGAGTCTAGCACTATGGACAGTAGAGTTATTTTATACTTAAAAAATATGCCAAATGTTGGTTTTTTCTGGTTCTTGTGTAGAGAATCATAGCTAACATTTTTAAGTATGTTTTGTACCCATTATAAGAAAATCTCCATCATTGAAGGTTATTTTGGATTCAAGTCATCCTGAAAATAAAACATTTGAGATCCCAAAAATACACATGTTTTTAAGGTGACTCGAATTGGAGATCTTCCTTGGGCTTTTGCCAGGCTGTTGGATTCCAGCCAGTTTCGATAAAGACAAAGCCTTGACAATACTAATGGTGAAGTGATAATAAACAGACTTCATCGGTATTTTAGTCAAAGTGTATCTATCTTACCCGTAGTAAATTGTGGGTCCGAAGCATGATTCGTGAAACTCAATGACCGACAAAAGTAACTGAGCTTAGAAAATCAAATACTTTACAAGATACTTAGACAAAATATGCTGCAGGATAGTGGAAACTGGCAGAATGAAACTCAAAAACTAAGGAGACAACAACTCACTACCAGCGATATAAGGCTGCGAAGAGCATGGATAAATTTTCTGAGACTTTACAAGTAAAGTAACGTGCAACAGAATCTTAGAAGGCGGGGAGACTAAAGGGAAACGGCGAGGCACTGATAGAATAAAAATCGTCTGGAAAGCTAAAGCTCTACACGAGTTGTATGGTAACCTGAAGTAGGTAGGTGGTCCAATTTCAGTCATCAATGCCTTCCCGTTTTACTTTTGAGTCTCGCTAACAGTCTCGCCAGCATGAGTGTCCAATCTTAGTTTCTGCCCAATTATTATTCTTCTTCTTTTAGGCCTGTTGGCCTGTTATGGTCCTGCATCATTATTTCCTTCTTGTGACGCCGACTGTCAGCTGTCTTTCCATATTTTGGGAGGTCGTCCTGGAGGTCTGCTTGCTTCAGGGATACTGTCCCAGGCCATTCTTACGGCTCTTGGTTCCGCCATTCTGGATACATGTTCGTTCCAGAACCTTCTTTTTTGTTGTCCCCACCTGACAATATCTTCAGCTTCAATCCTTCGGATTTCTGTGTTTCGTACTCTATCACGAAGGGTTTTGCCAGCGATACTCTTGAGTACCTTCATTTCGCTGGTTCGAAGGAGATTTTTGGCTCTGACAGTCTCGGCTCTGGACTCTCTGCTGTATGTCATTATGGGGCGGACACAGGTCTTGTATATACTCACCTTGCTTTGGATGTTCATGTACTTGTTTTTCCAGATAGTGTTCTTTAAACATCCAGAAAGGCCGCAACTATTTCCGGATGCCCAATTATTAATAATAATAAGATTAGACTCCTCAAGGACGCTCTAACTCGGAAATCAAACTCACTCTAATCGATAGATAAAAAATATTATTAAAAAAGTAAACTGTTTATATGAGTTGGACGATAGCGGCTGCAGCCATTTAATAAAGCACAGTACCAAAAACGGCAAAATACTGTAATAATACCCCACCCTATTGGACCGATTTAGATCAATCGTTTTATTCGATGAAGACGGGTAATTTGATGACCTCAAAATTCTGCTCCTCTACTAAGCGACATCTTTCAGACACAGATTTGAAATACATAATGGAGATATCTCATTAAGAGACTTGAATACAAAGAGTCAAAGTTTCAAATCAATTTATTGACATAGTTTTAGCCAATGTAGACTAATATGACAATATTTTACGTTTCACCATAGAAAAAATCAGCTTTCAGGCTTAAATGAGTCATAAAACTTAAAAATCTTACATAGCGCAAACAAGATGTCTGAATTGTTAATTTATTATTAAACAAAACAAAGGCCTAATTGAAAATAAATTCGTTTTAACTGTGTTTCACATAAATACATTGTTTTATTATCTTTTAAGTGTTGGCAACAATGGAGTCATTAAGTATTGCTCTGAAAAGGCCCTAAAGCATTATTTTACATTTGTCGTATAAACAACATTTGTACAACCAACTATTTATTATCTTAAATGTGTGTAGGAACATGGATTGATCAAAAACATAATTAACTATGAAACTAACAGTGATAACAAAAGTTCAAGGCTTAAGAAATATCTATGTTTATCGCTTGGAGCAATTTATGTAGTTTGCTATTTATTTTCAAATACTTACTCTGTAATGTAAATTTGAAAACATGTCTTAAGATAACTATAGTCAATTTATCGCGTTCGAGTTCTTATAAGATCGATACATAAGTTTTGTTATGAGAAATATTAATATTAATAATAAAAGGATACTTTATAAAGCAGACTCTCCTAAAGGGTGCTTTTACACGGGATGTGAACCCATTGTTACTGACAAATTAAAAATATTACGAATTAAATAGTTAGAAGTTGAGTGTAAGGAAAGAAATTAAGTGATTGTGGCCATTGCTGCTCTTTGTTTAATTTGGATCTCACTTTTAAAAAAAAAATTAATTGTTACATTTAGTACCAAAATTACTTAATGCTCTATACTTCTCCATTTTCCTTATCCTTTAAATGACGTAGGACAAGTCAGTAAACTATTTTTCCGAACATACCATAACATCGAGGATTTTCTCAATATTTTCAACAAAAGCGTTACTGTTAATTATGTGATTGATATACACGTAAAGTTCTGAGAATTGAAAATCTGCCAATTCCCATTCATATTTCTCCGTTACCTACATATCATACTATATATAAAAAAACACACAATTTATCTGCCGGTAAGGCCGGCAGGACAGATAGCAAGAATTTCGTAACTCGATACGTACTCGTATATTTCGCCTCTTCCACATCCATATACCGTCTCATACAGCTTAAATGATTTATCTTACTTCTTACATTTATTTCTTTCAAAATATCAACCATACTTTCCTCTGTATTCTTCTACCACGCCCTCCACTCATATTTCGCAATATATTTATTTCGTTTTTCTCAGAGTACTCTTATTTATCTTACTCAACACACCAACCTGAAGTTCACGTTGATCCATTATCATTCCATTCCGTATTCTGTCCAACATTGTCGCTCCATATATTTTTCTAACTGCACGTAGTTTAACAGAATTTATACGGCTCCTTTCATTCTTTTTCTCGTTCACGTTTCCCTTCCATATATCAAAGTTGGTACTAAAACACTGTTGTGAAAAATTATCTTAGAAGATTTTAATACCAACCTTCCGTATCTTTAGATATGTTATATAATTGGCCTCAAAGTGACAACAAACATGTTTAACTATATGGAAATGGTGTGTGGTGTTCTTGAAGAAACGTTAAATATTGATCGGGTAATATTTATTTTTATATTTTGTTTAATAAAGTCATCTATAAGAAAAGCACTTGCCAAAGGCTATACCTATGTACAAATTTTATATCTTAAGAACTTATCTTATTTATACATTATAACTATACTTAACTAATCTGATCATATTTTTTTAATTATTAAAGTATTCAAGTAGCACATTTAAAAATGTTACAATAGGTACCTTATCCCTTGTGATGGAGTATAATAATCAACATCTTGTAAGTGCAAATTGCTGCACTTCAGCAAACACACAGCCCGAACAAATTAAAACCAAACTTCCGATCACAAGAAGGTCAAAGTTCTTAAACGATCGGTAGGTTTAATCCGATGCATATTTCGTTAGGCAGAGTTTTATAAAGAGCTGTTTTATGTGGCTTTAAAGCACTATAAAAATTTGTGATAAGCCACATATAATCGAGAGAGAAATATAAATTCAGATTCCAAAAGTGAATACGGGAGGAATCAAACCTGGGCGTCCGCTTGCTTAGCGTAAATGTTGACCAGCACGACCAACATCTTTAGAAAATATTCACCATTTTTTAAAAATGTTACATACATCCATACCATCCCGTCACATTCCTCTTGGGGTAGGTAGAGAGGATGAAGCGTCAAACTATCTAATCCTGGCATATTTCCTTCGCCTTCTCCACCTCTATACATCTTCGCATACAACTCCTATATTTCATCCCTTACATTTCCTTCAATAAAACTTTTATTCGCTTCCATCACGGTGCAACAAAACTTAATTCGATCCATTCTACCATTCATGCTTGTATTACAAATTTATTTAGTCAGTCGTTCGTCACCCTTCTATTTAAAATGTTCAAACCAACTTAATGCTTCATTTTTCTCCCTATTTTACATACGAGTATAAGTTTTCAGCTCACATTCATTCTAAGTAATTACATTTCTTATTCTGCCATACATTGAAACACCATATATTATTCTTGAAGCACACATTTTCACTGAATTTACTTAGCTCCTTTTATTTATTTTTTTCTAAATTCCTCCTATACAAAAGTGTGTATTTATACGTTGTTATGAACCGTAATGTTAACAATTCTTGATATTGCTTGGTTTGAATATATATTTCAGTGCCTCACTGACTTTGTTTCCTATCCTATCCTAACTCTTTGTTCCATAATAATATGATGAAAAATGACAAAAAAAAATTTAAAAAAATTGCACCCATATCACATCACATATTTGAATACAAGTATAATTTAACTTTTCCAAAACACCAAGGGTGATGATAAGTTTCACAAATTGGCGAACTCTTGGGATTAAGAACGCAAAAGTTGGTGAGAAGAGTTTTCACTTCTGTTTAATATCAGAAAAATAAAGAATTCTGGAAGAAAAATGATAGTTCTTGAGGAAAATCAAAGAATACCTTTTGTGAAAATAAACAAACGAAATAATTTCGAGAGAGCGGACTTTTCCGTAAAATCATTTTTTAAATTTCATCAGAATGAAATATTTTTCAAAAGTTGAGTGTTACTGACACTAATTAACAAAAGTTGGTATACTTTTGAAACATGTACTATTATTATATTATATTAAACTTTTATTGTATAAAGTACAACATAACGAATTTATTGCCAGATAGAAACCTCTTCCAACTACCAGACTTAATTGAAAAACAGACTAGTGAAATAGACTAAAATACTTAAAATCTGATTACCAACGGGAATTGAATCCACAATCCTTGGGTTAAAAGATAGGAACCTTACTTAACCTTACCACAGAGATAGTGAAAGTGGAACAGAAATTACACGAAAATGTATAGAAAGTGACGACGAACAATTAGGAAGGTGTTATACTTAGGGCATGTTCTGCGTGTTACCAAATACCAAATTATACAACTCATTTTAAAAAAGAAAATTGAAGGTAGGCTCTGTGCTAGGAAAAGATAGATGTACTGGATCCACAACATTTGAGATTGGACCAGAATACAAGCAGTTAAAGGTAAAATGCGTGACAGAAGTGTTTTTGCTCAAATGGTGGTCCACATTATGGGGACTTAACATGGCATGAGAAGAAAAAGAGGTTACGATTTTACAATGCGAACGTGACTTAACGGAATGGTATAAAATAAACAAAAGTAAAGTAAGAGCAAGTGAACAAGATTTTGAAGCAAACAAATGTGATTATTTCTGTGAAAATAAGAGAAAATTATGTATTATTTTTATTTACAATTTTCATCGTGATTGCCCCCCCCCCCCCCCCTTCTCGTATTGGGTCACGAATTAAATCTTGACAACGCAGATTTCCACTCAAATCAATCACTTGCCAACTCTTTAAACGTCACCCAGCGCAGTTCCTTACTGCACCCACAACTTCTTAAAACTCTTGGTTTTCTGACTTCTGGACTAGTTTTTTTCTTTTTTTACTATCCACACTACAAGATCTACAATTTATATAATTATAATATAAAAACATACCGGAGTGAACAAATATAATACATTATTAATTAAAAAATCCTTCATTTTGTAGAAAATCCTTCATCCAAACCAATTTCGTTGAACTGCCATACATCAAGGAGGGCACTAACATACTAAAATGTATTAACATTTTTGATACAGTTTTAATTGAAACAATATTTCAATTAAAAGCGTACGCTGAAGACATTTCGATGAACATTATACAACCTTATATTACAAAATTATACAACCTTATATTACAAAAATTTGCCTCGTATTTGTTTCCACTTCATCAGCCAATCATATCTCAATTTACATTGGGTCACTGCTTTGCCTCATCAGCAATATGAATTGAGCCATCACCACCGTGTTAGTCGATTAATATTCATGGATTAAATTACACCAATTTGTTTAAAGGTCTAATTAAAATATGTAAATTATAAGCCATTGTTAGATGGAATAATTATTGGTCACGTATATTACTGGCATCAGGACTGTTAGGGGTAGAACGTGTGTTTACCTAAAATAGTTTATTTTAAATTATGAGAATGATTATCAATAATATTTTATATTCAAATTTTGTGTAAGGAAGTAAAACGTGGACGAGGAAAAATACTTTAAAAAGCCGAATAATGCTAATGTTGTAAGGATGTGTGCACTAAAAAGATTACATGGGATGACAATATGTGACATAACATGGAATGAAGTTATTAGGGATGAATGTGAACTTAAGGCTGTATTAAGTAAAATGAAGAAAGGCACTCTAAGATGATTTGGGCACTTGAAACAAATTAATAAAAATTTATAAAACAAATATACAATGCAAATGTGAGTAAAAGGCGTAGTAAATAAAGATCAAGGATAGTGTTGGATCAGGTAAATTATATTTTGATAGAAGTGTATGGATGTATAAGAGATGAAAAACGTGTGAAGCGATAAGAAAGGTAGCGCTCTGTCCTTAATGTCTACCCCGATAGGGAGATGTCATGATGGTATGCATGTAAGAAATCAGAAACATTGATGTACTCATACGCTATGTTTACTTTATTTTTCTACTTTAAACTTTCGTTTCAGCTTAAAAAGCACTTGTCAACTGTAAAACAATGCTCTTGCTACCCCCTAAAACATAAAAATAATACAATTAAAACTTTGTAACTCCCTACAAAACTTAAAATCTTGTTGATCCATGTAAACGTGGCTGCACAAATATTGTACTTACGCAATGACGATAAGTCACTGTCAGGGCAGCTAAATACTCGTCGATTGCCGCGAGTACGTATACGATTTTTTTAAATGAATATTTTTTCAAAACAGTATATTTTTCTTTTATATACGGAAGTTATTTTTACTTTCGCAACCCTATTTTTATTTCAACTCGACCCCATTGGAGTCGCGACTCACAGTTTGAAAAACAATAGTCTAAAATAATTAATAGGAAAAGGTATGTGCATAGAAAAGGCAAGAGGTGTATGAAAACAATAGTCTAAAATAATTAATAGGAAAAGGTATGTGCATAGAAAAGGCAAGAGGTGTATGAAAACAATAGTCTTAAATAATTAATAGGAAAAGGTATGTGCATAGAAAAGGCAAGAGGTGTATGAAAACAATAGTCTAAAATAATTAATAGGAAAAGGTATGTGCATAGAAAAGGCAAGAGGTGTATGAAAACAATAGTCTCAAATAATTAATAGGAAAAGGTATGTGCATAGAAAAGGCAAGAGGTGTATGAAAACAATAGTCTAAAATAATTAATAGGAAAAGGTATGTGCATAGAAAAGGCAAGAGGTGTATGAAAACAATAGTCTTAAATAATTAATAGGAAAAGGTATGTGCATAGAAAAGGCAAGAGGTGTATGAAAACAATAGTCTAAAATAATTAATAGGAAAAGGTATGTGCATAGAAAAGGCAAGAGGTGTATGAAAACAATAGTCTAAAATAATTAATAGGAAAAGGTATGTGCATAGAAAAGGCAAGAGGTGTATGAAAAAAACGTTCTATCCTCTTCGGAATATTTATAATACGTATTTTTTTATCAAATATATTAATAATCTAAAACCATATGTGATAAAACCTAATTAAACGTTTTTTTTTTTCATCATAAATACTATTTTATGAATATTTGTTTATTCATTAAATTCTAGCTGATGAAAATAGTCCTATTGAGTACTTTTAAGTGATAAATGATACGTTTAAATAATAAATTAAATGTATTTTAAACTAATGATGAAAACGTAGAATTAAATTTTCATAGATAATTTACATATTTCGTGGCATCGTTGATAGAACACCTGACTTCCGATCCAGAGAAAACAGAAGTACGTTGAAATATTTCGCTAGTCGACGTTTGATGGAATTATTTATTATATATGACATTTTCATTGTACAATATATACAAAGCTAAACCTGGTAGCTTTATTGCTGCGTAAAAAAATGTCTCTATGTACAGTTGTTTATAGAAATAGAAAACAAAATTGTTTTAATTAAAATGTATTCAGATTGTAATAAAATTGTATTTTTTTTTAATTAAACCTGTAATGTCAACCACAAAATAAAGTCCCATTTCTGTGGACTGTATTTCAAGAACAGACATTAAAAATGACAATCGCTTTGACGAGAATTAATTATAAAGGTTTTATTTATTTAACATGGCGTACAACACAATAACAACATTGGGTACAAACAACTAGTTAATTATCTAAAGGCATTTTTTTTACAACGACAGTAAAATCCTTATTACATTTTGATGAACCAATTTTGTGCCATCTTCACTCTTCCTTTGATCTCTTTGTTCATATTGATCGCTCAACCAAACTCCTGAATATTTATTGGTTAAATTCAATTTATTTGGTATTTATAGGTTAGATTCAAACAATTTTTTTTACATTTAAATGCAACTTTTTTATGTTAAAAAGTTTTCAATATTTTTTTTATATCAGTAATTTATTGTGCTTTAGAAAGTGGTAATTGGCAATCAAACTTTTAATTTAATCATCATAACTAGTATCACTGGACACCATTCTCGAGTGTCATATCACCATTTTTATTTTTTTAACTACATTTGACACAACCGATCGCTTATTGCATCGTTTCCACACACTGTACATGTATTTTTTAGTTTGTGTCGCATTTTTATATTTGTTGTTTTAAAAGTAGTATTAAACACAGAAAAAACAACTTATTTTGTTCAATCTTTATAATAACGCCGTTAAAAAACATTCCAGATATTTAAATAAACGATGGCCTAAACTGCAGTTAACATTTCAAAGTAATATACATTCAGCACATTTGGAATGAAATAAGCATAGAAAATTTTATTCTAACGACATATATCGAAGAAATGCGAAACTACTTTCTGGACTCGGCATATTAAATTGAGATTAAAATTCTTATTGCAGAGTAGATCTTGCATGTTAACCTTTACTATTATATTGATCCCTTGAGACAGGTTCCATTAATCTTCAGCCATGATCCCAGATATTTGTTATATATTGTTGAACTCGCTCAACAATTTCATTATTAATATCAAGAGGTACCCTTGTTTGCTGTATTGCAAACTTTCGTTCAAAACTATCAAAAATAGTTTTCAACTTCAGAAATAATGAGATAATACCCAAATGTACAGATTAATAATTAAGCGTACTAACAGGTAAGTTGCCTGATCGACTATTCTCAATTTAGTGGTATGAATAAATTGATTGAAATAACTTGATTCATCTGAAAAATTGAGAGATGCAATATGACTTGGTAATTTATTTTTATCAAACACTGTTTATTCCACTTTTTTGTGACGGTATAACCCTACCGGTTTCAAGGCTTTCACCTCATCTTCAGGGGAGCGCAAACAAGACTAAATGCTGTTCGAACTGGTACCGATATACACGCTTCAACGGTTGGAGGGTGAGGGGTGAGGGAGGCACGGGACAATTTCGGCCAAGAGCGGAGAGATTTTTGGGAAATAACTCTTCAACAGATGTTCGGATCGGTGTACTGACTTAGAATTTTCTAGGGCCTCTAATCTGTCCTATTTATTTCCGTTACCACTGATATGTAAGAATTTGGCATCATCGTTAACCTCCACAACGTTAATGCCTTAACTAAGAGTATAAACAACAATATGACTTCCTTTTTTTATTCCAAGTTAGTTTCCGGCTCGATACCCGTATTTACACATGCATACGATATATCTTTTTTTTGGTTCCTAATTAGATTTGGATTCGATACCCGCGGTTACCCATGACTGCTTACGGTGTGTTTCTTTTTGGTTCCAAGCTAGTTTCGATATCGATACCCGTGGTTACCATGGCTGCATACGACGTGTCTTTCTTTTTTGTTCCAAGCTAGTCACGGGATCGATACCCGTGGCTGCATGCGATAAATAATTATATTTGGTTCCAAGTTAGTTTCGGGCTCAATACCCGTGGTTACCCGTGGTAAGCCGTGGTTACCCGTGACCGCATACGATATGTCTTTCTTTCTAGTTCCACGCTAATTACGGTTTCGAGTGATTACCCGTAAAAAGAGTTTTAATTCCATTTGTTCTAAATTATATGCTTCATTATGCTTTCCAAAACTCTTCACCACATCAATCAAACAATATAAAATTGGACGTACTTACGTCCGTGTGTGACATTTGAAGTTGTAATATAAACGGTTCAATTATTTAATTAATGTCATAGTTACAATTTATTTATTTTCCAAATGATATTTGACAGCTGTGACTCTTGATGTTATTATTAGACATAAAATAACAATGGATAATTTTGTACTTATTAAGTAGAAATGATTTTTCTGTTATATAGTAAAATTTTAATAATAAAATGAGAAAGCAGTTTACAATGAATGAGAATTCTTTTAATATTTTTAAAATTAACATTTAATTATTAGTTCACATATCAATCTCATATTATAGCTATAAATATGTTTGTTAATGAATTTGGTTGTTAACAATTTAATGTATGAAATTGTCTATCAGAAAAATATATATTATGTTTATATTTAAGTTCTACTTTATTAAATATTAATATTTTTATTTATGGATTTAACTCGTCATTTTGTTAAAAGTAACCTTTAAATATAAGATTTAGATTATTTGTAATAAACATATTTTTTTATTTAAATATATGACAGACTTTTTATCTGTCAAAATAATAAATTGGCTGCAAATATAGCTACACACGCGAGAGAGAATGCTAAAAGAGAGAATGCAGAGATGCTAAAAGAGACAATCAAGTAAGTTACAGAAGGCAAATAAAACTTGAAAGAAGCAGCAACACGATGATAGCACGAATCAGCACAAAGCCAAATACAGTGTCATATTGAAAATATATTATTTATTTCCGACATTGTTGACGGGTTATTACTTGTATTGTATTAAAATGGAAATGATGCCTTAAATAATTTATCCTTTTCAAAAATACTGGCAAAGCTCTCATTAATAAATTTAATAAAGCAAAATTTAGCAACACATTTAATTGTGGTCGAAACACAAACGAACAATATCATTATTCAAAATGGGATACATTCCCATTCTTGATGTAAGGCTTTGTATCATTTACAGATTTATTCAGACCTGGACACTCCCCTTAAATTTATACTAAAAATAATCCATTAATGTTCTTGAAAACATTTTTTTAAATAACTATCGAAAATCAAAGACAAATCCCCGAGCAGGAAATTAGTTTTAACCTTTAGAATCAACGAGTGGTTTAACCCGATTCTTGCACAAAGCTAAGTGAAAGGTTGCATGTGATTAAACTTGTCACCCCTTTTAGAAGTTTCATCCCATTGCCATTGAAAGTTTGGTTTGGATCTGTCAAATATGTTCCATCTACAGGTTAACTGACATTTATAATACATAACGAGGGGTAGCCTATCGTGCATCAAGAAAACAAAGTTGTTATGCTTTTTATAGATTTCGTTGGAACGTTAATGAAATATGTGTTATTTTTAATAATCTTTTTATATACTACTAAAAAAATGAATCAAGTGAATTTATACAACCATGAACGTGTACCAAACAAATGTCTAAGATTCATTAATGTTAAACAAGCAATACAACATGTATAAATAAATTATCCCTATTTATTAGATGCAATAAAACTTTATGACAAGAAAAATAGCCGATATAGTACTACAATACAAAATAATTAACTCAGTGATCGATGCGCTTCATTTACTCGCAAGTACGTATTTCATTTCGTATTCCCACTGGACAACACAATCCCTTTTATACCAAAAATTGCTACACTAATTATAAAACAAACTACTCTATAATTCGTATTCAAAGACTTGGACAATTTAATTGTTATTGTTCTATGTAAGCGCTGTTCCACTAAAAAAATCTAAGTTCTTTACCACCATGAAATATGTGTTCCACAATTACGTATGTTTACTTGGCTAAATTTGGTAATATTTTTTAATTACATACATACCATATAACATATTGAATTTTAGTAATTTTAAACAATGTCCTAGTTAATTTGTTATTATTACACTTGCTTTTTTGTAGCTACATGTTAGTTTGAGATAATGTTTTGTAAATTATTTTAAACACTTGTATTAACTTATCATACGTGAATTTATATATAAAAGACACTGTTGTGTCGTAAATTAAATTAACAAACAAGTAGGCATATAAATTATTTTTTATGTAGGAATGAAATATAATAATAATTATTTCACTATTTTATTGAGAAGAGGGACAGGTGAAGACTGAAACAACCCTGAATAGAAGCAGCAATAATGTACAGAGAACGGAGATCAACTCAAATTTTTTGACACGTCTTTTTGTATCATTGGATTTGTTTGAAAGAATAATGAGGATATGATACGGCACTTAGAAGAGAACCTGGTGGCTTTCGGAAATAAATAAAATTTATTCTCTGTTGGAAAAGTCATTAACATATCCTTGAAGTGACTTGACTTCATTAAAAGGCGCCGAAAAAAACCATCATCAAACAATAAACAATGTGTAGTTGTACCAGCTTAATTTATTATTTCTTCAAAACTGTTAACTTTTTCTATTCTCTTATTCTGATTTAACATTTTATATACAAATGTTAACCTTTTTTTGTTCTAATTTTCTAATCAAGTATGATCCTTTTTTGTTAATTTTCTAATCAAGTATGATCCTTTTTTGTTAATTTTTAAAATATTTTTTATTATCTTATTTTTATTGTTTTACAATTTTATAACGAAGTGTGACACTTTTTTGCCAGCTTATTTTGTTATATGTTATATAGGGGTACCTATAAGTAATGTCGTTTTTGTTGATGCGCCATCTTTAAAATAGTCTCCTTCAGTCTGTTAGGCAGTAAGGACGTGTTTTAAGTTTCTCTTGTGTAGCGGCTACCTGCTTGTGGCCTTGGGACAAAAAAAAACGGTTTATTTTATCACTCTGAAGACAATAAAAGAGACGTGTCCGTCGGAACAACATCTGTGGACCTGTATACTTTTTCAATATACTCGTAATTTGAAAAAGAAAGCGACAGAGGCTACGAAGGATATCTGTGAGATTTACGGTGACATATTGAATGTCAGGAAATGCCAACGATGGTTCAAAAATTTTAATCTGGTGATTTGTGTTTTGGAAAACGAGCCTCGAAGTGGACGACCCGTCCAGGCGAATGAAGCAGCCCTGCAATCGAAGACGATCCGATGCTGACCATTTAAAAATTATCGGAAAAGGTCGGTACATCCTGGTCCAGTACTCAAAGAATCCTAAAGAAGTTGGGCAAGATTCAAAAAGAAGGTGTTTGGGTCCCACACGCATTGACCGACCGCAACATGGCTCAACGGCTCAGCATCAGCAGATTATTGCAAGAAAAAGAACAATTAAGCCCATTTCTTTGTGACTTAGTGACTGGTGATGAGAAATGGGTTTTCTATTCAAACGTAACGAAAAAAAACAATGGTTAAAACGCGGACAAAAGGCTGTTTCAATCCCTAAACGGTCATTGCATTCTGAAAAAGTGTAATTGAGTGTATGGTAGGATTCTAAAGGAATAATTTACTTTGAACTATTGCCACAAGGTCGGACAGTGTCGGCAGAGTTATACTGTTAACAGTTGGATAGATTGAATGAAGCATTGCACCAAAAGAGGCCAGCTTTGGTGAATAGACGCACCATTACTCTTCAGCACGATAACGCGTGACCTCATGTTGCGAAATTAACGCGTGAAAAACTTCAAAATCTTGGTTGGGTCACCCTGTTGCATCCTCCATACTCGCCGGATCTCGCACTATCTGATTTTCCCTTATTTCGTTCTAAGGAACATTTTCTAAGAGATCAAAATTTTAATTCCTTAGAAAAGGTGAATACAGCCCTTTTAGACTATTTTTAGTCAAAACCCGCTGAATTTTACAAGAAGGGCATGAATGATTTGAGAGAAAGGTGGCAGAAGGTTATAGATAATATGGCGAATTATTTTGTATAAGAAAAGTTAAATAAAGTATAAGAAAAATTATTTTGAATTTCATTGAAAAAAACGACGTTACTTATGGGTACCTATTATTTACCAAGAAGTGTGGATCTTTTTTTTATTTTACAATTCGTGTATTATCATTTGCATAAAACGTGAACCTTTTTTATTCTCTCATTGTTTGTTATATAATTTTTGAATAAAGTATAATCCTTTTTTTGTTTGTTATTTTTTGTGTAATTATTTTAAAATAAAGTGAGAAACATTTGTTGTGTAATATTTTTGTATAAAAATGTGAGCTTGTTTGTTGTTTTATTTTATGTATTATTATCATTTTGCTGAAAGTGTGTATACTTTTGGATTGTCTTATTTTTTTCGTTTTAATTTTTATTTCAGTCGAAACCATTTTTTGTTGCCTTATTTTTATTTTCATTATTTTATATAAAATGATTCCTTTTTTTATATTCTCAATTTTTTTGTTTTATCAATTTTAATATATTAAAATTGGAAGCATTCATTATAAATAGTTATATTTATATGCTGTTGGGCGAATAACTTTAAAATTGCCTCATATTTTATTCATGATAAGAAAAGCAACAACATGTAAATTTTTATGGTAATTTCAAATAATCTTTTAAAATTCTGACAATGTACGTGAATAATAAATAGTATTATTGCTTAGGACAATAATCCTTCAGCCTACAAACAAGTCGGAATATTCTACCTGGACTGAAATATGAACGTTAGATTTATTACCAAGGCTACAGAACAGTAATTTTACAAAATATGAAATAACAAAGTAAAAAAAACCTTCGGGAAATTTACAGCGAAAAGATTATTTGTAATTGATAAATACGTTCAAACATCCCATTGATCGGGAGCACAACTATCAAGAAGAATAAATGTGTGATATATATTTTAAAAATAATTATGTACCTCGATAAAACCTAACTGCTTTCGAGACACACACTTGAATAATGAAGTAGAGCACTTTGAGACGATTTGAGCATGCGGAACGAATAAATTTAAAAAATCTAAGAAAACAAATATACAGGACAAATGTGAGTGAAAGGCGTGGTAGAGGAAGATCAAGGAAGATATGGTTGTAACAAGTGAATGATATTTTGAAATGATGAAATGTAAGAAGTCACAGAAATCGTAGAAGTTGTATAATAGGCGTATAGATATGGATAAGGTGAAATATTTGTGTTGAGATAGGAAAGTTTGTGGTTTGTTCTATCTATTTACCCTAAAATAAAAATGACAGAATAGTGAGACGATCGGAGCACATCGGCATGTTTTTTTACTCTTTTTAATTTTGAAAAAATGGATATGACCGAAGTCATAGATATTCTTATACCACCGAATACTAGGCGGGAAAAATGTCTGTCATTAAAGTGGAGTAGCACAGTGCGGGGTTCAAACCGGTGACCTTCCACACAACCGTCCAGTGCGTTACCGCACCCCCATGCACTTTATTAAACATATACAAACCACCTGAATTAACTCATTTTCACTTTATTTAACACGTCAGTTTTAGCTCACATTCATGCTCAATTATCACACTTCCTATCATGTTATGCATTGACACCCCACGTATCTTTCTCAGTACATGTATTTTCAGTACTTTTACTCGAATCCTTTCATTCACTTTCCTTGTTCAGGTTTTCTCCCATATATCAACTTTTGTACAAATACGCTGTTGAGAATCCAAATTTATGTGATAATAGGAGTTTCTCTCAGTGATTTAGGTTACATATCAAAATATAGCATAAGAATGCGGAAAGTTAAATAAAACAATGATCAAAATTAATTAAGTAACTAAATACAATCAACAATACAAGACTTAAGTCTTTTTTATTATTTTTACACAGATATGACGGAAGTCATGCGTATCCTTATATCCCCAAATACTAAGCAGTAAATATGCTTGTATGAGGGAAGTAGCAAAGCGCGGGGTTTGAATCGGCGACCTTCCGCACGGAAGTCCAGTGCGTTTCCACACGACTATGCACTTGAATATATATATATGAATAAATTTAATCACGCCGTATTCCTTAAGGAAGGACTTCTCAAACTTTTTCATATTATAACCCCCGAAATCTGAAAAGAAATATAAGACTGCTCTAAAAATTATTTAAGCTACCAACAGTACTTTATTTTCCATTTATACGAGTAATTATTATAGTCACATTTTGACTAAAAATAATATGTCACAATTTACTTGCTCATCAAACATACGAGGTAAGTCCAGAAAGTAAGTGTACTGAGGCTCTCACGACCGGATGGATTTTATTTTCGACATGTTGGCTACACTTCCGTGTAGCCTGACCCTTCCCCTCCACAACGAGACCGGTTCGAGGTCAGTACGTTGAGAAGTGTCGACGCGACAACACGTTTCGTGAAAAATGTAAATCCAATCTCCCGCCAAGTGCGAAATACGCGGCGTCATCCGTTATCTCGTTTGGAAGGGAAAACCTCCGGTTGAGGTTTATAATGAGGTGAAAACTGCATATGGTGATAAAGCTATGAATCGTACGAGTGTTTACAAGTGGTGTCGCGAGTTTAAAAACGGTCGTACGTCTGTGCATGATGATCAGAGGAGCGGGAGACCTTCAATTGTGACTGACGAAATTGTTTTGGGACTGTCAAGGCATAATTTTAATTGAATATATGCCTCAAGGGGAGACCATCAACTCTGCAAGATACTGTGAGACCCTAAAAAAATTGCGGAGGGCGATTCAGAACAAGAGGAGAGGCATGCTGACAAAGGGAGTTTGCCTGCTGCACGACAATGCCAGACCACACACGGCCAACGCCACGAAGGAACTGCTCGCCTCGTTTAAATGGGATGTCCTGAACCATCCCGCGCATTCCCCTGACCTAGCACCTTCAGATTACTATCTCTTTACCTCCCTGAAGCTGCACATGGGTGGAAAAAGGTTTTCAACCGACGAGGAGGTAAAGAAGGAGGTGGAGAAGTGGACGGAGGGGTTGGCGGGAAACTACTTCGAGGAAGGCATCAAAAAGTTGATACCCCGCTTCACTACCTGCATTGAGAGGAATGGCGACTATGTCGAAAAATAGCTTACATATGTACTACGGTAACCATGTATTTTTTTTGTTTAAATAAAAATAATTGTAACCTACAAAAATTCAATACACTTACTTTCTGGACTTACCTAGTATATCAAAAATTTACTACAAATATAGATACTACAGATGTAGTTTATACAAATATATTTTTATGAAAGGAGTGTGATTGCATATTTTTACATAACGAAGTAATATCAGGTATAATGTTTGGAATGTTAATTAATTCGTGGGGTATGCTTAGAAATTTCCGTTGATAGGCACGACCTGTGTTGATTTTTTATTACCAGTAATGATTCAAATGATGTTTCGCATAGGTATGTTATAATAGTGTATTGATAGCCACCTTAATGTATAGAAGTGAAACTTGGACTTAGCAGAACAAGGATTAGAATAAGATTAATTCTGTGGAGATGCGTTCACTAAGAAAAATTTATGGAGTGTCAATTTTTTTGAAAGAGGGCGTAATGAGGGCATCAGAAATAAATGCATAGATAAAATTAATGTTGTAAGTAAGATGAAGAAAAGAAGTTTTAAGGGGCTTTTTTTTTAAACCTGGGGAGTTTATTGCCATGTGGCAATCTTCCAACCAACCAGAAAGATGTTTTTTATAGGCCCTAAGTGTTAACCAGACGTTCCAGCGGGGATCGAACCCGCAACCTCCGGATGCAGACAAGTGTCTTATCACCAGGTCACGGAGGTGCTTTGGGCATGTAGAGAGAATGAACGACGAAAGGATGACTAATCGAATGTACGAGCCAGAAATGCAAGGTGTGCGTGAAAGAGGTAGACTGAGGAAAACATGACTGAAACAATGATACAAGATTTTGAAAGAATTTAAAGTGGGAAGTATTAATAATTGAAATTTGTGCATGACGAGATGTATGAATGTGGAGGAGGCTAAAGTTGTGTTTAGAGATCTTGTTCTCTCTGCCTACCCCGTAAGGGACTCGGCGTATTGGTACATATGTATTAATATTATCGCAAAAGGAATTATAATTACCAATGCTACTTATGCGGTATTGACGAATATTCTTGTTGCTGTTTTATCCAAAATTTTGTAAGACTCTGTCATTAAATTCCACTTCTAGGGAATCATATTTATGATCTAATTTATTTTAATCAATTCTTTTTGAGCTATCCACGTATTATGATAATATTTTAAAGTGGTATTATTGTATTAGGAAGTGGTATTATTATATTAGCAAGTGGTATTATTATATTAGCAAGTGGTATATTATCCAATAGTACTTTTGATCGTTATTTAAGTTTGAGAAATATTTGTTGAAAAGTCGTTGTGTTGCTGAATGACTATGTGGCTCAAGTATAAAACTTTTAATTGACGTCGTTAGTGATATTTCATAAGCGGTTAAACATTCATTAAAAAAAAGTTTTACTAACAAGTTAAAATAATTAGGAAAATGATTTATAAATAATAGCAGATCTTATTTTTCAAATACTAATATATGTTGCGGCTCCCTGGGAGGAGCTTCAAGATCCTCCAGTTTGAGAAGCACTGCCTTGCGGGATTGTAACTGATAAGAGCTTTAAAAATGTATTTTTTTGCTAAATTTAAAAAATAAATTAAATGTATTCATAGTTTTAAGTGTGTCGTGGGTCTTGTAAAATGCAAAATACATAACAAAGGTAAGAAGGCAAAGCAATAAGGTTGTACAATTTAGATTTCTCATTCTACACCAGCTTTTGGGTAATTACCATATGTCACGGGAGAAGTATTACATAATATTTTGAAATCGACCACATTTTTAAAAGCAAAATAATAACAACTTTTATAATTTCATTCTTTTTAATTTCATGACAAGTTTCTATAGTACTCGTATGTGTATTATAGGAACTTGTCATGAAACTTGTGTTTTATATAGAAAATTGTCATGAAACTTGTATACATATATGGTATGTGTACATATATGAAAAGCAAGACAAACATAACAATATATTTAAAGATGACAATTTATTGTTCTCTTCGATCGGGCGATGATAGACTTCTCTGCATACCGAGTCATTACACCACGTTTCACTCGGCGTAAATATGGAATGAACTTCCAAGATTTATCAGACGTACACCATCCTTATTTATGTTTAAGAGAGAATTAAATAATATTTCATTACTTTTAGTATCATTCCATCCTTATTTTCCTTCGTTTCCTTTCCTTATCGTTGAATGAATTAATTTCGTTTAACACTGCCATTATTGATAGAGATTATTAATTTTTAACTTCAATTTAAACGAAATATTTGTTGTCATAAAATCTTTCATGGATTAAATCAGTTTAATGTATCCAAGATGAAATGTTTGGTTTTAAAATATTGCTCTGCAGATATAAGCCTGCCAGAAGTACAATATTTAACCATGTATACAAATTAATAATACGTGTATAACAAAAAAAAACTATTTTTCATTATATACGAGTAGATCCGGGTTTCTTGCCTATCCTTTATTGTGTATTTAGCAAACTATAATTTTGATAACATCTTACAGAGGGCATATAAACATGAAAAAATAGCTTTATCATAAATTTTCATCACCTCGATAAGTTATAAGATATTATGGGTATGTACCATTTGAATCAACCCTTAGAGTACTGCGATAATTCGAAGACATTAATAGTTCATTTTACAATATCATCGATAAATTTATCTAAAACATATTTAGTTGAAGATTTTTTTTAAAATCCGTACAATTTACTTCTCATGCAAGCACAAGTACTCAAACTGTTGTCGTGTAAACCATTTTCTGATCCTCAGCCTGAATTTTTGGCATATATTTGCTCGTGCTTAATTTGATATTTCGCTTTATGTCATTGGGACCAGAGTATGTCATGAGGGCCAGATTATGTCATGAGGGCCAGAGCATGTCATAGATTTCGTGTTCAGAGAATATTTTATAGTTCCGAATCGATCCGATGGGGCGGGGTGTTATGATTGACTTTTTGCTAATACTTGTCCAGTGGCGAGAAATGGTCTACCACAAATGTTATAGATATGGGTGGCTCTGTAAATTGAACTATTTTAATTGTCATTTAATAATTATTATTAACAAAACGAGATGATGATGATGATGACACTTTACTGAAAAGTTCAGTACGGCTGGTCACATAAATTATTTTATAATTTTAAGTCACGCAACTTGTAATATTTTTTTACAAATCGTGTAAATATTTAGCAAACTTCCAACGACAATACTTGTGTAGCCATATCGTCGTCCAACGCGCAAACTATTACAACTCAGTTTTTGGCGAATATGAAGCAGTACAATTTTTATTTTAGCAATATTCAGAAAACGTCTTTAAATGAAAAAAAAAGGATTTATTTAAATAATGCAATATTACAGAAATAATACTAACATAATTAATACTCATAGCATTGTGTACTCCTTCTTGTAGACTGTTTATTACTTGAATGCATACCGATATTCGTATATTTATAGTAAACCATTATTTCTATATTCACACGCACTCTGAATGTTAATTGTATATTGATAAAAATTAATGGTCGTAATAAACGTTCACGTCAAATAAAATAAATAGACAATTTTTACAAACATAATTAAGAGAACTAATAGTGTGGGGGTAGATGAATGATCGAGTGGCTGAGACAGTTTTTCAATAAATGTTGGGAATCTAACTACGAGATGTACATGCCGAACTCGTACATGCCGAAAGAATAGAGGAGTGCAGTGATTGTTTCGTTATATTATACAACGTAAAGAATGCAAAACTGGTGTGTGGATGTCACCGAACCAGTTATTTACAGAATGTGAGCTATACGGAAAAATTATTATATAAAGAGTGAGAGAAAAGACTGAAAAGAAAGTGTTGGATGCCTTTTTAAGTGAAAGAGGATGCTTGTGTCAGGTTTTCTCTTCATGTATGCTTGTGGTAAATGTATGGCAAAATAAATAAAAAGGCGTATTGAGCGTTTAAGGTCTAAAAAACACCGGGCCTCGTTGATTGAGATCATTTATGGAAAATATTGTATAATACGAGTATTAATAAAATGTTGAATGTAAATTAATACACGAGGTTATTATATGCTCAAAGTATTGCGTGCATTTGAGTGAATGTTGCATTGACTGAATGGTTTAATATTTCCAAAGGTGTAAAACAAGGATGCGCTGCGTCACCTTAGTTGTTTAATGTTTATATAGATCCGTGTGTGAAGAAACTACTGCATGCAATTGGTAATTTATTGTCAACCTTTAAAATGAGTTTTCACGTTAAGATGGACTTTATTCTTGGATGGATTGATTAGACTTTATTCTTGAATTGGTGAGAAATAGTGATATTTGTATTTGTTGTATTTGAGTGAATGGTGCATTGACTGAATGGTTTAATATTTCCAAAGGGTTAAAACAAGGATACGTTATGTCACCTTGGTTGTTTAATATTTATATAGATCCTTGTGTGAAGAAAGTACAACATACAATTTGTAATATATTTTCAATCTATAAAAGCAGTTTTCAGCTTAAGATAACAACATTATTCTTGAATTGGTGAAAAATTGTGATATTTTGCACCTAAAATTGCACATTGCAAACTGTCATATTTAAACAAATTATATAAAAAAAATGCTAAAAAGTTTGTCAACATCGTCAATACCTTTTTAAAAATTTTCCTACTTGACTTACGATGTTGACAATTTTCAGCTCTTCCGAGCTATCTCATCTTCAACATCATGCTGGACCCTCGTGTAAAGACATTTCATTTATAAAAGTTAGTAATATTATGTCACATTTAAAACGGAAACAAATTTGAAAAAATCCCTATGGACCACGGTACGGCAGGAGATTAGTAACATTTATTGAACTTTGAAATGTTTAATTAAATTTAATTAAGAGTTTTGTCTTAATTAGGATCGATCGAGTCCCTTTTAATTTCATAATATACTAACTCGAATACCAGGCTTTACCCGGAGCTTTTTTAAGAAAAACGATGTGTATAGCTTTTATTATTTTTCGAAATTGAGGAAAAATCAACGTTGCAACATTAAGAGATAAAAATAAATATATTAGAATCAAATATATATTTTGCTTGACGTGTCATTTTTTTTACTTTTTACTATATCAAAGCTCTCTTCAGGCAGAATGAAGAAAACCTCGGGATATGAGGTACAAACATGTATATTAGGGATTAATGTGGTATATCGAAGTAATGAATTTCAATATTCTAATATACATTTCCATTAACTTAAAACCGAAACTTTTGATAAAAGAAGTTCTCAGTAAAAGTCAATCTATCAATATTTTAATTTTGATTTCATTAAATAAATAAGAATAATATATTAATTGATTTGGCATTTATATTGTATATCTTCGTTTTATTTCAGACTTTAATGGAAAAAAAAACAATGACTTAAATCAAAGTAAAAGATTTTCGCTTTACAAAAGCATTGTTAAAGTTAACCCAACATCAAGCTTATATAACAAAATATTGTACAATATATGGCTCAAAAGTAACCTATTTTTTTTAATAGAAGCTGACTATCCTGTTTTATTTTCCTCAAAGAGTCATCATCTGTAACAGGAGCGGAGGTAGCCATTTGAACGATATCATTTTTGTACATATAATTCCTATGTGCACTCATTATATTGATACCAATAAATATGAACATTTAAAAAAACTTGGTTTTTTTATTGATTTAAAATTGCAGTTTTTGTTGCGCCACCCTATATAAAAGTATATGGAAACGCACACCGATAGAAAAAAAACCAAGTACTCGTATAAGAAACAATATAAATTACGCAGATACAGTTTATTAGGTTTTGTAATTTATTTTATCAAACACTGTTTATTCCACTTTTTTGTAACGGTATAACCCTACCGGTTTTCAGGCTTTCACCTCATCTTCAGGGGAGCACAAACGACTAGATTATGCTCGAACTGGCACCGATATACACGATTCAACGGCTGGGGACATTCGGGTTGGGGACTGAGAGGAAGGCATGGGACGATTTCGGCCAGGAGCGGAGACATTTTTGGGATATATGTGTTTACCAGATGTTCGGATCGATGTACTGACTTAGAAATTTCTAGGGCCTCAATTTGTCCAATTTATTTCCATTACTACTGATATGTAAGAATTTGGCATCATCGACAGAAAAAGTATGGTTTTCACGGTGACAATAATTAGCCATTTCAGAATAAATTAAGAGGATTTGTTAAGGCGGATTTGTGTTCACGAAATCTCTTTTCGAAGGATCTTCATGTCGTTCCTATATAGAAATTATCACAGTCAGCACATAAAAGTTTATACACACCACTGTTGCTAAATATTCCATTTTTGCATTTCCCATTAAATCATTGTCACCGGCTAATAATTGACAAAAAAGTGGAATAAACAGTGTTTGACAAAATAAATTACAATGTATTTAAACCTCCACAACGTTAATGCCTTAACTATAAACAATATAATAAACAACAATTATTAGGTTTAGTGTATTTCCAAAGACAGCGACAGCGAACTTCTGACAAACGAACACACAAGATTTCGTCTTTATTTATATAGATCAAAACGTTCACAAGAGGACCACACAGTATACCGGCGTAGGATTAATCTCAATTTTGGAATATAATAATAATTCTAAAGTATTTACAAAATTTGTTTCATCTCCGACGTCATAATATTTAACAAATGGTTTCCTCTCCGCCGAAAATACAAAACTTTATGAAAAATTTGATAATTAACGAGGCAAATATTCAAACAAATTTTGAAACCTCAAAGTAAATTCTCGGACTGAATTATATTATTAATTAATCAACAAGCTCAAAAGTTGTGACAATACTTGGTTGGTTGTAATTATTTCATTAAAGTATTTCATGTTTTCGCTAAAATTATTACAATAATTATTCGCCGGTATCTGAAAGAAATTTACTGAGTCGAATCCTGGAATTTGTAAAGAATTTAAATCAAAGTAATAAAGATTGACGAGTTAAGCCAATTAAAATAATTTTCAAACAAAGTTCAATAAATATTTAATAAAGTCGGTAGGCTTCTTTTCGTTATTAAATCATTTTAATAAAAAAATTATTTATACAGCGTCCTTTAGAGCAGTGTTCCCCAACCTTTTTAGACCTGTGGACCGGTAAAAAAAGGAAAAATTTTTCGCGGACCACTAATACTGAAATAAAAATGTTTTTTTTATTTATTGTAATATTTTTTTAATCTTATATTGTGACAGATGGACCTATGTAACTACAATATAATTAACAAATATACATATAACACAGAACAGTTTTAATTGTAACATTGTCTGACACAATTAAAATTTAACAAAAACAATGGGGTTTTTTCAACAAACTAATGCGAAACCTGCTGTTGCAACAATTTTAATTGTAACATTGTCTGATACAATTAAAATTTTACAAAAACAATGGGGTTTTTTCAAAAAACTAATGCGAAACCTGCTGTTGCATCTTTGCTAGTATATTGGATATTCTTGGCTGCAGTGCTGTCTCTGACAGACGAAGTGCTGCATTCACGTCCAGTCTATTCCTTTGTTTCGATTTTATTGAAGACATGGATGAAAATCCCATATTTAATATTTTTGCATGGTGAATTTCTTGAAATTTGGCATACTGTTTGCGGCCCGGCGGAAAGTCTCTGCGGCCCGGCACCGGGCCGCGGACCACCGGTTGGGGAACACTGCTTTAGAGAACAGTCCAATCAAGGGCTTCGGAACTTGGAAATCAAAGTTATTATAAGAAAAGATTTAAAACACTACAAAAATATAAAATTATTTGAGTCTAAAGAAGAATAAATCCCTCATCTATAATGTTCAAAAAAACATATTTGGTAAGAAAACAAGAACGAAACCTTTTAAAAATCTTTCAATATTTTATTCCAATATATAGTAACACATTCGGCTTTTCTTCTTCTTCTTCCCAGTGTCATGTCAGGTCTCCCCAACGTTGAATATCACCTGAGAGTAGACATCTTGGTCCCCGGCAGCCCGAAAAAGTTATCCAATGCCAGACCAATCACGTATATTGCGGAGCCAGGAGATTTGCCTCCTGCCAACACTTCTTTGGCCTTCTATTTTGCCTTGGAGGATCAGGTGCAGTAATTTCTACTTTGCTTCTCGAAGTACATGACCCAAGTAAGACACCTTTTGGATTTTAATGTTAGTCAGCAACTCTCTATCCACTTTGGCTCTTTGAAGAACCCTTGTGTTTGCTGACCATATCCGTCCAGGGTATTCGTAGCATTCTTCGGTGCATCCACATTTCGAATGCTTCCAGTCGGTTCATACTACCAACTTTGAGGGTCCATGATTCCACTCCATGCATTAACACTGACCAAACAATTTGGCTTTTACTGGAGTGTAAATATGTTTTTGTTGTAGTATTGTATCATACATTTTGATAAAAACGTCCCAAAAAGAGTTCTAGTAGAAGCTAAACACACCGCTAAAATCTTTAACACCGAGAACAAAGCAATCTACACTATGAGACCAGCAACAGTAAAAGTCTAGTCATAAAAAAAATAACCCACTATATCAGTTTATTCGACGGAGATAAAATCATCCTCAGAGTTCTGCTCTTCTCCAAAGCAACATCTCTCAGACATAGATGCAAAAGATATAAAACAGATATCCCAATAAGGAATTAAAAATGATAATATAATTATTAAAATAAATATTTTAATAATAAAAAATTAGATTACCTGTGTAGTAAATCAATCGTCAGTGCCATATTCTAGAATTGACAATGACTGCCTCCAGAATACGTCGTCATTTCTGTTTACCAACACCATATCTTCTCCAGCCTATCTATTCTAGCGCAATACAATCCAACTCCACCCCATCGATATCTTAACTCCGGTCTCGCTTATCTTCTATATTCTACGCTTACCTCTTATATAGTATATGATTTACCGTGTAAAAATATTGCAAGTTCCAAATTTCCCCCAGCAAATTTACTAATTTTAAATTATGTCGGGCTTATACATATATTCAGACCGTCTAGTTTTGTATAGTACTATTTAAAAACAATAAACATCACGAACGTATCATTTTTGTGTGTGTTATTAAATGTCTGAGCAGTTCATAAGCGCCACTCCATTTTAATTTTGTGATGTATGCATGCGATGTACGATTTCACAACCAACCATAGCAAGTAAAACGCTGGTTCTGTTACGCCAGAGTTTGATTACAGGCCACTCTTTATTTATACTATTGTATTGTATTACACTTTTGGTGTATACAGTACAACCTTGCAGACTTAATGCTACTTGGTAATCTCTTCCAACTAACCTGAAAGATGTCATGATTGAAAAACTAGACTGGAATACAGTTGGATATGACATGACACCAACATCAATTCATAACAACACAGTTGAATATGACATGACACCAACATCAAATCTAATGTGATAATAAAATATCAGTAGTACATATATTTACCAGAGTATTGACTAAACCAGCGGTCGCCAAAGTGGTGGTCCGCGAGAAAATTTCGCTGGTCAGCAAAGAAATGCGGACATTATTTGCGTTTTTTAATCCACAGCAAACCAACCCGGAAAAATGAGTGACTTGCACGGATGAACGATGCAAGATGCATGAAATCATGACAATCTCGTAAGACGTGTAGCTAGCTGCATTGCACGAAGATACGAAGCATATATTGCTATCTCTACCCAACCAATAATACATGTAGTGCTGTTTCAATATCATGTGTATTTTTCTAACTTAAGTCTTTTTATATACATCTGTCGTATTCTTACAATATCGGATCAAAAAATCAGATCGTTTATCGTGAAATTATCATTTTTATAAAGAATACATTCCACGATTTTTTCACAAAATTATATTTAAATGTAAAAGTGTTTTATCTACAAATATGTAAAATTTGAAATTGATATACAGCCTATTAAGTGAGATATAATTTTTTAAGCTCCTCTTACCACGAATGTTACATTATGGTTACGGGAAGGTTAATAAAGCTTTTATAATTTGTTTACAATTAATAGTTTTATTTTTTTACCTAGGTATATTTTATGTGTTCTTTGATCACTTTTTTCTAAATATATTTAACACTAAAAAATCCTATTAGTGGTCCGCGGGATTTAAAATTATAAATTTAGTGGTCCGTGAGGTCCTAAAGTTTGGCGACCGCTGGACTAAATTATCTAAGTTCAAACCACTTCGAAAGGTGTTGAGATTGTTACGTCTCATTTCGTTTCTCGAATTATTTAACTACCAGTTCTACAAGCGTTTCTAAACTGAACAAACCGCAGTAAAATAACTGAAATGTAAATTTTCTTTCGGAAAAAAACGAAAGATATTATCTCATTATTAAGGATGATCCTAAAGATATATATTTTTAACGACCTTTGTAGCCTACTTGGTAAGACTCTTGACTTTGGTTCGTAAGTGTCGAGTTTCATTCCCGATGGTACCATAATGTGGTAACAGAGTGCATCTAGTAACTTTACTAACAAGCGCTCGAAATATGCGAGTGTTGTTATTTCTTCACGTGCGGGGTAATATTGGCAACGATAAACTGTAGACTGCTTGCCTACTCTAATAAGTTTGAACCCGAAGTTTCGATGATTGGGGCTAAAGACAATGTTGTTTCCTTGTCACGCTCTTCAATGTGTCTTGATCACTAATTCTGTTATGTTAAAAGATAGTATATAAATTAACGATAAACCTTTTAATATATCTGAAAATTAATGTCCTTTTACAGAAATATTCGGGTAAAATGCGCCATATTCCAAGGTTAACATTCCTTTTGTATTACGAAAGTAAATATATTACGTTTACTTTTATTACAGCCTTCCGTACCTTAATTACACTCAAGGGGGTAGTTTTTGTTGCACAACTCGACACTATTTACAATGCCTTAGTGAAGATTAAAACAACATTACATTTATTTACATGTGATGTTTTAATCTTCATTTTTTACTCGAAGTATATATGTAATCATACCATATCTGATGTAGGGATGCAAATAATGGGTTCCCTACAGACAAGGGACACTTAGGGCGTTCGAAAAATGTTGCAGAGGTACCATAGAGTAATGAAGTTTCAATGATATCATAGAGTATCACATTATGAACTCTTGAGGTGAACAAACTGCTGTAGTATAGAGATTCTGGTACAGCGTGCATGCATGCGTTGGTCTGGATACGTGACTTGAATGCCTGAACACAAACACCCTAGAAATGTACTCTGTGGGATGCTACTGGAAGGCAGAAGAAAACACGATGGGCAGCAAAAGAGATATAAAGACGCACTGTATGAGACGCTTAAAAACATAAATTCTTATCACAACTTAAGCGTACAGCTACAGATAGAACCATATGGCGCAGAGACCAAACAAAGAAAGATGACGCAGACAAGTTGCAAGTGCTGAAGCTTCTTTCCCTATATGCAACCGAATTTGAATATCACAAATTAACTTATATAGTCATCTCCGGTGGCACCAGCTTCAATACCCTGATACCCTACTATGTATCGTATCTTCTATTATACTCGTCACGGGTAGTGGGCATTCATTCATTCGTATAAGACAGAAAAGAGAAAGAGGTTTTCGGATATTGAAACAACTAGAATTGTAATATGCTTGTCTGCCAACGTATTTAGTAACTCATATTCAAAACCCAATCAATTCCAAATTGAAACTATTTTCAAATTATTATATTTTTCGTTATTTGTTAACATTTTTGCAAATGAAAAGAGATATATTTAGACAGGTTTGCAATAATTGAAGAAATCAGATTTGAGACATGTCTCTGTGCTGTATGAATTTTCCGATAATTTAGACACATAGAAAGAAGCGTAAACGAGTCTTTCGGGTCAATTGTGGTAGGAAGTGTATATATGGTAGTATAAGGAGTAACGGTCAAGTGCAACTCAATTTCGATTTTGTGATATATACATGCGATGGGCACGCGCTGGCGAATCAGTGCACGTACGCGTGACTGGCCGCTTTACCACCAACCGACACAGGGAGCAGGACTCTGGTATTGCTGCATCAGAGCTCAAGCTGATTGGTCGCCGTACTTTATTTATTCATATATCATAAGTACATATAATTGTAAACTTTGAGATGTAACCGAACGAGAAGAAAACGACAGCCTTGTGCGGTCAATTCGGGCAGGAAGTTGGAATGACATAAAAAGCAGAGACCGAATATCCATTCGATAAAGCAGATATGGCCAACCCGCGACCCGCAAGCTATTTTTTTATAAATTATTAAAGAAATAACAATAAAAAAACTTGTTTAATAATAGCAACACAGTCTAGATTTTCAAGACGATAAATAAGATTTATTTCCAAATTTTATTTAGACAACCCAAAATGATATAATACATAGACAAAAATATAATATTATACTCGTATATAGATAAAAAAGACAACACAATATATCATAGATACACATTTATTGTTCACGAGTAAAGGGTATCCAAAATAATATTTTTATTCATTTATTTAGATAATTATGTAATATGACACTCATATAATGTGAATTGTATTTATAGTCCATAAAAATGGCAGTGTAAGAATTTTTCAACCGTAATGGTTCTACAAATAAGTCGTTTGTTTCACAGACCAAAGGTTCTGAGTTCGATTTTTCACTGTGATTTCTAGCTGGTAAGATCGAGTATACCTATAATATTTTATCTATAGTTAAGGCATTAACGTTGTGGAGGTTTAAAGACATTGTAATTTATTTTTATCAAACACTGTTTATTCCACTTTTTTGTAACGGTATAACCCTACCAGTTTCAAGGCTTTCACCTCATCTTCAGGGGAGCACAAACAAGATTTAAATATTCGTTGGTGGTCCCTTGTGGAAGCCTCTGTATTAGAAAGCCGACGTTATACTTGACGCAATGCTCATGGAATGATAGCGATAGGGTCAAGAAAAAAATAGATAACAGCACCATATAAATCAAGACAAATTGGAGTAAATTATCTGGTTTTCTGGCATTCAAATTTGGGTATGCCTATTAATTTAAAAATACGCGTGGCCCCGCGAACCTTTACCCAATACCGGTTTTGGCATGCGGCCCAAAAACGTTGACTACCCCTGCGATGAAGTGACCAAGTGAAAAAACAGTTTTTGCCCATTTATGGGGCGCTAAATAGAGCAAAGATTACTCATGCTGGAGAAGGATGGTTGATGACCATGGTCATCACGATCTCAAAATTGAGGGTCTAAGAAAAAGAAAACCAATCTTGAACATGATATTAACAAAAAGCAGTAAAACATTTAACACGTCATATTTTGCGGTTCACTCGGCTCTATCTTCGTTGCTCAATCAGCTGTGCGACATCCTTATCGATATTTAAAAATAAACTAAAGCATTATTTGTCTTCAAATATTCTTTTTCCTTAGCTCCCGTACGATTTCCATCATAATCCCATTATTCATTGAAATTCGTCTTTTATTTAAATTTTTGTTAGTTGTTTCATCAAAAAATATTTTTATTCCGTTCCGTGGTTGCAGTCCTAAGACTGGTTTGCAGCAATTTGAACTCTTCTCCTCCATTCCCCCCTGTCCTGTGCGGCTCTTTTTAAGTCTGTGTATGTTGAGCAGCGCACGTCCACCAACAGGTCCTCCAGGTACTCTCGGCGTGGGCGTCCCCTAGAGTTTGTCCCCTCGGTCATGCCCTCCATTATAGCATGCAAGAGGCCCTCTTGTCGTATTATATGCCCGATCCATCTTGCACGCCTTTCGGACAGGATCCTGAGCAGGTGCCTTCCTCCTTCGATTCGTTGGAGAACCTCTTCATTTGTGATGCGGTCTCTCCAGGAAATTCCTAATAGTCTTCTATAGGACCACATCTCAAAAGCCTCTAGTCTTCGTCTATCTCTTTCGGATAGGCACCATGTCTCGCAGCCGTACATCAAGATACTCCTATTAAATGGGCACCTGCTACACGACCAATATCATAGATACATATTTACGCTATATACGCTATTAAATGGGCACCTGCTACACGACCAATATCATAGATACATATTTACATATTTATTGTTCACCAGTTACCAATAATAATTTAAGGGTAAAACTCATAAACCACATAACATTTTTTTATGGAAAAACAGTCTATCAACAAGCGACAATATGCCCGTAAATGTCATTTACGTGAATTCAAACTATAAAAATAGCTTTATATAATTTGTACATTTTTTATTTTTCACAAATAAAACGTTTTGTAGAAAATGTGCAGTTTTTTTCTTATAACTCTACATTTTTTTGGCACTTGAGTGGTTTATGAGTTTTATTCTTCAATTATGAAACAAAAACTGATTGATTATACAAAATTGCTTAAAAGCAATGAATAAGCTAGATATATTTGCATGAAAGTGTTGAATTTTATTAACGAGAATAATCCAACAAACATGACGGTTTATTCGCAACAAAATATATTGTTGGAAAATTCTGCGAGTTTTTGTGGGTTCAAAAGGTAACATGAAAGGATCTAATCAATACGTCCATACTGAGTGCCCGAATCATTGGTGTGATGTATCATAACCAGCTTTGTGGTATACTCGGATGTTATCCAGATAAAAATCTTTGTAGCCGAACCATTGATGTGATCCCCAGAATCCCTTGAGAATTGAACTTACTCGCAGTTATCAAATGTTTGGTAGATCAATATTTACATTTGATTAGGTTACATATTCTGTATTCTCTTTCGCTCTCCTACTTTATTACTTTTTCTGCATTGTCACCTCAATGTTGAGGAATGTGACATACTCGTATATTGAAACTGTTATATGTTATTCACAATATTTTCCAGTATTCCCGGCATTTCGCTGCCCGTAGAGCCTGGCAAAGGTGTGCCAGTAGCACTCTTCATTAAGATTTGCTTATTCCATCGACCTTCCACATTACCAGTGACAAAATAAAACGAGGTAAAGGAAATAACAAATAAAAATAACAATCTTCTATACTGTTCTAACTTTTTTTTTCAGATCTGTCATTCACTTGAACCCCAGTTCAATCGAAACAGGCATTGATTACTGTTTTACAAAATTCACTTTACTCAATTTTAAAACCAGACGTTTTTATATTTAACACAAAAGCAAGAAAATGATTTGTATTTAATTCTAAAGAATTTTTAAAATCACCTTGCCAGTCGATAATAATAATTTGTTTTCTATTGGTGCCGCAAAAAATAACAGAAAGAATTAAAATTGTGATTTAAATAAACGTATAGCAAGTCTGGTTAGATTGTTATATACGCACATTTTTCCTTTTCTGTTCATCGGTGAAGACGCGAATATTTGGATTTAAATAAACGTATAGCTAGGTCTGGTTAGATTGTTATATACGCACATTTTTCCTTTTCTGTTCATCGGTGAAGACGCGAATATTTTGATTTAAATAAACGTATAGCAAGGTCTGGTTAGATTGTTATATACGCACATTTTTGTTTTTCTGTTCATCAGTGAAGATGCGAATATTTTATTTAAATAAACGTATAGCAAGGTCTTGTTAGATTGTTATATAAGCACATTTTTGCTTTTCTGTTCATCGGTGAAGACGCGAATATTTTAATTTAAATAAACGTACAGCAAGGTATGGTTAGATTGCTATATACGCACATTTTTGCTTTTCTATTCATCGGTGAAGACGCGAATATTTTGATTTAAATAAACGTATTGCAAGGTCTGGTTAGATTGCTATATACGCACATTTTTGCTTTTCTGTTCATCGGTGAAGACGCGAATATTTTATTTAAATAAACGTATAGCAAGGTCTTGTTAGATTGTTATATAAGCACATTTTTACTTTTCTGTTCATCGGTGAAGACGCGAATATTTTAATTTAAATAAACGTACAGCAAGGTATGGTTAGATTGCTATATACGCACATTTTTGCTTTTCTGTTCATCGGTGAAGACGCGAATATTTTGATTTAAATAAACGTATTGCAAGGTCTGGTAAGATTGCTATATACGCACATTTTTCCTTTTCTGTTCATCGGTGAAGACGCGAATATTTTGATTTAAATAAACGTATAGCAAGGTCTTGTTAGATTTTTATATACGCACATTTTTGCTTTTCTGTTCATTTTGCAGTTTTATAAATTATTTGATCTTTATTTTATCATGTTTTTTTTCTTGAATTTTTTCTTAGATAGCCCTTAGCCACTTTCACATGGTGGATTTGACTAGTCAATATTTTGGCAGGCATTTATTCACTGTATCTTAATTATAAAAATGATAATAAAAGGACAACTTATATAGCGCAGTTTAGAGAGCCAACTCTCCATACAGGTGCTTTAACTCAGAATTCAAACTCGCTTTTATTGACAGATCAAAAATATGATTATTTCTTGGTTTTATTATGTTTACTGTGATATATAAACGACACTTAAGTGTTTTTTTTTATTTTGTCAATAAATAAATATTTAAAAAAAGTGCTAGAAAAGTAATCTATTAAAAGAAATAAAAACAAATTTTGCCTAGAACAGCGCTCTTTCATATAATTTAGGAGTTATTTTATCTCTTATCTCTCATAGTGCATTTTCATTTTATTTCTAAAAGACAGGAATGCGCATTTATTATTGCGAGCTGCTTATTAAAAACACCATAAAAATAAGTTTAAATAAATACCTTGGACTTTTATACCTTACAAAAGCTCACACTATCTTAGTACATTACGAAAGCTGGTACTTGAAAATGTACCTCACAAAAGCTGGCACTATCTTAGACAGAATCTCAGCTTTAATATTTCTATAGATAGTATACAAACTATTCATTTATTTAACATATATAGGGATACTCTGTTGGTAATCAAAGTGAAAATTTAAATATATACTTGCTGAAACGCTTTGTGCTAGAATATAAAACAAAAACAATAAACAAACGCTTTCCATTCCATGAACGGTCCGAGACTGATTTTTAAACTTGATAAGCAGATTGTCGCTTATAAAATTCCATTTTTATTGTTTTTTTTCGTAATTTTTGGAAAACCCTTTTTTCCAAAGAAAAAATTCTCTTACAAAATTCATCTTATAAAAATTGTATTTTATGTCATCAATCATTTGGGGAACAATCAATCAAAAATATGTCATAAGTGGAATACAATTTGTGAAATTGAAAGTTCAACAAAACAATATTTTTAAATGTTATTGTATATACCATCACGCCGTTTCCCAGTTAGAATAGATAAAGGGGGCAGAGCGTAAGAATTTCCTATCATATTTCGCCATTTACACATTCATACACCTACTCATAGAGCTCCTACTATTTCTCTTACTTCTTAATTTTCCTTCTTTTAAAATACAATTCACTTGATCCAGCCATACTTAAAATTCAAATTTTCATGCAAATACTGAGGTCTGGTTGGATTATTCAAAACTTCAAATAGGGTTAGCAGAACGTGAAGATTTCTCCGCTGTCTTATTTAAAGTCATTGGAGTCTTGAGCAATATTTAAATATAACATCATTATTTTTATAATTAAAAATAAACCGAATAAAAACATTTTGGAACTTCTTTAGTCTATTCAACAATTCCTCACTAGAAACGAGACATTTGACTATCAAGATTATGTTTGGAGTGGGAGAGAAATGCACAATCTGTTGAGAATTCTTCATTCGGAGACTTCCGAAAATTTTACAGCTTGACTCGGAGATATGATAGCACCAACTAAAAAAATCCTCGACAAGGATTCCCAAATTCCCAACATATCGGAAATACTAAATCACACTCCATTAGTTTGGTTTAATAAACATCAAAAATATCATACCTTTATCCACCTTGAATTGTCGCCCTTTTTTTAAACTTTTCTTTCAAAAGAATTTAGTTATATCCATTTTGTGATTTTTTATGTAACATATTATTTGTGCAACCAACTTCCCCTATTGATCCAGAATAAACTTTTAATTAGATTACACGTAGGAAACATGTGTCCGAGTTTCTAAAGCCTCCCCTTCCAAAAGAGTGATTTGAATATTTGTGTTTGTTGAAAAAAGGGTCGATTTTGGAAGTTTTTTTATTGACCCAGAGTGATCCCTCGGGTCGAAATGGAACGCTTGGCTGACCCTTGACCTAAAATATAGCCGATCTTATGCACAGTTTGGGATAAAAAAAGTCTTATTTTTAAATTTGTCACCTGAATCAAGAATAGAAAAAAGGTTTCTTGACTCTATTTAAGCCGGCAATGTAATCTCTACGAGTAAATTTACATTTAAAGTGTTCTATTGTTGTGAGAACTTTAGGTAAAAACCGTTTGTCAGTTCTTATCAAATATTTGTGAATAATATTCAATCCAACAAAAATATTAGATTTTTTTCTTTTTTTTTCTGACGAAGAATAAAGAAGCTGTAGTGCCAAAGGTAAATGAATGAGATTTGAATTAGTTAAGATACATAGAAATAATTAATGATGAAATATTTACAAAAAAATTACAACAATTTAGGAAAATCTGGAAAACTCTCACTACAACAAATTTATTAGATTCTGAAAGATTACAGAAGCGAAAAATGTTTTCCAGGATAGAACAAAGTTAAGATATATTTTTTCTGCCTTTCCCGAAACGAACCTAACATGATGAGGATGCGTGTGGTTTGAATGTAAAATTGTAACATACTGGTTCGCTAGGATTCGTATACACACACAAACGTATCCGAATGTACAAGTATATAAGTATCTGAATTTACAAGTAAATATACAGATACATCATCATCATCAACAGCCTACGTTCATCCACTGCAGGATAAAGGTATCTCCAAGTTGTTTCTAAGAAATCCTGTACTTTGCACATTACTGCCACGTAATCGCGTACACTTACATATTTAATTCACCCAGCGTACTTTCGGTCTTCTTACAGATTTAGTTATTCCTATTGGGTACCGCTGAATTACTTCATACGTCCAACGATGGTCCGTTAATTGGGCGATGACTGAACTACATTTTCAAGAGCAATCTCTCAACATGTCTCAAACGGAAGATATTTAACCAATGCATCTTACCAGTACTAACATATGGATGACAAACATGGACGCTATGTATGCGAACGAAACAAAATATCCAGACAACACGACATAACATGGAGAGGTGCATGCTAGGTTATAACAGAAGAGATCACAAATGCAATGACGGAATATGCACTCAAACAAAAGTTGACCATGTTAAGGAGGTCGCAAAAAGACTGAAGTAGAAGTAGGCGTGGCACGTCACCCGAACAACGGATCATACAGATAACATATATAGCTATCCGAATATACTCGTATAAGTAAATAAGTACATAATATACAGGTACATAAATATCCGAATTTAAAAGTACATAGGAATCCGTATATACAGATAAATAAATACATAAGTGCGCGAATATACAAATATATAAGTACACTACTATTTAAATACACAGACACGTAAATAACCAAATATACAAGTACATAAGCATTGAAATATACAGGTACATAAATACATAAATATCCGAAGTACAGGTATATGGTATAACTATCATCCAAATATACATAAGTATCCGAATGTACGAGTAAACAAATAAATAAGTATCCGAATTAACATAAGTATTCAATCATACAGGTACACACATACATAAGTATCTGAATATACATGTATACTCTCCATGTATCCAAGTATCCAAATATACAGGAACATATGTACATGAGTAACCGAATATACAGGAACATTAATATAAAAGTTTCAAAATATACAGGTACATAAATACATAAATGTCCGAATATTTAATTACATAAATACATATGCATCCGAATATACAGGAACATAAATACATAAGTAACCGAATATACAAGAAAATTAACATATAAGTATTGAAATTTACAGGTACATAAATGTCCGAACATTTAATTATGTAAATACACAAGTATCCAAATATACAGGTACATAACATAAGTGTTCGAATATACAACTACATAAATATCCGAAGCACGAATTCGTGATAACGTCTGCAGGTATCTGTTGATTCTGCCTACTCTGTTTGCTTTTGGCCCACATGTGTACTTTATTGGCAGCATTGATACCAATTCTGGAGCAAGGAAAGCTCCCAACCTTTGAACTCCCGCTCTGAATCTTTCACCTTAATCACACACACTCGCTTACTCTCAGCAAACATAAGGTCCTCTATAAATTACACAAACGAAATGTTAATTTTGACAATAAACCTCGAGAGTGAAATTTCTTATACAGAATTATTTTCTTGGCAAAAGCAAATTTCTCATTGTAAATCTTAATTTCCATACATGTTTCATATAGAGTCATTCAACGCAAAACATCACAACTGGAATTCGAGATATTTTTAATAAAGATAAAACAATATGTAACACCAGATTGTTTTATTCTGTATTAAAAATATTAAAAAAACAGAACACATGTTCTGAGATTGTTTATTTATACATACGAAATTCAGATATAGAGAGCCATCAATAATTCATCATATCTGAGCACATACTGTATGACTTGACCAATTTCAGCTAAAAAATGTCTTGTACTAATTTCTCAGTTTTGTCAAATTTTTTACTCATTTTCTCTATTTATGCTTGTATTGGATCTGAAGTTGTTGAGAATCTACGTGCATCAATATTTTGAACAACTTCCGTACATAGTTATTGCATTTATGATGCAAGGCTGTGAACTGAAAAATAGATGATTACGCCCTCGTATTGGTGGGGATATATTTAAATTGAGAGGGTTTTATGAGACGAGCCCAAACCATTTAATAGCTTCTCTCTCAAATGCATTTTATTTTCTATTGCATTACATATATGTATATACGTAATTTCAGGATATTTCATCTTACTTAACACATTAATTCTAAACACATTTATAATGCAAGCATAAGTGAGAGTCGTGGTTAGGAACGACCGATAAAAATATGGTGCGACCAAATAAGAAATTTCAAACGAAGAAAAAAAAAGATGAATAAAAAACATAAGTATCTGTATGAGAAAATGCATGGATACGTGCGAAACGTTGGAAGTTTATCATGATAGGGAAGGGTGTTCAGTCTTCTTTGCCCCACCCCAATAAAGAAGAAGCGTTATGGTATGTATCCATCCATCCTGTCGTGTAGTTAATAACTGAGCATCGTGACTCCCATGATGGCCTCCGACGACTCCTTTCCATCCATCAGACGAACGCATAGCGATTATTTGTTTTGTGTATCGTCTTTCCACACCTCCAGTAACTGTCTCCATGGCCACGAGTAATGTGCCCTAAAAATTGGAGGACTTGTCGAAGGCGTATTGTCGACAATCTATCGGTTACTCTCAGTTCTTCGAGAATGGAGGCGTTAGTTCGCCTTGCTGTCTATAGAATTCGTAACATCCTTCTCCAGCACCACATTTCTAATACATATATTTTACGTCTCTCGCTTGCTCTCAGAGTCCAAGTCTTCGCATCATACATGAATATTGCGAAGACGAGAGACTTAATTAGGCATATTATCGTCATGATTATGATAGTTCTGCTCTTACATATGTTTTCCAGCTTTGACATCGCATTTTTGCCATTCAAGTCCTTGGTATGTATATATGTATAATATGTATCATCGACATTATGCAATGTATTTAATACAGAACGCAAAGATGATGGATATTTTGCATCTCCATACATTAAATACTTCGGCGTGCAAAGTGCTTACTAGATCATCTCAGTTTTAGGCAAAATAGGTACTTTCGATATCAGTGTAATCGAGTTTTTATTATATTAAAAAAAACATCTCAAGTGATACATTTTTTTATTTACAAAAAAAATGCTGGCGCCTCATTAAAGCTCGAGATCAACTTAATAATGTTAAAAATGCGTTACCTTTAGATTCTTGAGATAATGAGCTGTGAATAAGAAGATTAACATCTCAGCAAGACCTCATTCCACTGTTCCTCATTCCACTGTACATAATTATATGACGGTTCATCCATTTATTATGGTGCCGCTCAAAATATCCGAACCGATGTTGAGACCATGTTGAAAAGAGTAGCTGGGAAACAATATCATCCTCGGCCCCAGTAATCGAGTCTTCGGGTTAACGAGTCACTGTAGTAGACAAGTAACTCACAGTTCACCATCGTGCGTGTTGGAAAAATAAGTGCTACTATCTAAAGTTTTCTTACAAAGTGCTTAAAACTGCAATGAACTAGTTTATACAGTTTTTAAGCAATCTTATTTTAAAATTGTATACATATTTTAGTGTACCGCACCGTACCGTACCGTACCGAACCATAATGTATTGTACCATACTGTACCGAACCACACCATACATGACCGTACCATATTATACTATACTTGACTGAACCATACCGTGATGTACCGTACAATACTTTGCCGAATCATACCGTACATTACCGTATCATACTGTATTAAATCATACCATACATTTGTACCAAACCATAACATACAGTTCCGAACCATACCGTATGGTATTGGATTGTATTACAAATTCGTTGTATACGATAAATTCCTGAGGATTTATTGCCATGTGGTGATCTATACCAACCAACCTGAAAGCTGTTAAGCAAGCTTTGAGTGAAAATCAAACAAGTATCTTATTTTTTTTCAAATCTGTGTTTCAAAGAGAATTTAACCCGCTACCCCGAGGCTGGAAGGTTTTATCAACTAAGCCGTAAAGATCATCCACGGTAAAAACATTGCCACAATCTTGCTGTGGAGTGGATGTTTATTTGGATCAGCTAACTAAGAGCATGGAATTAACTTACTTTGAAGTTTTCGTATTTATAACACAAAAGTATTTAAAAGGTTTTTTGAGTTAACATTATTTTAAACACATAATTTGTCAAAATAATCGTCGTAGAGGTCACTTAATGAAGCTTGAGAAAGGTACAAATGTCAATCTTTATGAAATGGCATGTATAATTTTTCTTACATACCATCACGACAAAACTCTTTAGAAATAGGCAGAGAGCACAGATCTCTACACCTTTTTCCACACAGCAATAGCCTCATCCCTACCCATACATCTCATCATATATGCTCCACTTTTTCTTATACTTCTTACCTTTCTCTTACATATTTTTTTTTCAATTACCTCCTTCCACTCTTTCTTTAGTTAGTGCATCTTACTCGCTTTACATAAATTTCAGACATATACGAGTATGTCTGTTTCGTAAGTCTTTCGCATCTCATTCTGTCAATACTGCCAATCCATGTAAAAATTCCTTTATAAATTTCACTTATAACATCCATGTAAAACATTTATCCATTATTCAAACATTTCTTACTCAATCAAACATTGTCATATTAAATAAACTACACAAAGCACGCATTTGAAACAGAATTATTCTTCTTTTGTGAAAATTGGTGTATACGATATTTTCCCGAAAAAGTTCGACATTATTCTCGTACTTTCTTAACTGTTGTTATTAATAACCCGGGTTAGTTGATTGGATAAATAAATTAATGTTTTAAGAGGAAACATTATAAAGTATTTAATTCTCGCGAGTCGAGAACAATGTGCATGATAAATTATCAGAAGTGGTGATTAAGGATAAGAGCTGAGTGATTATTATTTTAATATTGATGCGGATTTTGAAAGTAGGTATAATAAGCTTAATTAATGAATCCGAAAGCAAAAGGATATAAGTTAACTCGTATCAAATATGAAAAGTTATTTTTCTCGAGAACAAATTAGCAAAACTTAGTTGTTATATCGTGCTAGATCATTTATGGTTTTGAATACCATAAAATCTACCATTATGGGAACTCAATTAGTGACGCTGCTTTGACACTTGAGTAATTTATATATATTTTTAATTATTATTATAATTTTTATTGATAAGATCAAATTATTCAAATTCTGTTCGGGGAAGAGTAAAAAACATTTATAATAAGAGAGTATTCATGACGCTGTATGTGGACGTGGAAGAAGCAACAAATATGTCCCAAGATGTAATGTTATGGAGATCTATTATCTCTACCTAATCTAAAACGCATATGGTGTTGATTATCATTAATAAACCTTTACTTATCTCTGCGTTTCTAAATTCATTGCTTTGTTTAATTTTCTAAACGTACACATATGTAAAATTTAAATCTGATTTCTTTGAAATTATGTATGGTTTGCGAATTCTCAGAACTTTATATTAAATTAAATAGACATTGTTAATATTAATACGCTAGATAAATAAATTTCTTTCAGTTCAATTATACAGGTTAATTTTAAGTCTATTTATTTAACCTGAAAATAAGGTTTTTTTATATAATACATTTTCTTAAAAATGTTTAATAAAGTTTAAAAATTAAAAGTTTCAGCGTTTAAATGAGTATTTTTTTAATGTTATTACACACGAAGATGTGTTAGTTACACTAGACCAATTTATCAATTAAAGTTACAAGACAAAAAGTTCAGGGTTCAAGAAATGTCCTGAATCGACAATAGGACAAAAACTTAGGGACAAGTAAAGATATAGCATTCCTCAAAGGAAAGGGGAAAGTAGATAGTCCAAATGAACCAGGAAGAGGACGGTCAAAGTGGAGATGTAGGGACAGGAAGTAGGGTCAAGATAAAGGATACTCTCAACAGCTGATCATCCAAATGTCTTTATCTGCGGCATGAAAGTATTTAAACAATATTGTTAAGACACATTATTTTTTCTTTTCAGATATCCAATAAGTATGGCTAAAATATGGGTGTATTTAACTATCAAACTCGGTAATATGTATTACATAATTGAAATTCCATTAACAAAATCAATTAATACAAAACCATATACGCAACAATAGGTTTACATCTTTATTTTTCTTTGTTGTATCATTATTGTTACGAGATCGGTCATTTATTTGTTATTTTTTAAGAGAATTGAACCTTTTTTTTTTTTTTTTGTAAAATCTGACTTGGATAAAACATCTTGTCGTATCTAAGATAAACTGGTTGAATGGAAGAATTTACAATTGAACAATAAGTTTCCCAGATGTATCATGTATAACCAACCATGTTCAGAAATTTCTTAAATATGTTTCCTCAAATATATCAAAACAAAAAAAATGCTGCGTTAAATGAATGGGTAATATTTTAAAGTTGCAAAGGATCAGAGAATTTTCGAAGACAGTAGTACGATTGATTTTAGATCTTCATGGAAAGAAAAGGAGTGGAGGAGGGAAATGAGAGGGGGGAGGAGAAGGACAGGGGCGAAGAAGGGAGGAGAGCGGGAAGGAGATGGTTAGGGGGATTTGTGGCATTCAGTACAACCAGGTGCGTTGATTGCCATAAACCAATTTCTTACAGCCACCAGAAAGATGTTTAAAACAAAAAGGGACTGTAATTTATTTTTATCAAACACTTTATTCCACTTTTTATGACGGTATAACCCTACCGGTTTCAAGGCTTTCACTTCATCTTCAGGGGAGCGCAAACAAGACTAAATGCTGTTGCTAGGTTGCCTCAACAAAAGAAATATGGACCATACAAATAAATTTGCTGTCATAAAAAAGTGGAATAAACAGTGTTTGATAAAAATAAATTACAATGTCTTTAAACCTCCACAATGTTAATGCCTTAACTATAAACAACACAAAAAGGGACTGTTTTTTTTTCATTCAAACCATCACCATCGACTTGGAAGATTGTCGATTGACTCTGCCGATTGGGTCACAGAGATCGTACGAAGTTTACAAAAAACACATATCATGGTGAAATACTTAAGTAAATAAATACAGAAAAAATATTGCATAATCACCGGGCTAGACAAAAAACGTTATAAGGCCACAAGAGATCGTTATAAGGCCACAAAGAACTCACACCATAGTGGGTTGCCTCAACAAAAGAAATATGGACCATACAAATAAATTTGCTGTTTGAAGTAACGTAATAAATATATCCATCAACAATAATTGTTATTCTTTCTCGCATATCCGTTGCCCGCCGAATGAATCCATTGAGTGTTTATTTTTACCTCCCAAAAGTGGGTTATTTCATTTGTGTTGTTTGTTTGATGTTCTGTAATTTATCAACCCTTAAGTTATATCGTTAAGGAGCGTAACAGTCGAGTTTAAGCGCTTTGTCAATAACCATTGAATCGGATTTCAAGGTAAACCTATCGCGTTTTATCGAATTTTTACCATCTCACTATTTCCAAGTTAAAATCTTGACAAAATTTTGACATCTCACTAGTTCCAAGTTAAAATCTTGACTTAAAATCTTGACAAGTTTGGCTAAAAACAAGCTCTTTAATTTCTTTCATTTTGATTTTATTATCATTTTTTACCTCATGATTGCTGAAATTATTTTATTTTCATTTACACCAAATAGTCAAATATATTTTGAGTCTTTCGCGGTTCTTTGTATCAGTTTTATTTTATTTATTTATTTATTATTACACATGACAAGAAATATACAAAATTTGCGAAAAAACGACAGGTAATTTAATTTGGGCATACATTATTTTAATGAAACTAGGCCTGTATCTCACTGAGGGTATTTAGCATGAAAAAATAAATCGATACTTCTTTCCGATTTTTGATTACACAAATACAAAACCCCGTTTCACGTTCTCATCCACCTGACAAACAGTGACACTCAATTACAACTGAAAACATCATGCAGAATCAAACTCTTCACACATCATCACTCCAGAAAGACCAAAAATGTTCATCCCATAATTTATCGCACACAATCGTAAAAATAAAAATAAAAACAAAAGTAAAACCAAAAATGAAACCAAAATGAAATAAAAATATAGTTGTATAAGGTTCTTTGGAATATTGTACCGTGTAGTTTGGAATATTGCACCGTGTAATTCGGAATATTGTACCGTGTAGTTTGGCTTATAATACCGACGTTTCGAAACGTTCTAAATTTTATCTTCAGGGCCTATTCGTAGTCAACCTTGGCCTTATTTGTAGTCAACTTTTTCGTTCATACTCAACTTCGCCGACGAAGTTCATTAAGAACAAGCCCTAAAGATGAAAACTACAACATTTTCGAAACGTTGGCATCATAAGTCAAACCACGCGGTACAACACCCCGAAAGACCTTTACAAAGGATGTAAATAATTTTATACAATATAAAAAATATATATTATTTAAGACGAGTCCTGCACAATAACAAAGCAAACGAATCTAATTTACTCAATTTATCCCGGCAAGAACATTTTTTTCACTTTACTCGTTCAGTAGTCAAAGTTACATAAAGTCTATACAATTTGCATACTGATTACTCAATCAATTTGATAAGTTTATTCATTCATTTATTACAAGATTTCATTTACTACTTTATTATAAATATTTCATCACCACAATATCATTTATTAATTTATTTCATAGAATTAACACTACTTATGATAAGCTATAAAGGAAAATATAAAAAGGGCAACATGTTTGTTTGTATTGAGCGAGTAATAGTTAACATTCTCGAAGGCTTTTAATCCAAATCCAAAAACCTTGTCTAATAAATTCACCCTGTTTTCCTCGAGTTTTACTGCCTAGGGTACCTGCGAGCCGTGGATCAGTCCAGTTTCGTATTTGATATTTTGAGTTTGGATCCACAGAACGTAGGCATTTTATGGTTCCTGTGGTCCTGTGAGACCCCGAATTATCCGGGCTGTACTCGCTAAATGGATATAAAATCGGATCCTTGCCGCTACGCCTCATTGCTTTTAAAACTTTCCCCGAAACGAGAGTTACGTGAAAAAAATCGGTTTATTACATCAACGGTTCTTAACACATATAGCGCATTAAGTATAAATCTAATGTTATGTAATGATGAAAGTTCTGATGTGATTGAATGTGTGCGTACATGTTGCCGATTAGTAATCGGCTCGTTGAGAAATGTACTACCCCGGGTTTGAATCCCTCTGACATTTTTTTTTCCAAACACGATTCATTTACGACTTTTATTGCTTAGAAATGTTTTTTTCTGTATGCACATAAAATTCTTAAGTGCTTTAGCACTCTTTAGAGTCAATAGCGTTGTTTGCCTGACGAGAAGCTCAGCAGTGGATCTCGAAGCTCATGTTGGGTACTCGTCATTCTTTCTGAGCCACATAGATGAGGATTCCCTTACCATTCCAAAATCAATTCAGTTGGAAACGGAAGCTGTGCCGTGGAGTTTTGTTTTTTTTTTTCTTCTTTTCTCTTCTTTTTGAAATAAGTGAGCCGTTGCATACCAGAAAATTCACCACCCATACCACTGTATTGAATTTAAGATGAGTATATTTCGGAGAGCATTATTCTTTTAATGGAAAACACGATAATTATTATGAATATTTTTATGGCGACCTTCGTTATCTTGTTGGTAAAAAATTGGTCTCCTAATCTAAGAGGCTGTGGGTTTAATTCTCACTTTTCCCAAGATTTTCAGTCTGGTTTTCGCTTAAAGCTTACTAAAAAAAATTCTGGTGGGTTTGGAATATATTGCCACATGGTAATAAACTCGCTAGGATTTACCGTGTACAACGAAAGTACAATGGAATACAATTTTTAAATTTCTCAAATTTCAACATTTTAAATGCAATACATCCAAGAAATACCTCAGCAGGTTGACCAAATCTGAATGCTTCGGAACGTTTTACCATCGGAAGTTTGACTACAGTAAAGCAACAAATAGACAATTATCGGCGTTCGTTTCCCGATTGTTCCCTAAAATAAATAAAAGGAGTTGTTATCTTCCGAAAAGATATATATATATATATATATATATATATATATATATATATATATATATATATATATATATATATATATATATATATATATATATATATATATATATATAT
>OX463852.1:30981612-31140682 GCA_949825065.1 Odontocerum albicorne | reverse complement strand
ATAAGTAAAATAATGGACATAGGTAAGAAAGTACACACATCAAAATTATTACAAAAATGTAATTATGTATACAGTTGATCACACGATACGGGGCCGAGTCTCTTATTAAATTTTGTATTGTGGAGTTCCACAAAGCTTAAGCCGAAACCTTTAATAAATGATGTATTTATTTTATTATATTTTTAACATCAACAAAAGTGGGTTTGAGTTCCGAATTAGAGCGCCTTTGAGGAAAGTTTGTGTTTTAAACGGCAATATATAAATTGTCCGTCTATTATTATTATTTATGTTAATGATCGAAATCTATATTTTGTAGACCATCGTTTTTATTAATATCTCCAAAAAAATTAAATGTGGATAGGATATTTTTTTGCATAAATACGTCCAAAGAAACTCTTTCTCTCGTCTTCTGACGAAGTTTTTATTGCCTCGAAGCTCGCCATATCTCCTGCCTGCGGAGTTATTGAAATCATTTTTTTATTGAACACAATAAATTCCGATTATTGGAAGACGATTACTCTGCCCCGATATAATGGGAAGGTATTAGACGGTATATTGCGTCATACAGATCTATCAGAGTAGTAAAGAAAAGAGATTATTCTTTTATGATAAATTCATTTCGGCATTAAATTTCAGGAAATGGAGTAGGGTTGGGCCTATGTACAAGTATTAAGACGAGCCCGCAATACAAGGTTGACCATGTGGATTTAGACGCAAAAGTTCGATAATGGTATCTAAAGATTGAGAATACATATCATCACGTTGTTTCCCTGTCGGGGTAGGCCGAGAAGAGAGAGCACCAGACTTTCCTATCGCAACACACATCTTACATTCGTACTCCTTGTTATGTAACTTATATGACTTATCTGTCTCTTTCCATTTATTTCCCTCAAAATATAAAACATTTGATCCAAACACACTTTTCGTTGGTTTTCTTTTACCACGTCTTCTATACACGTTTTCACTGTTTATTTTGTTTGGTTAGTCTTTTTTAATGTATACGTTCTACATGTCCAAACCATCTCAGAATACTCTTCTTGATCTTATCTAATACGTCAGTCTTAAACTCACGTTACTCCCTAATCAATTAATTATGTATTATATCATACATTGTCATACGATGTATTCTTAAGAGTCAGTGCATTTATATCTACAACTTTTATTCGTCTCCTTTCAGTCTTTTCCACGTCCACGTTTCACTTCCATTCATTAAATTTGGTTTGTATAGTTGACAAAACTTGATAAAATATAAACCAACAATAATATATTCAAAATTTTCTTTGCTTTATATAATTTTATTTATTTGTTGGAATAGTATACGACAGTTACGTGTGCTTTATAAAATGTATTTTTAAAGAAAACATAAAATATCAATTACTTGAAAATATCACCACGATTCAGAACAAATACAGTACATGTATTGTGCTGTACAATAATGAAAGAACGTAAAATTCTCAAATATAATCAAAGAATAAAACCAAGCTTTTTAAATAAATAAAAAAACAAATAAGACAAGGAAAACCCTACAATTAAAAAAATGTCGGAGAAGGACCCCCCTCCCACCACTCAAATCTCAACAACAACTACATTAAAAATATCTACCAAACAAAAATACATTAATTTTTTTTGGTAAAATATATTTATATATTATACCTTCATTGTATACTTTACAGCTTGGTGGGTTTATTCCCATGCAGCATTCTCTTCTTACCAACAAGAAAGATGTTAAGAGGCATTAAGTGAAAACGAGACTAGAATTATGGTTGCAGCTTCACATGAAAATCATGGCTGCAATGGGGATCAAACCCGCAATCACCGGACTGGAAGACAGACATCTTACCACGGAAATCGTCGTGCATTATTAACCTGAATCACCATTCTTCTTTTTTTATATCTAGAGATCTAGTAACCGTGTAATATTCTTTGAATGTGGACAACCAGTTATCACCAGCTTTTGAGCTTTCTCGAGGTATCCTAGAAGTTGTCTAGTGATTTAAAAATATTATAATTATTTTTTTTTATTCATTAATAGTTTTATATAGATGAAGTTGAAAAAATATACCCTTTCTCAAGAAAACTGTTGATAATTTCCAATGCAAAATGATAGAATTTTTATTCTGTATAAAACTATTAATGAATAATAAAAATGTAGATATAAAAATTTTAAATCTCTAGATGACTTTTGGCACACTGTGTACTTGAGCCATATAATTCACTATTATGTATCGAAAAAAATCACTTACCTAGTTGGTATGTAGCCTTCATCCGGAGGCTTTATAATCTATTCCCGATAGTATCAAAATAATGTAAGTTTATTTTTATCAAACACTGTTTATTCTACTTTTTTTTTGACGGTATAACCCTACCGGTTTCAAAGCTTTCACCTAATCTTCAGTCTTGTTTGCGCTCCCCTGAAGATGAGGTAAAAGCCTTGAAACCGGTAGGGTTATACCGTCACAAAAGAGTGGAATAAACAGTGTTTGATGAAAATAAATTACAATGTATTTAAACCTCCACAACGTTAATGCCTTAACTATAAACAACATATCAAAATAATGTATAAAAAGGTTCCCTATCTGGTGAACAAAGTTCGCTCCGTAACAATATTCGCGCAGGATTGTTGACAACATATCTACTCACGAACCGCAAGTTCCAAGCCTAGTCTAGTGGTTATTGATCTGAAGGCTGAATTACTGGGGCTGAAAAAATATTATCTTTCAGCCACGCTCTTAAATATGTCCGAATAATCAATTCGATTAAATTAAAGGGTACCTTACGAAAGACGAAAATCCTACATATACTTTTTGATACAATTTTCAATTGTTCTCTAACTCGTTTATTTTCAATTTAATTTATTTAAATGTGTAAACAGGAACAATGTTACGGAAAATAAAGTTTCTCGTTAACTTCAAAAGAAAAGTTAGTCCCTTAAAAAAGAAGATAAATTGTGATTACAAACGATGCGTTACAAACAAGTTGACTGGAAATATTTTTTTCTAAGTTATTCGGTGATTTATAACCTTTAGAACTATACACTTTTCAGATATCTGATTTCCACACAAATCATTTTCCAGAAACGATTGCGTTAGTTTTCATAATGGTTTTCCGACTGTTTGTTTTAAAAGATAATTTTTATCCACATATCTATATTTTAATATTATAAAAATCTTTAAAATATATCTTTAAATGTGTTATTTATAGTTAAGGCATTAACACTATAAATATTTAAACACATTGTAATTTGTTTAGTCAAATATTGTATATTTCACTCAATATAACGGTATTACCCTACCGGGTTCAAGGTTTAACCTTATCATCAGGGGAGCACAAACAAGACTGAATTATGGTTGATGTGATATCGACATACACGCTTCTAACGGTAAAAACTCATGTTGGGAATTGTAGTTGGAGGAAGGTGGAGACAACTTCAGCAAGCAGCGGTGAGATCTTGGAAATGTACTCGTATGTACGCTGCTGCTTAAGTTGTATCTTGCTTCTTTTCATCCACAATCCAAAATCCGATTTTTTATTGTTACATTGTGTATGTTGGTACCAGTTCGAACATAATTCAGTCTTGTTACGGCTCCCCTGATGATGATATGAAAACCTAGAAACCGGTAGGGTTATACCGTTACATAAAGTGGAATAAACAGTGTTTGACTTAATAAATTTCAATATCTTTACAGGATTTTTTTATATTTCTGCTTTCGTATTTGTTAAGGCGACGATATAATTTCAAACAATCTATCCGGTACTTGTCGCAAGAATCAGATATATCTCCTCTGCGTGTGAAAGCAAAAGATTTTTCTAGTTTCATTGTACTCTGAAAGTTCTCGACCATTACTGTCCAACAAATTGCATGATAATATAGGAAACATTTCATTATAAGCTGGTAAATAATCAATATATAGATAAACTTGTACATAAAGACTATTTTCGGAGTCTGCTGGGCATGAACGAAGAAAGTGCATTAAAACTTTACGGAAGTAGCGACATGTGACCATCTGATCAGTGGCGGTCACTGGCTGAAAAATATGACGGTTCACAGCATGTAACTTGACTATTATAGGTACACGCTTTTTCCCTGGGTAGGCAATAAGGATGGTTATTAACTTAGGCTACTTCAGATATCATTTTCGAATATTCCACATCAATTTTCTTATTATATAATGCATTGTTTATTTCAGCTTTAGATAAAATATTAATACAAATTAAACCCACTTACTTATTTTTTGTAGAAAACCTCAATTCTTCGTTCTTTTTTATTTCCGAACACTTCAATTACAACAAAAAGGAAAACAAAAAAAAACTATTTAGTATATCACGCCCATATCCACATAGCCAGAAAGCTTTATTATATACATCTAAATTAAAAGAACGAACAAACTTTTTATTTTTGGACTTACACTGCTGTTTAATTTCTAAATTTGATCGAGGCAATCCGCGAATTTTTATGTCAAGTTTTTGATTAAATGATAAATTATTATTTTTAATGTATTCTACATTATAATTATTAATTGCGCTCATGGCTGAATATTTGTTAGTAACTAAATTGAGTGAATGCTTTAGAATTGATAAAATGAATTATTATTTTTATAGGTTATGACCACAAAACCGTTACTTTCAACACATTGTTCAATGTTATCATAATATTCAGACAATATCACACTAAATTTTCACAATTCACGACTAAATTAAAATTATGTATTAAATATTCATAATAAATCAATCTAAATGTTTTTTAGGAGCTGTCAAATTCTCAACTCGTATAAATCATTCGGTTTACTTCGTGAGTTACTCGATAATTCACGAAGTAAACCGAATCGACATAGGAGCGCCGCACAATTGTAGACGAAATATTGCTATATTAGTATGAATTCCTTAAGAAATATCGCTGTCTCATGGTTTACTGTACATCTCTATCTGCCCTATATGTATTTGCGTTTCCGTCCGGTGCGTGTTCGAGATCGCTCCGCTAGTATTGGCAAACTTGGCCGGTCAATTTGACAGGAATATTTTTTTATTTATTTATTTTTTTTTCAATTTTCACTTAAATAAAAATACTCGTACTTTCACTTAAATAAAAATACTTGGAGGTTTGTTAGTTTATCTTTTAAAATACACCAATTTGGTTAATAAAAATAAAATAATGTTATTCATCAGAATAGAAAGTTTTGTATATACGAGGCATATCCAGAAAGTAAGTGTACTGAATTTTTGTAGGTTACAATTTTTTTTATTTAAACAAAAAAAATACGTCGTTACCGTAGTAAATATGTAAGCTATTTTTCGACATAGTCGCCATTCCTCTCAATGCAGGTGGTGAAGCGGGGTATCAACTTTTTGATGCCTTCCTCGAAGTAGTTTCCCGCCAACCCCTCCGTCCACTTCTCCACCTCCTTCTTTACCTCCTCGTCGGTTGAAAACCTTTTTCCACCCATGTGCAGCTTCAGGGAGGTAAAGAGATAGTAATCTGAAGGTGCTAGGTCAGGGGAATGCGCGGGATGGTTCAGGACATCCCATTTAAACGAGGCGAGCAGTTCCTTTGTGGCGTTGGCCGTGTGTGGTCTGGCATTGTCGTGCAGCAGGCAGACTCCCTTTGTCAGCATGCCTCTCCTCTTGTTCTGAATCGCCCTCCGCAATTTTTTTAGGGTCTCACAGTATCTTGCAGAGTTGATGGTCTCCCCTTGAGGCATATATTCAATTAAAATTATGCCTTGACAGTCCCAAAACACGGATGCCATGATTTTCTTGGCTGAAATTGTGGTTTTGAACTTTTTGGCGGAGGGTGAAGAGGTGTGACGTTTTTAAACTCGCGACACCACTTGTACACACTCGTACGATTCATAGCTTTATCACCATATGCAGTTTTCACCTCATTATAAACCTCAACCGGAGGTTTTCCCTTCCAAACGAGATAACGAATGACGCCGCGTATTTCGCACTTGGCGGGAGATTGGATTGACATTTTTCACGAAACGTGTTGTCGCGTCGACACTTCTCAACGTACTGACCTCGAACTGGTCTCGTTGCGGAGGGGAAGGGTCAGGCTACACGGAAGTGTAGCCAACATGTCGAAAATAAAATCCATCCGGTCGTGAGAGCCTCAGTACACTTACTTTCTGGATACGCATAGTAAATGCAAACACGCCACCTTTTTTTTCTTCTTAATAAAGATCTTGGAACTGTTATGTTGAGCAAATCATTCCTGGGAGATAAAGCACCAATTTGGTCTCCACCTTTTAGGTGACCTTCCTGGCATGCATGTCATGCAGATATCTGTGGGATTCTATATCTGCCAATCTTATCCATATAGTCTCTCCAACACTGCTACTGCATCTGAGTAAATGTTACTGTGTGGATTGTCAGAGTTTCTGACCTTACTTCTTAGAGTTTTTCTCGCGATTTTTTAAAATATTCTCATCTCGGATAATTGTAGAAGGCTCATTGTTCTAGATGGGTAGGCTCAGGTTTCTACACTTTAAGTTGTGGTCAGCCTGACACAGGTTTTATAATGTTGAACTTAGCTATCGATGTACATTTATCTGTTTCGCTGATAAATGCACATCGATAGACCAGACATTGCGAATGTCTCATTTGTTTTTTGCTTGACTTAGTTGTAAGGTTCACAATTAAAATTAGAAAGACAGGCACAAAAAACAGAACAAGCAAAAATACATGTGACCTCCCTGGCAGTCAAATATAATGAGTATGGGAAACAAAGAAAGATATTTTAGCAGAAATAAAAGATACGTTATAACAGTATCTTATTTAACAACTGCATAGTCTTTCATCTTTTTATAGCTTTATTTAATTTTCTTTCGCTTAGATAAGCTCCGAGCGCAATAATTTGATCGTCTGCAGCTTGATTCATATAATACTAACAGAACTATCTGTAAGAAATCTGTTTCACTTCCTACCTCTTTTGTCTCGGGTTATTATTCATTTGACAATATCCCATTAAAAAGGCAATTATTCTTATCTCACAGAATACGATTGTCATTTTTTCATCAACGCTTCTATAACGTCTTCCGAATTATTAAGAGCCCAAGGGAGAACGCCGTGAAATTTAGCTCTTTTTCCATTGGCGTGACACAAGGGAGCGTTCTCATTACAGAATCCGAAAGGGGCGAAGCTAGCTTTTAATAAAATAAACGACAGAACAGGGATTTCACTTGGAGGTAAGAAACCCATTGTTTTATATTTTTCAGCGTTTTAAAGAAATCTGAAGGTTTCAGAAAATAATTTATTGAATTGAATTATTGATATAGATTCAGTTGATTGGATGTTTAATGGAGAAAATGTGGCTAAGGTCCATAACGCTCGGTTTCTAGGAGTAATTTTATACATAATGTTGAGACGAAGACCTATCTTACTACCCTTCAAGCAAATACTAGCAGTTTACTTAATCTTCTTTACAAGTAAGCTGGGACTAATTGTAAATGTAGCATACCTAATCTACGCACGAAAGCGATGGCCTTAACGTACTTAGTAGCAAAATGTTGTGCTCCCGTTTGGCTTAGAAGCGCCCACTTGATATCAAGCCAATAATGCAATACAGATAGTCAATGTTACTCAAGTCAACTCCTTTGCCATAGCTTCCAGTTATTGACAATCCTCTGTCTCCAAATCTAAGATGCGAAGTCATTTTAATGAGAGAATACCAGAAGGTGTGTATTAACAGCACGCTTTTAATGCGTATGGGTGTTCCCTATCCTCCTCTAACTTGCCTTAAATTTTAATGACCTTTTTGGATCGAGGGACAAAATTAGCTAAGAGAAATGTGAGCTCACTTGATACTTGGCAACAGCGATGAAATCGATCCTCGGTCAGCGATTTCCACCTTATTATTGATCCTAATATGCTTCGTGAAGACTTTCTTTTTTTTGACCTGCAACGAAGATGGGGATATATCTTAAATATTCTTAGGTGTGGCCTTGGTTGTAGGGCACCATCTGTTATTGATGGAGTTTAATTGATTCTTCGTTGTAGTCATGTGGAAAGGCTGTCAGTCACATAGGATAAGAGTATCCAATATATTAATTTCGGGAAACTAGAAGAGATTTAAAATTACTGCACCTGATCATCCAAGGCAAAATAGAAAGCCGAGGAGGTGTTGGCAGGAGGCAAATCTCCTGGCTCAGCAATATAGATGATTGCACTGGCATAAGGGGCGTTGGAGATCTTTTTTGGCCTGCCGGGGACAAAGATGTCTACTCTCAGATGATATTCAACGTTGAGGGGACCTGACATGACACTGGGAAGCAGAATGAGAAGAAGAGATTTATAGAACTACTCTTGAGGCTGTATAATGGTTAAGAAGTCTAAAGATCTAACTATGAGGGAGAAATCATACAAGAGAAAAAGAAAATCTGATATTTTTAGAGAAGTTGTTACAGATCAAAATAAATAATGAATACTAACAAAGTTCCATCACAATGTTCTTTCAATTGTATTTTATGGATCGGCGATATATCGCTTCAAGAAGAGATCACTACTTTGACCTTTTCTACATCTTTTTCGAAATTCCATTCACTCCAGCTGCATATTTTTAGGAATCTCCTCCAGTTTGTTTCTACCGTTAGTTTTTTGCACATGTATGCCATTACCCTATTTCCCTAAGTCGTCAAAATATGGTCTGGGCTTCTATATTTATGTCTCATACACATCATTTTAATTGTTTTAAGGTTCTTATCATGTCTGTAATCTTTATTTTAGAGTGGATCAATTTGTTTTGTTTATGGTCTCTCAACTGCAACGCCCCATGTTTCTTTGAATTGATTGTGGCTTTTACGTTACTAGTGTTGTTAAGATCCATTTTTACACTCGTAGAAAAGCACTGAAAGTAAAGTGTGTTAAAACACATACGAGTACCAACAAAGACACATACATTCCATCATACTATTTCCTTGTTAGGGTAAACAATGAGGACAAAAAGAACAACTTTCCTGTCATGACATATTTCCTCCACCTCACCAATATATTATATATTCTCAAACAGTTCCTTCTTTTGATAATACATTTGCTGTTCCCAACCATACTTTTTTTCCGTCGTCCACCACCAGTTACAAATTTTGAACGCATGCGCAAGTTTTTCGTTGCACATGCGTTCAAAATGTGTATGTTAAACCACCTCAGTATGATATTTTTCACTCTAATTTTTATACCAATTTTTAGCTAACATTTATCTTTGTAATCTTACTTTGTTAGTTTTTAGCTGACATTCATCTTTATAATCTAACTTGGTCAGTTTTTAGCTAACGTTCATCTTTATAATCATACTATGTCAGTGTTTAGCTAACATTCATCTTTGTAATCTTACTTTGTTAGTTTTTAGGTAACATTCATCTTTATAATCTTTCTTTATCAGTTTTAGCTAACATTCATCTTTACAATCTTACTTTGTTAGTTTTTAGCTGACATTCATCTTTATAATCTAACTTGGTCAGTTTTTAGCTAACGTTCATCTTTATAATCATACTATGTCAGTGTTTAGCTAACATTCATCTTTATAATCTAACCAAGTCAGTATTTAACTAACGTTCATATTTATAATCTTACTATGTCCGTTTTTAGCTAACATTAATCTATATAGTCTTACTTTGTCAGCTTTTAGCTAACATTCATCTTTATAGTCTTACTTTGTCAGTTTTTAGCTAACATTCATGTTTATAACATTGTATCGATGTATGACAAAGTAAGACAAAGATACTTTGTCATACATCGATACAATGTTATTCTATAATATATTCGGTTGTGGAGAAAGTTTTATCATATCGCTACCCTAATTTGTAAATTTGCTAACTCCACTTTTGTCGAAAAATGACTTAACAATTGAATTTTGTTCTCAACATTCAAATACACATGCTATAAAAATTTGACATGTCTACAATTATTGAAAGTGCTTTAAAAAACGCCTCAAGAAAAATTGATAACTCCAATGCTACCAATTCTAACACTGCAAAATGTGTAACTCCACCATATTGTATGTGAATCCATTAGAATCAAGTAGCATTGTGGTAGCGGTCAAAATATTTAATTTCAAAGGTGAGTTCGGTTACACTATTTTGAAAAAAAAAGCATTATTTCCTATGAATATAAGTATAAGCACTATTTTGTTAAGATAATTTGAAGTTTTTTTCCCTTACTTATGACTCAATATCTCATTTTATTCAACTAAGGGAGTTAACAATTTTTCAACACATGTAAAACATCGTGTTGCATTATGACATCAACTTTGCATTTTAATTATTACTGGGTGGGCTTAAACTAAATTATGTTTATTTAAATTAATATAAATATTTGAACCATTAAAATACTTTTATAAGTATTGTCTATTTTTATAGATGAATATCGGAGGAAGAATTATGGTTGGATTAGTGACAGAAAATTGTAGGAGTAATCAAGAAAATCGTAAAAGTGATGAAAAAAATCGTATGAGTGATGGTTTTCAAGAAAGTCCAAATTTCTTCATGGAATTGCTAATTTAAGTCGTTGATAGTGATAATGCAGAAATCACATAATATTATGTAAATACGGATACCACTCAGAAGATTTATCATAAGGAGTTATAGAAACACAACCTGACACGGTTTACAACAAATTATGGAAAGTGCTGATAATACGGATATTGTACAAAATTCGACTGAACTGATAAAACAATCCGAGATGGTATTTAACACCATTGATGACATTATAAGTGATGATGAAAGCCAAGGAGTCAAAATTTCATTAGTGCCGTATTCAGATAATTCAGATTCAAATTATTATAATGGACCACTTCAACCTACTAAAAAAGTAAGAAAGAAAAGGTGTGACGTAGATAGTTCTTCTTGGTTCTCTACTAAGAATAAGGCAAACGAGAGAAAGGAAAAAGATATTTAGGCAGAAAAAAGAAAAACAATGGATCATGGAATAATAAAATACCGAAGAATGATAAAAAACTTAAAAAAGGCGTAAATGTCATGTTTCTGAAAAAGGTGTCTTGAAGTGTTATTCTATATCGGATAAGGACAGAATGAACATTTTTAACCAATTTCGGAACTTGAATTAGAAAGAACAACGAATTTATGTAGATGGGCTAATGAAAGTTTTACTGGTAAAAAAATCGAGGGGTAGAACAGATCCGGAAAAATCCAGTAAAGTGTCGTCTACAACATATTTTCCAAGAAAGAATGATTCTGACATACGGATATGCAAAACGATGTTTTTGCATACATTAAATTTAAATAGGATGACAGTATTAAACTGTAAGAACAAAAGCGGTAGTTTAGAATTACAAATGGCAATTATTGTTAAAAAATGCAAGAAGAATCAATTTGTGGAAGCTTATGAAAATCTTAGAAACTTTTTTAATGAGTTGCCAAAAATGGATTCCCATTTCTGCCGAAAAAGAACTTCCAAAAATTACTTGTTGCCCAAATAGAGGTCCAAATCAGAACTTTATAATTTTTATAAAACCGAATGGTGCACAACAAGAGATATTACAACATCTCTCTCGTCTACTTCATTTCACAAACATTTTGAAAGGGCTAATTTAGGGGGTTTCCAACCTAAAAAATATGCATGTGACAAATGTACTACTTATGAACAAAATCATTTTTCCGCCACTGAGTACGAAGTACACTTACTGAAGAAAGAAGAAGCCAGAAATGAAAAAAAAACACAGACAAAGAAGAACAAAATTATGTGTTCACCTTGGATCTATAATAATAAGCTGTCCTGGCCCCAAAATTTAATGTTTCGACATTATATTATAAAACAAAATTGTGCACACATAACCTTTGTTTTTATAATTTATATTTTTATAACTTGTTTTATATTGTTTGACTTGTGTATTTTATCATCACTCTTGCATTATTTATATCCAAATAAAATACTTCAAGTTATTTGTTTTTCAATATTAGGAGACCTCCACAGTAAAAATTCATATTAAGATGCAATTTTGCTAACTCCTACAATATTTTTTAAATATTCACCATCGCAAAATTGCTAACTCCAATAATTATCCATAAAATAATGATCCATTAATGATATTTAACCTTTTTTTACTCGGAGTGTATCTCTTGGTTGTCTTGATATTTAAGTACAAAAAAAATACTAATAAGATTTAATTTAGAATAGTTATGCAGTTTTATTACCGCCCTGTAAAGTTTGTATTTAAGGAGTTAGCAAATTTACAAATTAGGGTAGCGATATTTTAAGTCTAATTCAAACGCAAAATCACTCCAAATACTCGTGGATAGTGGTTTTTGATATTATTCTTGTGTCGTAGAACGCTGATTATCCATGCCAGACAAGTGTTAGTTCTTAGAAGCAGACGATCAAGAACGAAATAATTGCGGAGTTAACCATTTTCGGTGCGTGCTATATATACTGACACACGTAATATAGTAAAGCTTTGTTCGGCAATCTGATAGACTGTAACAATGTGAGTGGACTAATGTTTAAATTCATATAACAATTTTATAAAGTGCAGTTTAGAAAACAAACTCTCGTCAAGGGCGCACTAGAATTGAACTCGAACTAACTATTACTAAAAAAATCACATCTGACAGTTATAACAACGCCCGAGCGAAACATATAAAACACTTTATTTGTATAAAGTACAATTTTGTGAGATTATTTCCATGTAGCGATCTCTTCCAACCAACTACAGATATATTTATGAGGTCTTAAGAGAAACTAGACTGAATTTTTTTAATCTTATTTTTTATTTAAAAAAGTCTGGATTCCAACGGAAATTAAACCCGCAAACACCGGGTCGGAAGACAGACGTATTACTAACTAAGTCATCGTATTTAAGATTGCAGGATGGAGTGACAGAGAACTGCAGCATACTTGATTTAACTAATACGAGTAGTATGAGAAATACTGCTGAGGGAGATTAATTTTAAACTGTTTATTACTTCATTTTTTTAAGTCATTTGAATACTAAAGTTTTTTTTTATTTGTGCAACGTATAAAACAATTCAAACTTAGAAAAAGTCTTATTTGATAAAAACAATATTAAAAAATTATACGAGTATGTTATACGTCAACATTTTGACAAAATATGGCACGTTGAATAATAATAATAAATCAAATAATTTCATGTATAACACTAAATATAAGAGTTTTTCCTGAAGAAGCTGAGCAATACACGAAACATGTCTATATGAGGATACACAAAGTTAAAAAGAAAAAGTAGCCCACCTTAGGTTTTAAGGCTAAAAATGATGATTAGAGTTCACGCATTTTATAAATATTTTTGTTATGGTCGTTATTTAAAGGTCGCACACAAAAGAGAGATTTTGGCATTTACCCTAGATATCCTGCGTTTGGCAAAATAACCAAAAATCGAAACCTGTGGAGAAGTATTGTTCGAGAAGGGCAACTTCTTCACAACCAGATTTGACCAGGTAAGCTGCATAGGGAACTGTTAAAACGCCGACAGTTCTATGAGGTATCAAATAATTATGTCTATGTTTGCAGCAGATGTGAGTAGCGGGTGTTAGTTTCCATAGAGATAATCAGAGATATAATAGTTTTTCATCGTCTCTTTTGGATGATCGGAGGTCATCATACCATTAATTTACTTAATTTATAATAAATTGTTTATATTTTATAAAAAATACATAACATCTAGTGTTTTTATAGAAACAAAATTTCTATGCGAAAAGCAACAAAAAAAAGGTAAAATTCCGTAACGTATTGGCTGGGCGCAGCATAAAGTTCACTCCGGTCGTGTTTATGATGACAAGGTTCTATTTCCTATTTTACGATATTGTATCATAAAAGTAAGAAACGGCTGGTTCGAATTCGATACGAAATGGGATGCTTCACCGAGACGAGATTTTTCCTTCTGCATCCTGAGACTCTTGAATGTATTTAAGCAAACAGGAGCCAATCCATGTTTCGTCAGTTTTGAGATATTTGTCAGTACTGATTATGGACTCATTCCTATTGTAACTTAAAAAAAGGGATCTAGAATTTTGTTATCGCTTAAAGCCTACTTTCTTATTAGTAAGAAGAAATTGCAGCATAACAATAAGGCTGTGAAAATGTAATACAATACAATATGGCCAATGATTTGACGTTTTCGGACAAGATTCACTTTTTCACTAGACCTTTCTTCTTCAGGGAATGCTTTTCTGTGGAGCTAAGCTTTGAGGAGAACCTACATGATACCCTTTGGATATAAGAATAAGCTATCATCCTGTAGATATGAATATACAATCCTCGACGACCGCCGTGGCTCCGTTGGTTAGATACCTGTCTTTCAATCTAGAGATTGTGGGTTCGATTCTCATTGATACCATTATTTTTCAAAAAGGGTTCTAGTCTTGTTTTCACTTAAGGCCTCTTAAACACTTTTATTATAGTTGAGGCCTCTTAAACACTTTCATTATATTTCATGAATATTCAGTATTTGTTTATTGTAACATATATTTATCTCGCTTTTTAACGTTTTTAAGATAATTCACTTGTAAATTCTGAAAAAAAGTTTTTCATACTTGTATATGCCATTTAAATCGATGGCCTTCTATTTTTGGTGTAAAGAAAAAAATCCTCTCTTGTAGAACTTTTGGGACTTGTTAGCGAATAACTGATCCAATTGGTTTTGGCAGGAGTTTGATTTGGCCAATTTACACCATTTAGAGAGTTCTGCAAAATTCAAAACTTATTATACTCGTAGTTAGAAGGTGCAAGGTCCGAATAATATGATGGATGCACTTAAACATACCAGCCAAGTTGCAACAATTTTTACCGAGTGACGATAGAAAGCTGTGACATTAGCAAACTGTAATACAACGCATTTTCTATTGGGTAACCATAGTATCTGTTTATTGATTGCTTACCTCAATTTGGTAAATTATAAACAATACTTATTGTAATCAATAGTTTGGTTTAGTGACAACAGCTCATAGTGCATGATATCGTTCCAATCCCACCAGATACATCGCATGACCTTCTTTTGGTGCATTCCAGTATTTTTGGTCGTTCTTGCTAAGTCACCAAGCTATGACTATGATTTTTTCGACTAACATTGTTATAAATAATCCACTTTTCATCATCAGTGATTACACATTTCGAGAAAAACAAGCGATCGTTACATTATTTTTTATTTGCTCAATTGATGCAGCACCCGAGTTCCGAATTTGTTGATCATCCCAAGTTAACGCAAATATCGTGAAACAGTAGTGACAGTAATATTTAGTTACCTGACCAATATCGTGTGTTATCAAATGGCTGTCGTTATCAATCGTGCTCTTGATTTTATAACAGGCAGTCTGGCGAAACATGCATCATTAACATCAACATTTCTGTCTCGAAATCTCCGGAACCATCTTCACACTGAATCATCTATAAAATCGGCTTCATATAAAGCATTTTTTTTTCAAGTTTGTGACGCGTTTTTGCCTTTTCGAAAATATACATAAAAGTATGATATTTCGAAAATGTCCTTTATTTTCTGACATGTTTTAAATTTCACAATTTGGTCAGCAGGTGTGTCCCTAAGAGACAAAATAAGAAGCTCACGCATTTGTGGAAGCCTGGGTTTTACAGACATCAACAGCAAGATGGAGGAGAGGCGATTGAGATGGTATGGGCACGTTGGACGCAGAGCACCCAATCACATTGTGAACCAGGCAATCTCCATAGATCTTCCTCAAATAACAACCAGAGGAAGACCAAAGAATTCATGGGTGGTGCAAAAAGATAACCTGATGCAGAGGCACGGCCTGGGGGACGTAGTCTGGGACAGAAGAGCATACAACCTGAGGACGAGGAGAGCTGACCCCAACAGTCTTCGCAGACAATGAGTTGGGATGGAGCCAGGGAGATAGAGAGAGATGTTTTATATTTCACAAATAACGCTAGGGCTTGCAGACAGGTACTCTTCTCTTAACTTAAAATTAATGAATCCATGATGAGCTGACTGGATGGAATAAATTACTGTATAGTAATAAACCCGCCAGATGTGCCATGTTTACCAGGATAGCAGAAGATTCAAAAAGAGGACGGCCTTAAGTCAAGTCTCAAACTATTTGGTGTGCACACACATAATGGAGTTGCAGCAGCACAGGAGTGTGACCAGTGGACGTGCATCATGGTTGGGGTGTGGCACTTTTTGAGACTAAGATGTGACAACGAAAAGGAAAAGTAAAACGAGCACCTAGCACCGAATCGTCAAATGTCGTCTTGAAGAATATGCCCACACTACGTGAGGATGTGCGGATCAAAGATTGGATATTTGGGCCACCTCAGAGCACACGAAAGCAAGTAATAATCATGGTAGTCTGTCGAGAATTACCTTAGTAAGTCAACATTAAAGGTCATCTGAAAATATTTACAGAGTTTGTCTCGCAGTTCTCAAAAAAATATCCGATATATGATGATCTGTTAGTACAATATTAACTGACAACTATTAGGTTCTGGAGGGAAATATACGATTTAATTTAACTAAACGAAAACGATAATGTGGACACTAACATAAGAATGATATAAGTTTGAAAATAATATTCAGTTCTCTAGTTCTGTAACCAGTTGAGCAATGATTCGTTCATAGCCGGCACTCTATGTCTTAAGCCACTTTATAAGTACGTTTACTACACTGCGGCTCATTTTCTTTCTCTCGTGATGTCGAACTCAAAATCCATCGTCACCACTATTTTTTACACACTCAAGTGTATCGCCACTGGAAAAAGTGTCTTTGGGCAGTTCCTTCTTCGTTACTACGTGACGACGCGCTCATAAAGAAATAAAGAAAATTTCGATCTTCTAGTGCAGATCATGATAGATGGGGACTTATTTTGTCGCCCATAACAGCGCAAGTGGTGATTTCGACCTGGACTAAACTATATGAGTAAGTAAGTACATTTCACCTTAAGCTAAATGTGTTGCTTTCACATATAGGAAGATCTGCAAACGTTTATTTGTAGTTGGCCTTCTACTAGTAAGTTTTCTTACCAAATATAGTTTTATTACAATAATATATTCAGATGCTAAGAAGCACTCTGCTGCCCCTATTTTCGTATCTTTTTATTTTTTGCAATAGTTTTAATCATTCAACAATGGATTCAATTCCAGAGTTAGGGCGCCCTTGAGGAGAGTGCTCTATAAATGGCGCTGTATACATTTTCTGTTCATCGATATTATTATACAAATCATCACTCCATGTATTTTTGTAGTACACATAAAAGAAAGGTCTCCATACACAGCCATTGCCTTATTTAAAAAAATGTGTTGGATCATTTCTGCTTATATGTGTCCATTTCCGTTTTATATTCGGCGATATTATAGGACAGCGATTGAGTTCAGTGCTTTGTCAATTTTCTTATTTTTTTTATAAATTTCAGACCATCTTGCCATATATTTTTTATTTCTTTACCCGTATCGAAATCGATACCGTATATAAAGAAACAGTTAAATAGGTGAGGCTCTTTTTTATAAAACTTTAATCAAAATATTGTCATGTATTTTATTACACTTGCGGTGTATACAAAACAACTAGGATAGTTTATTGGCATCTGGCAATTTCTTTCAAACGACGACAAAAATGTCAAAAAGTATAACCCGATCTAGAACCCTTTTTAAAAAAAATAGATAACAAAGAGAAATGAACCCTCAGTGTCTGGGTCGGAAGACAGACGTCTTAACAACTAGGCCACGGTAAATAAAAGTGGCCAAAGTAACAAATAAATTAAGACATTAACACCAAAAACCGGAATAAACCGTACAATGAATACGATTTTATAATGCTCTTCAGATCAAAGAGACGCGCCTTCAAATTTCGCCGTCATGGGCAACCCTTCTTCCACCTATATTTGGGCAAAGGCACTTAACACAACAACCATTCCCTATATCTTTATATATGCCAACTAATCCATATTTATTTAACAAGCAAAGATTGTCGTTTAGCATTTCTCAGCTCATTGCTCCTACTTATCCACATGGTCCTTTATAGTGCATGCCGTTAGAGCCTGGAACCAGTGGTCGGCTACCGTAAGACTCTCGCCCTCGTTGACTTATTTCAAACAGCGATTTAAAAAAATAACATATCATATTAATAACAAAATGTGTTTATCCATAGCTCATATTTTCTATTTCTTTTCATTTTCCAGTCTTTGGAAACATCTGCAATTTTTTTGTTCCTCAGATATGTTTTTAAATATTAAAAAGAACGTTTGTACCCTTTACCAAGAAATTTGCACTAATCTGTGAAACTCTTGTCTGATTGATTAGAAATTATTGCAGTATGATAATAAAATCGCTATTTGTGCATTTTGCAAACACAAACATACATTCCATCGCGCTATCTCTCTGTGGGGGTAGGAAGAGAGGACAGAATGCCAGACTTTCCTATCTCGACAAACATCTTTGGCCTCTTCTTCATCCATTCACTTTCTCCTACAATTTTTCTGACTTTTTACGTTTCCTTCTTTCAAAATATCATTCACTTGATCCAACAATCATTTTCTTGGTCTTCTTTTTACACACCTTCCACTCACATTTTCACTATTAATATATTTTGTTAGTCTTTTTTAATCCATTCGTTCCACTTGTCCAAATCATCTCAGCGTGCTCTTCTTCATCTTACCCAACACATTAGTCTTAAATTCACATTAATTTCTAATCACTTCATTCGGTATTTTGTCATACATTGTCACTCTATGTATTCGTTTCGAAGCATGTTTTTTTATTTTTTTTTATTAAACAAAGTAAATTATTGTACAAACATTTTTCAAGGCTATACCTATATACAAATTTATTACTTAACTTATCTTAATTATACGTTATAATTTATGCACTTACTTAATCTTATTTTCCTACATATCATTTTATTTTATTTATTCAATCTTAATATGTGAGATCTTAGAAATAATTAACACCTACATACTACTTATAACTAGATAACAATTCTTACACTAATTATTTAGCAAAAATAAGTACACTCGTTCAGGCTACTTGTATAAGCATGTATTTGTACAGCTTTTATTTGGATTTATGTATTAATACGAGTACAATCAAGTGTTCAAATAAATCAATCAAGTGTAACGTTATTGGTGCTTACTTAATTTCAGAAAAAAAACATAAAAATTTAAAATAAGTTTTTTGCAAACGCCTTTTATTATGCAAAATACATATGTATGAAAGAGAAATTTAAACCTCCCCGTTATTCGTTTGTTACGCCCCTACCCTCCTGTGCTCCGGTATAATCAAAATTTAATATTTATTAACAAGGCTCGAGAAAATATCCTTTGAAGCAAGGAGCACGAATCGGCTTTATTGAATGGCCGATTCAATTATGAAATATTGTTGGCAGATTGAAAAAATTAAGCAAACGCTGCGGAAACAATTTGTTTTTATATTAAATTAAAATTATGTTTCGTATTTTATTGTGGAAAACAAAAATTTATGACGGTGTAATTATAAAAGCAGGTAGTAAAGTTTAATTTTGTGATATTTTCCGAAGAAAAGCGGAAAATGATCGAGAATTATCCATTAAACCTTTTCCGTGAATTTATATCAAAAATATAAATAATTTTCAATGGCGTTTTGTTTTAAACGTTTGAATAATGAATAATAAATTTCTCTTTTAGCAGAACAAAGTGTTACCATCTAAACGCAACCCATAGAAAAATTATCAAAAATATTCGTATCATTGGAGAAATCTCAACTTCAATTTAATGGTCTTTGTTTTTGCTGACGTTTATTGTCTCGAATAATATATCCATAGAACCGGTCTTCATCTGCATCCAAGTGTTTGACGATGGTTATCGTATGCAGTTTAGTAAGCAATTGAAGAGAACCTTTTTTGGGACTAACATTTTTTTGATGTATTATACTCGTATATGAACAATACAGATGTACATAACACTTCACTTAAAGCTGAATGCGTTGCTATCACATATCGGAAGATCTACAAAGGTTTCTTTGTAGTTCATCTTCCCTTGGTAAGCTGTCTGCGGTTTTCTTACAAAATATACTTTTCTAAATATGTGCAAATGCGGGGAAGTGTCTTATCTAATGACCGCAGCACGCACTTTCCTATCCTCAGACTAAACTGTTTTTTAAATAATTTTAATCTCTCAGTAAAAATAGGCTAGAATCCTTGCCATAAGTTGGAACACACTTGAGGAAAGTGTTCATTAAACTGTGATAGTACTCATTAAACTGAAATCCTCAGTGAGATACAGGCAAAAGCCTAGTTTACTGGGGGCACGACAAACGAAAGGCAACAAACCCAGATTCATTAAAATTGTGTGTCCGAATTAAATTACCTGTTGTTTTTTTGCAAATTATGTATTTCTTAGCAGATGTAAAAGAAATTTAAAAAATATAATTATTCAAAATTCGTAATATGCACTTAATGAGATTCTTATCCATAACTGTCCCTTAATATGAACATTGAATGGTAACGAAGGTTCGAATTTATATTCCAACCTAAATACTTAATACTAATTTATTAACTTAAAATTTTGTTGTTTGTATTCAAGGTCGGAACTCGTACGCTCCAATCTTTAAAGTAAAATTGTAAGGCCATGCAGCTTCCTTATTTTAGGAAACTAAGGCAAATGTTTATAAAATTTAGCATTCAATGCTTATTTCTTTAGTGTTAAAAGATTAGGATTTAGTATTAATGTTGGTCTATGAAATTGGGTCTAATATTTGAAGTCAAAAATGAGTCTAAATAATTGTTTTTGTACACGTATATTTTCAAAATCAAGTCCACTTGCGCGGGCTCGCCTTTGCATTGGTGGGGGCAAATCTGGACTACGTAATGAGATGACCCCAAATCTTTTAATAGTCTCTCTCTCTCAAAGGTATGTTTTCCATTGCCGTGACATATGTGTAATTACATGGTATATATTTATGAACTATATTGATTTAAAAAAAACTAATTATTTAAAAAAAACTAATTAATACGTAAAGATAACAAGAATATTTTGATTTCGTCAAGACAAAACCCCGTTAAAATCTTCCGGAAATGCCTTAAATACGTACCATATTTATGTTTAGAAAAAGACTAAAAAGCACCAATTGAATACTGTCACAATAGATCTTGTTAGAAGGGAAAATGGGAAAATAATTTATGATAGAAAACAGAACAAGATGCAGCCCGAGATGTTTTGAACATGTCGAACAAATTAATGAAGAAAAACGAATAAAACCGTCGTCGTTGCTGGGTCTCGTAGTCGACGATCCCCTCGCCATTCCAACGTAAATTTAGTTGAAAAATTAAGCTGTACCGTGGATTTTTTTAAGTGAGTGAGCTGTCGTACACCAGCAAACTCATCAGCCACACCGCTGTACTGGATCCGATAACACACCGAAGGGAGAAGAGTGGAGACAACGGCATGTTTTTTTTTTCTCTTTTTTGAAAGAATATATATTTTTTCTCTTTTTTGATAAGTATTCTTGTACCCCCGAATACTAGACGGAATAATGTCTGTGTCATTCGAGGGGAGTAGCACAGCGAGAATGTTGAACTGGCGACATTCTGCATGGAAGTCTAATGAGTTACAACGCGGCCACGTACCTCATACCTAATAAAACCAACGTGAGTATAAAGAGTGACAGATAAAAACCTAGAAAAAAATGGTTGGATGAATTGAATATTTTGAAAGAAGGTAATGTAAAATTTCAGGGAAATGAGGTGTATGTATGTAAAAGAGGCGAAAGATGTATGTTGCGATTGAAACGTCTTGCGTTCTCTCCTATCTGCCTACGTCGATAGAGAAAGGGCGTAATAATATGTAAAATTTAGATTAAAACAATTAAACTAAAATTATTCGCAACTTTATCATCAAGATCGAATAATTGTATTTAATGGGTTTATCTAAAACTTTACATTTATTACTCGTATTTTTCGGTATCATTTCGTACAATCTGCTTTCTCCTCGGATTCTTTCTGCTTCGCCTACACATACCTACCATATATCAACTCTCACTCCTATAAAAGCATTCAGCTTTCTTTTGAACTCGAAGATACCTTAATTCTTAAGTTTTTTTTTTCACAAAAGACCTCTTAACTAAATAAAACTATTTAAACTTCGACGAAGTTTTATTGCCGTTTTAATCTATAGCTTTTCACAGAAAAATACTTTAGTTTCAGTGGTTCCTTATATACGTTCAACTGATGGAAGAGTTTTTGGCTGATCAATAATTTGGTTTTTATATGGTAATAAATTAGTTACTATCTTAACACGTTAAGTGCTGAAACTCCTGTAGGCTTTCATGTAAACTTTTTCAGTGTGCTCAAAATGCCTATCATCGTTCAATTCTAAATTTATTTGAGCGAATTTAAAAACAAGTGAGCCCAGAGTGACTTTACGATACTGATGGGGATGGTTAAGGTTATATGACAATGAAGTATACATGTTTATTACTCATAGTTAAGGCATTAACACTTAGAAGGTTAAAAGATATTATAATTTGTTTAGTCAAATACTGTTTAGTCTTTGGAGTTTTATTATACTCCCCTAATGCTGAGGTGAAAACCTTGAAACCGGTTGGGTTATACAGTTATATAAAGAGGAATAAACAGTGTTTGACTAAACAAATTACGATAAATTATACTCGTGCTTGCTTTTTAAACTTTTAAAAGCACAGTTATTATGAAAAAAAAATATTCAGCCATTAATATGTTTATTGAATTGGTAACGGACTTAAATTATTTAATTTTTTTAACACGACAGCTAATCACTATTTTTTTAAATCATTTAAAACTACAGCTAAGAAACAGAATTTCAACATTCCTAGGATGAGATAAAGGTTTTTTTATTTGTGATAGTATTTTTAATAGGAACTAAACAAGCACCAAAGACTATCGTTTTCAAAGAGCAAGTAAACTTCGAATCCGTAAAAGTGAAGAAAACTATTCCAAGCGAAAACTATCAAGCCAGCTTGAGAAAACTCTTGGTATTTTCTTTTAAAACGATACATTTTGAACCTCGTTAGCCAAGCAAAAGATAACCAAAACGCGTTAAAGCTGTATCTAAATATCTACCTCTCTTTCAGAACAGACCACGATCTGTCCGCTGAGGCACTTCACTCAAATATTCACACAAAATTAAGTCAAGTCTTAGGATCGAATAGCCAACGTGATTCGAATGGAAATAGCACGCGCTAGAGGCGCGCACAAACTTTTTTACTTCAAATTAAATTTGGACTTAATAATGAATAGCTCAAAAAGGACGAGACTTTGTGGAATTACGAATTTGGACTTAACTCAAAGGGTGCTTAGACACGATCATAAATATAATTGTACAATTTGCAAAATCTGCCATATTTCATTTTCATACATTTGTAGTATACACTCAATCAATGAAATTGGAATTGTCGAAAATCGCTGACACGTGGTTGGTTCTAACATTAATTGTTTAAAACTCAACCAATTACATTTTTACAAAAAACAATCAAAGTGTGCGTAAAAACAGATATACAAGATGCTACTGTTAAATACACAAAGCATAAATAGGATTCTTATAGTCTGCTATCAAAAATAAGTACATGCGTACTACTAGACACAAAAGGCCAGGGACAAGAAGGTCCATGACCGTATGTCGTGCAGAAAAAACAACACGAAAAACTTACAGACACGGTTATATACCTCAATACACTCCTTCCTCTCCAGAGACCAAAAATAGTTTATTCACTAATAAAACCATTCTTACAAAATAATATGGATACCTTATTTAAAAAATAAATATCAATTAATAATTTGGTAAAACCAATGATTAAAACTCTTTACGGAAATTAATAAATAGTTATACACATTGATATTTTAAAATATGTAAATATTTAAAATTAAAATAATAAAGTAAGTCAATTTTCAAATCATATTTTTACTAATAATAATAATATGGAAATACATAATTTATATATACAGGCAAATTAATCTTGATGTTGCAATTTTTTATATTCAACTAAAAACATGTTAAAGTGAAAACCAAACATGAACCCTTTTTAACCAAAAATGCTTTTAGCACTTATTGACTTAAAAACAAATCAAACTTCTTAGTCGATTTTGATTATCACACAATAATCAAACATTCGGAATGATAAGTGATTATATAATAATAAGACAGAGTTAGGACTAAATAATCACTTAATAGTCTAACATTCAGAATAAGTGCTTACGAGTATATAACAACAAGACAGAGTTAGGACTAAATAATCACATAATAATCTAACATCCAGAATGATAAGTGATTATATAATAACAAGACAGAGTTAGGACTAAATAATCACATAATAATATAACATTCAGAATGATAAGGGATTATATAACAAGACAGAGTTAGGACTAAATAATCACATAATAATCTAACATCCAGAATGATAAGTGATTATATAATAACAAGACAGAGTTAGGACTAAATAATCACATAATAATATAACATTCAGAATGATAAGTGATTATATAATAATAAGACAGATTTAGGACTAAATAATCACTTAATAGTCTAACATTCAGAATAAGTGCTTACGAGTATATAACAACAAGACAGAGTTAGGACTAAATAATCACATAATAATCTAACATCCAGAATGATAAGTGATTATATAATAACAAGACAGAGTTAGGACTAAATAATCACATAATAATATAACATTCAGAATGATAAGGGATTATATAATAACAAGACAGAGTTAGGACTAAATAATCACATAATAATATAACATTCAGAATGATAAGTGATTATATAATAACAAGACAGAGTAAGGACAAAATAATCACGTAATAATCCAACATTCAGAATGATAAGTGATTATATAATAATAAGACAGAGTTAGGACTGAATAATCACATAATAATAAAACATTCAAAATGATAAGTGATTATATAATAACAAGACAGAGCTAGGACTAAATAATCACGTAATAATCTAACATTCAGAATGATAAGTGACTATTTAATAACAAGGCATAGTTAGAACTAAATAATCACGTAATAATCTAACATTCAGAATGATAAGTGATTATATAATAACAAGACAGAGTTAGGACTAAATAATCACGTAATAATCTAACATTCAGAATGATAAGTGATTATATAATAACAAGACAGAGTTAGGAATAAAGATATATATTTTTCTCGTTTAAACTTTCGTTGTTTGCAGTACCGCCTGACGGGTTTATTACTATGTGGCAATGTCTTCTAAATCAACTAGTTTCAAAGATTGTTAGACTCGATCAATTTTTTTTTAAATGAGAACTAGCGGAAATAATATCTGCACCCTCAAAGTTGGAAGAGAGGCGTTAGTTATACTCGTAACAACTGGGTTATGGAGGTCGTCGTGACCAGTGAATATTAAAATTTGTGTCATTTAAAGAACGCCTCAAAACAAAAGATATGTTAATTTGCTTATAAAGTTATCCTTTTCTCTTGAAAAACCATGAAGTTCCAAAATGGTCCAGTCTGAATAAGAAAGAGCCTATCTGGCACCAGTTAAAGTCACCGCATGATCAGACAATGCTATAGTTAAAATTTGATACCTCTACTCTCATTAGTATGCTAAATATATAGTAGCTGATAGAAGACGTATTGATTCGTTATATTCTAAAATCTAAAAAATCGAGGATCGAGCGGTTTTCAAGCTTCTTTCAAAAGAAATGAAAATCAAAAATTAAAAGAAGTTAAGATGCTGCATACGGAGAATCTTCTTCAGTTAAGCATTGGGCTAAACAGTTTCACTTAGGCAGAGAATTGATTGAAGATAGCCTTCATCAAGACAGACCAGCAGAAATGCTTACCCAAAAATAATAGCATGAGACCAAATGTTAAATAACAGAAGACTTAAACCAAAAGATATAACAGCAAGGTATAGATAGACTTTCCAAAACCATAGTGCTTTGAATTCTGCACGATTATCTTGGCATGAATAAGATGAGCGCAAGATGGAGGCCAAAATTTTGAGTGCTGTCAAAAGGCAACATCGTTTTGAATGAAGTTTTAAATTTTTAACTCTCTGCGATGGAAAAGAAAAGGTAATAATTGATGCATTAGCCACAGGGGGTAAAACTTTGATTTTTCCTCCATGTAAAAAAAATCCTTCCCGTATTTTCAGGGATTCCTACCAATTGAATTAAAAAAGAACCACTATATCTCTACTATAGTGGTTACGGGAGAATATTATGCCTCATTAATGTATGTACAAATTAAAGAATACCATAGAAACAAAGCGCCAAGAAAAGCTGTTACATGGCATGATATTATTGCACGAAAATACACCGCTGCACTGTTTGGGCAACGGCTACCATCGAACACTAAAATTTTCAAGAATTAAATTACCCGCCCTATATTCCCTAGTTGACTCCAAGTGGTTTTTTTTTTCAAAACTAAAATTAGTTTTTCTTTTTTTTTTTCAAATAAAAAAAGTTTTGTTCGCTGTGTTTTAAGAACAAAATTTTAAGAACAAAACTTCAGGTTCTATTTTCAGTATTATTAAAAAAAATATTCATAGTTCTCAAAATGTATTGAAATTTACGTTGTGGTGCTGTTAACTGGTCACTTTATTGAAAAAAAATGGTTTCACTCTATCACCTTTTTTTATATAATTTTGGATCGGAAATTTTCGAACCTTACTAAGAACGTCCGAAAGCGACAAGATGAAAAAAAAGTAATTCACTCACAGCAGTGCTGTGGAATTTAATCCGTACAAAAAAATTAACATGGAAAATATACGAGTATAGCGTTACTCAAAGACCAGAAAGGCAGGTGGACCTGACGAAATCTCCATGGAGGTTATCAAGCTGATTAATGAAAATAATGTTGACTGCTTACTCAAACTATTTAACAATATATATGACACAGGGATTATCCCCCAAGATTGGTTAACATCATTATTTATTACTATACCCAAAAAACCAAACCCAAGAAAATGTAATGACTATCGTCTTATAAGCCTTATGAGTCATATACTTAAACTATTTCTGAAGATTATACATGCAAGAATAAGACTGAAATGCGAGCAAGACCTGGATGATACCCAGTTTGGGTTCAGAAATGGCTTCGGTACCCGCGAAGCGTTGACTACAATAAATGTTTTACTCCAGAAATGCCATGATCAAAGAAAAAATGTTTATAGTTGCTTTATTGATTATGAAAAAGCATTTGACAGAGTCAAACACACAGAGTTGATAAAATTGCTTCAAAGATGTAATGTAGATGATAAAGATGTGAGAGTGATTAAAAATCTGTACCGGGACCAAAACGCTGTTATCAGACTTGAAAATGGGACCACTTCACAAAGTATTCCCATTCAGCGTGGAGTTAGACAAGGATGTGTACTCTCACCTACTTTGTTCAACATGTACTCTGACTTTGTCTTCAAGCAGGCGCTGACTGATATAGATATCGGCGTCAAGGTCAACGGTGTAGTCATCAATAACATTAGATATGCTGATGACACGGTTCTACTGGCAGATAGTATAGAAGACCTTCAACAGCTTTTGGATAGGATCAGTTCCACCGGTGAGCATTATGGTTTGAACATTAATGTCAACAAAACTAAGCTGATGATTTTCAGTCGAGAAAGTCATCCAAATGCAAATCTTCGGCTGGGTGGTGTCAATATTGAAAGGGTAAAGCAGTTTAAGTACTTGGGCAGCATCATCACTGAGAATCTGGACCCCGATATAGAAATTAAATGTAGAATAGAAGCAGCTCGTGCAGCTTTTAATAAAATGAAAAATCTTCTCTGCAACGATAATGTAAATTTGAAGCTCAGACAAAGAATGATCAAGTGTTATGTGTGGTCGGTTTTGCTTTATGGTGTCGAGGCATGGACCCTCAAAGTTAATATCATTAACCGCTTGGAGGCTTTTGAAATGTGGATCCACCGAAGGATGCTAAGAATATCCTGGACTGACATGATTAGCAACGTTGAAGTATTGCGTAGAGCAAATACACAGAGAGAATTGTTCACAACAATCAAGCTCCGTAAGACTTCATATTTTGGCCACATAATGAGAGATGAAAAGTATGCAATCCTACAACTTGTCATAAAGGGGAAGATTGAGGGTCGTAGAGGAGTTGGAAGAAGGCAGCACTCCTGGCTTCGGAACATTAGAGAATGGACCGGGATGAGAGGTGTGGAGGAGCTGTTCCGTGCTGCCCAGGACAGACAAGGTTTCTCCCAAGTGATCGTCAACGTCGGGGGGACCCGGCAGGACACATGAAGAAGAGAAGATAGCGTTACTCGATGGATTCCAGAGACAATTTGATTTAAAATGTTTCGTGTCTTCGAGCCTTTAGTTCTCTTAGTGAGAGCACCGAAAGGTTGAAACTCAAGAGTCAGTTTTAGGCATAATTGGCAAGCAAAAAGCATTGCGAATGCGTTAGGAATGCTAATTTTCATATTTTGGTTTTAGCAAAAAAATAATTCAACCTTTGTTAACTTAATAGATTAGTCGGTGTTTTATATCTGAGAGTTACCGCTGTGACATTGAAATTATTTTTATGAAATATTTGTTTTATTTCAAATTTTTTAGGTTTATGTAAAATCATTTCAATAATTGCAGACGTCGAGCGAATGAATAAAACATTTCTCAAATTGCTACTTTTGTTGTATTGTACCATTTTTTTTAACACTTTTGTTGTTTATTGTCATGAAGCAATCTCTTCTAACCAACTAGAGAAGTGTTTAAGAGACCTGGAATAAAAACCACGCTGGAATCTTTTTTTAGATCGGGCATAACCAGGAATCGAGCCCTTAACTTCTAGATTGAAAGACCGTACCTTACTAATTAGACCGCGGAGGTCGTTTTTGTATAAATGTTATGTTTTAAGAACAATTTAAACCTATTTCAGTGCATCGTTTGATGGAAAACAGTTCAAAAACTTATATCATGTTAATAATCTCATTTATATCATGTTAATCTAAAGACTTTTTACATTTCTTTCTTTAAAAATATTAAACACTTGATCCAACCATACTTGGTTTTCTTCTACCAGGCCTTCCACTCACGAGTTACAATAATAAATTACATTTCAATGCATCAAAGTACAAAATTATGTCATATCATCGCTCACACGTCTTGAAATTTCATATACGAGTATAAACACTAGAATACCTACGCCTCGCAAAGACAATATTAAAGATCTGGGTGTCTTGTTCCACAGCAATCTCGCATTTGGTCCTCACATAGAAATTATGTGCAATTCAGCTTATAAAACTCGAGGATTTGTAATGAGAATCTCTAAGTCGTTTGATAACCAAATGGTGATCAAAACGTTGTTTAATTGATCCGTAGCAAACTAGAAAACAATGCTTACATTTCTACGAAAAGTTCTACGAAGAAAGAATAAACGCAACATTCATTGGACGTGGTCAAGATACGACCTCCGTGGCCTGGTGGTAAGACACTTGACTGCCGATCCGGAGGTTGCGGGTTCGATCCCCGCTGGAACCCAGATTTTTTTAAATAAGATTCCAGTCTGCTTAACACTTAGGGCCTATAAAAACATCTTTCTGATTGGTTGAAAGAGATTGCCATATGGCAATAAACTCGCCAGGTTAAAAAAAAAAGATACGGCATTTAGTAAACCAAATCTAACTCGAAAAGGACAACTGAAAAATACATATTCTATAGTTTCATCATCCAACCCCCACTCGCAGCCGGTATTCTCCACAATACCACCACGCATTGGCCCGTCAGCAAACGACACATGTCAGACACTTCCATTTTATTCATTCTTATTATTCTACAGCATTTGTCCGCCTTCTTTAAGTATTTTTCTATGTCCACGTTTCACTCCCATAAATCAAAGTAAACACCCAAATAGTGTTGTGGATTATCATTTTAACAGATTTTGATACCGTCGCGTTTGGGTATATATGTTTTAGTATAGATAGAGATAAAAATTAATTACTAAAATCGAAAATGATACGATATATAGTACAGGCGATACGGTGGGAAAGGCTCGCAAGTCGATGGTACAACTACAAGTACACCCTAAAGCTATGAAAAGTGGTCACGCCTGAGGAGTCTCACCATTGTTTATAGGGGAGACTGTTCAGCCCCCTGGACCCAAACTGGATGTGGGTAGCTTGTTAGCTGTTTTAATTGTTAAATATATATATTATACCTATATTATGTTATGAGGGAACGTTTTGTAACAAAGTCGGCGATAAATGGTCGCCTCAAAACTTTGTCACGATCGATAGGCAGATACTGCTTAGTATTCTGAACAGTTCCACAATTCATAATGCGATACAATTTACAGACAACTCCCTTTCAAATATTCTCGTTTTAATGGATACTTGTGGTAGTTGTGTCATCATTATCATCATTTTTGGCCCTTTTATCGTTCACTTCTTAGCATAAGTTTATTTACATCACTACTGTATAGATGTCAGAACTGGGCCACCCATTGAAGGTACTTCAAATTTTTGAAAACGTTTTTTCAAAGAACGAATACTGATTTGATCTTCTGTCAGACTGGATTGATATCTTGTCAACTATTATACGAGTATATGCGGGTTTTTTTAATTTATTTAATATTTCATTGTAAAACAATCTGGCGGGCTTATTGCCAAGTGGCAGTCTCTACCAACTGACCAGACTAGTAAATATAGAAAGTTACATGATCGCAAAAAAATACCCGAATAATTATTCATCTGTACAAAATTCAAGAAAAATATACTTAGTAAAAATAAAAGTAAGATATCATCTATCAATGGAAAAGGAAGGGAAGATGGAAAAAAACTTGAAATGTGACATGAAATTAAGAGTTTTTAGAGTCGCTTTTTAAAACATGTATTGTTTTATACTTTTCATGTAGCAATATCATCCAACCAGAAATATGTCAAAGAAAACTAGATTGGAATCCTTTTTAAAAAATCAAGGTTCCAACGGGAATCGAATCCGCAAGCTCCAGGCTGGGAGACAAGCATCTTACCAACATGCCGATGACGCAGTGAATCTAACATTAGTTTGTAGCTGATTTCAAAGTTTCACTGCGTGGTCAATAAAAGACGACGTAAAAAAAAGAAAGGCGATGAATTGAGAAAGTCAATATACGATCAAGTCAGTGATTGAAAAGATGCTGAATATTCTCGGCAAGATGAGAGAAGATTTTATACATTTAGAAAATATTATAACCTAAAGAGCATCAGATGCAGTGAAATCGTAGCCAATGGAATTCTTAAGTCACTTCCTAAAGCATACTGCATAGGGTGGAGTAACAATCATACTCGTCTGCGAGAGATAGACTGAGAGAAGAACACTACATCTTCACCAAAATCGTCTGTCCATTACCGTTCACTTCCAAGTAGAGATACCTTCAAGATATGAGAATGTCTACACCTCAAAGCCTCCTCTGAACTTGCATGTTATAGGCTGTGTATTCAAATCCCGAAACCGACAATAAATTATTCCTATTTTTAAATTCACCACGAAAATAATAATGCAAAAAAGAAATGACAACATATACATATCATAAGAAAGTGTTTCTTCTTACAAAAATATGAATTAATATATATTTTTGCATAAACAGTTAATATCGGTTAACCGGTTTCTTGAATATTAAAAATATCGAAAACTGTTCGGTTAGTCGAATAAGACGATTAATTACAAGTCTTGTACATAGACTAATTAATAATCAATAGTCTGGACACGAAAATGAAAGGGTTGATTAAGTTTTTATGAATAAAAATTAAAATTGGTATTTTCTCAGTTGGAGACATCCGACAGATATTGAACTCCGGGTAGCAAAAGAAAATAATGTCAATGGAGCCCTTTGACATATGCATTCGAACCAGGCAGTATCAAAATCTGCTAAGATGATAGTTTACAACAGTATTTTAGTACCAAGTTTGATGTATGGAAGTGAAACGAAGGTGTGGAAAAAGATTGAAAGGAGCCAAATAAATGCATATGGTGAGAAAATAACATATGGTGACATTGTATGACAGAATACGGAATTATGTAATACGGGAAGAAGATAAACTTAGGACTGATGTGTTGAGTAAGATGAAGAAGAGCAGTCTGAGATGGTTTGGACATGTAGAACAAATAAATTAAGAAATACTAACAAAACAAATATTAATATGCAAAGGAACTAGAAAAATAAATTAATAAATGGAGGAAGTATATTTTTTAACAATTTAGTTTATCTTCACCTGACGATGAAGACGGTGGTCTTCGAAACTGGTTGTAAACCAAAATAAACCTGTGGTGAACATAAAAATACAAAATAAGTTTTTTATTTACTTATTTGTCCTTTTACGTAAAACATGGCACCACAAAGTGAAACTACAGGCTTTTCGAAGATTTAAGAAATAATAAATGGAGTTTGATAAATATAATTTAAATAAATATGAGTTCAAATATGAATAGAAGGCGTGTAGATGAAGGCCAAGAAAAGCATAGTTGGATCAAGTGAATGAAGTAAACGTAAAAAGTCAGAGAAATCTAATAGTTGTATGCATATAGAAGAGGTGAAGGATGTATGTCAAAAATGAAAGTTTGGTAGTTTGTTATATTTGCCAACCCTGACAGAGAAATAGAGTTATAATGTGTTAAGTAAGAATCAAATTTAAAAAGGAGTCTGAAATATACTCAAATAAATAAATTTACAAAACGGTTTACTTTTGAATTTACTCGTATAAGAAAACTTGTTCAAATACGCATTGAAATATTTCCCCTGCGTAATATTTGTTGAATGAAATATCTCAGTCATAAATTTAATAAGGATTGCGAGTCCCATCAAGATATCACCGTCCCAATCTGCTTGCAGTAAATAATGTACACAAAATATGAATAATAGCACTATTTGTGGTGCGGTGCGGTGCGGTTATTCTGTCTAAAGTTGGTCGCGCTCTTGATCTCATTTCATTTAAGAAATAGGACTTCATTGCATGGCTCTTGTACAAAATACAAGACATTTATTTACCTGACAATTCAACCCAGACAGATATTGATGTTTGGATCTTATTTATAAAACAATTCCTAGCGAGACAAAAAAATAGATATTTAACAATGTTACGCTTTCATTGACAGTCAAGTATCGCGAATGGATTGCTTTTAAACTGTGTCTTTTTATACTCAAGTCCGCTACGCTAAGTAAAAAGTATCTTTATATGTCAAGAAAGAACTTTTTTGTTGGAGAGATTCGCAGGAAGTAACCACAAAGCGCAGGTAGAGATATCTCAAACATTTATTCCAGACTTTCTCCATTATTTGGGAGTAACGAATCTTCCGCAAACTCCACATTCTAACTTGGTGCATACCAGCAATCTCACCTCTTAAAGATATTGAATCACATACGCCATTTATCCATTATACTCGTACATGCAGATTTGCATAGTTACTGACGTTAAAACCAAATGTAAGTCTATTTTAAATTTTAATCATTAATTCAATATTTATCCAAAAGTGTCACGTCACATAATGTTTTCAAGGACAAAAAAGTGTAAATTTACAAAGAACGTTTGATATATTATTTCAGGTTTATGAATATACAAATACATGAAAAAAAAATCATATTCTGAAAAAAAAATATCAATTCACTACTCGAAATATATTTATTGAACTGAAAACTCAAAGAAATTTAAATTATTAAATGATAAATTTTTTTTTAATTCTTATTGACTTCCATACCAACACGTCGTTTCCCTGTTGGAGTAGGCCAAGAAGAAAAAGCGCCAGACTTTCCTATCTCCACTTAAAGCCTCGGCTCATCAACACCCATACATATTTTCATACAACTTATACGAATTCTATTTCTTGTCACGTTTCCTCTTTTCAAAATACCATTGACTTGATTCAACCATACTTTCCTGGAGTACGAACTCTGACGCATTTCACTCAAATTTTTACCATGTATTTATTTTATTTGTATTTCTTCGTTCATTCGTTCTGCATGTCCAAACCATCTCGGAGTGCTCTTCTTCATCTTACCCAACATATCAACCTTAAGTTCACATTCATCCCTTATTGCTCTATTCCGTATTCTATGATAAATTGTTACCCTAATATATGTTATATATTCATCTCAGTGCATGCATTTAACAGTATTTATTCGGAACTAACCAGTATTTGGTCATGTTCACGCTTTTCTCCTATACATCAAAGTTCGTACTTAAATACTGTAATGGATTATCATCTTAACAGATTTTGGTACTGTTCAGTTCGAGTCCACATGTTAAGGGCCACATTGACTTTGTTTCGTATTGCTAGACACCGTTGGATATCCCTTTTTACTATATCAGACTACATCATCTGAGAAAATACTACCCAAGCTTTCCCAAAATTTACTTGAAAACATATCTAAAATCTTTTCAAAACAAGAAACCTTACAGAATTTATAATATGCACTTTTGTTTGATATCATTTATAACGGTGAACATAAATAAATGTTCCTTGCCCAAATTCCAATATTGAAAATTTGAGGTAAAATTTTATTTTACGAAGAAACGTCCGGAGTAGAAACGACTGCGAAGAAACGCCTAAAGCAACATCAAGTAAGTCTGTTGTTGAAATCTTGACTTCAACGGTATTTGAAAGGACTCTCAGAAAGCCGAAAATATTTTATTTGAATGAGTCTTAGTGACACAAGTCTAATTTTAAATGGTTTTGAAAAGCATTTTTGTGGCACATGTAATATATCTTATTTGATGATATTTCTGAGATATACTCGTATGTGTACGAGTATGTGTACATACTCTTATGTGTTGAAGATGCTAAGTATTTTCGTCCTGAGGAAGAAATTCCGACAGTTAAAATTCTAAAATATCTTTCAAAATACGACAGATCTTTTAGCTAAACAACAAAAAAAAAGATTTTAAATTAAATTAAAATATGACTTTATATAACACATTTTTTGCTTTATCGTATGGAACATCGGATCTTTATCTACATAAAATATAGTATATTGATTTTCAGTACAAATAAAATTTGTTAACTGTTTTTTTTTTAACCTGGCGAGTTTATTGCCATGTGGCAATCTCTTCCAACCAACCAGAAAGATGTTTTTATAGACCCTAAGTGTTAACCAGACTGGAATCATATTTAAAAAAATCTGGGTTCCAACGGGGATCGAACCCGCAACCTCCGGATCGGCAGACAAGTGTCTTACCACCAGGCCACGGAGGTCGTCAACTGGTGTGTTGAATAAAATCTAAGAGTGCACTCTGAGACGGTTTATGTATGTGGAACGAATGAATAAAGAAAGATTATGTACGTAAATACATATCATCACGCTATTTCCCTGTTGGGATAGGCAGAGAGGACAGAACGCCATAATTTAGTATCTCATCAATCATTCTTAGACTCGTCTACATTCGTACCCCTTCGAATACAACTTCGACGATTTCTTTACATAATTGAGGTTGCGGTAGCTAATGACAACGACAGATGAGGCAATATTTAACTTAGTTTTTCTCTTGCTATGAAATCTTCAATAATGAACAACTCCGTATCTCATCTACTAAACCATATGGTACTACCCTGTGTTTAGTCTGAACACTAAGTGTTAGCAGTTTGCGTCCTGCGTATTTTACTATACAGCTCTGAATTTTGACTGCATTCGTGGTAAAATGTAAACCGAGTCCATCTTAGTCTTGTCAGAAATAAGTCAAAAATATTTCTTAAATCTGCTTAGTCGAATTTATACTACCACAAAACGAAATCTTGAAATTAATATTAGTGTTTCAGTTTTGTTAAAAAATAGCTTAATGGTGTATCACTTAAATAATATATAATCAAACGGATTAAAAAAATTATATACAAAAATACTTGAAAATAAATAACTAGATGAGAGAGCTTGAAACATGTTTTTCTTTCTTGACGCTTTTCCTTATTTTTTTATTATCAATTTTTGATAGCTCACTACCAATTATTTATTATTCCGACTTAATAAGCCTGTTTAAATATTCAAACATATAAACCAATATTTAATTTTTTTAATGCATCGGAATCGCAATTTACTCGTATAACACTTTTTTTTTATTATAAAATATACTTAAATATAATAATCTACTTACACGTATATTTTATTTGAGTTATAATATACTTATATTTTAATTCATCTCTTTGATTTATTCCCTTACTCTTATTGTAAATATTTTTAATGGTCGATAAAACTATGTGCTTATTTATAATTGTTTAAATTTCGAATGTTATTTTTGTTATATTTATTTATGCCTGAATAATGCTATGAATACCATAAATATACCAAAAATTTACAGTAATCGCTCCGTTTACACGATCACCATTTACGTGAATCATTTTAACGGGTAATATTATGTTTGTAATTTCAAATGCACAAGAGTAACGTGTATTGAAATATAATTTATATTTTAAATCGATATTATATATAAGAGCAAAAACAGTAACAATGGAAGATTCATCCAGCGAGAGTGATTTTAAATGAGTACAACACATTGCAAGTTTTGTAAAAGTTGTCTTCGTTTATCTCTCATTAAAATTTATATTATATTAAATATCAGTATCCACATATAAGGACTTTTTTTTTAAATAACAATCTTGTTTATCTAACTAAGATTCTAATGTCTAGAAATATATAAAAGATTACCTTTTTTACGTTTCAGAGCTATTTTCTTAAAATCTATTAACTGCTTAGAGATTTGGTAATTTAATATACGGATTACTATAGTTTCAATACATAAATCATTGATGTTTGCAATGTACGGGGTGGTAAACTACCCTATAGAAAAACAAAAAAACTACCCAAAACCCTACCTTATCTCAGTAATCAATAACATTTCAGTATGTCTTTGGAAATATATATATATATATATATATATATATATATATATATATATATATATATATATATATATATATATATATATATATATATATATATATATATATATATATATATATATATATATATATATATATATATATATATATATATATATATATATATATATATATATATATATATATATATATATATATATATATATATATATATATATATATATATATATATATATATATATATATATATATATATATATATATATATATATATATATATATTATATATATATATATATATATATATATATATATATATATATATATATATATATATATATATATATATATATATATATATATATATATATATATATATATATATATATATATATATATATATATATATATATATATATATATATATATATATATATTATATATATATATATATATATATATATATATATATATATATATATATATATATATATATATATATATATATATATATATATATATATATATAATATATATATATATATATATATATATATATATATATATATATATATATATATATATATATATATATATATATATATATATATATATATATATATATATATATATATATATATATATATATATATATATATATATATATATATATATATATATATATATATATATATATATATATATATATATATATATATATATATATATATATATATATATATAATATATATATATATATATATATATATATATATATATATATATATATATATATATATATATATATATATATATATATATATATATATATATATATATATATATATATATATATATATATATATATATATATATATATATATATATATATATATATATATATATATATATATATATATATATATATATATATATATATATATATATATTATATATATATATATATATATATATATATATATATATATATTATATATATATATATATATATATATATATATATATATATATATATATATATATATATATATATATATATATATATATATATATATATATATATATATATATATATATATATATATATATATATATATATATATATATATATATATATATATATATATATATATATATATATATATATATATATATATATATATATATATATATATATATATATATATATATATATATATATATATATATATATATATATATATATATATATATATATATATATATATATATATATATATATATATATATATATATATATATATATATATATATATATATATATATATATATATATATATATATATATATATATATATATATATATATATATATATATATATATATATATATATATATATATATATATATATATATATATATATATATATATATATATATATATATATATATATAGGGCGTGGAGCTCATTTGGACGTTTGAACAACATCTTCAAAAGTAATCTCCCAATATCCTTGAAGCGAAGGGTCTACAACCAGTGCATTCTTCCAGTACTTACGTATGGCTGCGAGACATGGACGCTCACAGTAAAGAACACGCAAAAGCTCCAGACCGCACAAAGGAGCATGGAGAGATGCATGTTAGGATATACTAAAAGAGACCGTAAACGAAACACCTGGATTCGCAATATAACAAAGGTAGAAGACGTTATAAAGGTGTGCAAAAGAATGAAGTGGCAATGGGCCGGACATGTAGCCAGAATGTCAGACTCCCGATGGACATCCGAAATAATCCAATGGTATCCAAGAGGCATAAAGAGGTCTAGAAGAAGACCGAAGGTACGCTGGATGGACGAAATCAGGAAGCATGGCAGCATCACGTGGCATCGGCGAGCAAAGGACCGAACTGTTTGGAGTCAACTTGGGGAGACCTTCATCCAGCAGTGGATCGACCCTGGTTGACAATGATGATGATGATGATATAATATATATATATATATATATATATATATATATATATATATATATATATATATATATATATATATATATATTATATATATATATATATATATATATATATATATATATATATATATATATATATATATATATATATATATATATATATATATATATATATATATATATATATATATATATATATATATATATATATATATATATTATATATATATATATATATTGTATATATATATATATATATATATATATATATATATATATATATATATATATATATATATATATATATATATATATATATATATATATATATATATATATATATTATATATATATATATATATATATATATATATATATATATATATATATATATTTATATATATATATATATATATATATATATATATATATATATATATATATATATATATATATATATATATATATATATATATATATATATATATATATATATATATATATATATATATATATATAATATATATATATATATATATATATATATATATATATATATATATATATATATATATATATATATATATATATATATATATATATATATATATATATATATATATATATATATATATATATATATATATATATTATATTTATATATATTATATATATATATATATATATATATATATATATATATATATATATATATATATATATATATATATATATATATATATATATATATATATATATATATATATATATATATATATATATATATATATCAATTTTAAATGTTGATAGAACATGAATTAATTTTTTTTAAATGTGAACATTCCCAACCTTCTTCACATCATTACGAGTAGGTTGATTTGTTCTCTCATAACCAAATACACTAATGGAGAGATCAAAATTATCGCTATTCATACTAGAAATTCTACCCCGTATGTTTAAAACAATTTTAGATTTCCCGGGAAACTCTTCTTTTCTCGAGAATTCCCGGGGTATTTAAAAAGTATTATTTTCTTTTATTTTGTGTAAAGTTATTGTACAAAAATTTTATAAAATTATCATTATTTATCAGAAATGGTTTTTAGTTGTTAGTTTTAAGCTTGCTTATTTTTGTCCTTTTTAATTGGACTTGGGAGAATTTGCAATTTATACAACTTGTATTTTTTTTTAATTTCAAGCGTGTTCCTCCTGATACTATTTCCATAGTCTCAGCCCAAAATAGTTCTCAGAAGCTGCAATTTTATAAAATAATCATCATAATATAACGGAAAGTTCATATTTCTGAAATCTGTTAGCAATACTATTTTAATTATACCAATAATGGAGTAAACATTTGTCTAAAAGTTGTATTTTAAATAATCAACTAGTTTCTTCTTTATCCAAGTTATTTTGTTTTGAAAATATTGTTATATTGTTATCTTCAATATATTTATCTTATTTATATTGTTATCTTCAATATATTTATCTTCAATGTATTGTTATCTTCAATATATTTGAATCATGATATTAAACAAATTAAAACTCACCAAAACATATACAGCAAACGGCATGACGACGACAGCCACCAGCAGATCAGCCAAGGCTAGGCTGACGATGAAGTAGTTAGTGACAGTCTGCAGAGTCCTCTCCCGGTACACACTGAGTATCACAAGCACATTGCCGAACAAGGTCAAGAACGGGAACAGCATAAGAATTAGTGCCCAGTAGTTGTACTCGACAAAGCTCTTGGTGATGAAAACACTGTCACAGGGAACATAAGACCCATTTAACGACGTACCATTCAAACTACAATTAGTAAACTCAAAGATATCACTTCTTATAGATAAGGTGCTATTATCTCCAAAAGAAAGATTTCCGTTGAAATTGTGATAAAAATAGTCACTAAAATCGTCGACTAACATCAAAAAATTATTTCTACTATCATTCACCGAACCGTTGTTGTACACTAAATTTGCGTTCGCCGTTCCGTTGCTGCGAGAGATCGAGTAATAGGATATATTCTCATTAGAATTTTGCCTTTGTAAATCGATACTACTTCCTTCTGTCGCTACCTGGTAGTATGTTTTATCCACATCCGTTGTTTCAGGGGTGGTGGTCTCTAGCTTTCTCATCGGCTCTATCGGCTGTCTAGTGAATGTGGAATTAAACTCTGGACCCCATGTGTTGGGTAGAGAAGGGATTGTCGTGTGTGCATGCTCCTTCAGCTGAGTGGCCGGGTCTGTGTGAGCAGACTCTCTAATCCTCTGGTGAAGCCCATCTCCCCCTTGGCTAGCCCAGTAATGGGAAAAGTTGTGTCGGATTTGTGGGTGGTTTCCGTTGTGCGATGCCATTGTGACGTTTCAATGTAGGTGCCCAAACCACAAATCAACACTCGCCCCAATCTGTTTGTTTAAGATGAGACGTTTTCATTACATCTTTGTCAAATTATCGATTTTCAGCTGTCTGAAACAAGAGAAAATACATTTATTATAAAAATGTTTTTTAATTACTTTCAATTAGTTGAAAAAATGTCTTAAATTTCTTTAAAAGTGAAAATTAAGATTTTTAATTGAATATTATTCATTTTGTTTACTATAAATATGAAAGAAACTTATCATTCCGCGGTTTACTTGTCAGTGTTAGCAAAAAGGACAAAATGTCTGTATTTTATTTCGCTACATTCATCTTTCCCTTCTTCTTTATTCATTTATATCTATCTCACATAATTTCTACGATTTTTAAAAGAACCTGCTTTTAAAATATCATCGCTTGATTAAACTACACTTTCCTTAGACTATCTCTGCTTTCTACGCTGTGTGCACTGTTTATTTGTTTTGTTAGTCTTTCTTCATTCATTCGTTCCGCGTAACCAAGCCATTTTAAAGTATTCTTCTTCATCTTTCTCAACACATTACAGCCTTAAGTTAATACTCGCCCCTTATAACTTCATCCCGTAATCTGTCGAACTGAAAGCGCTTTTTTTTCATACTACTAAACACATTGACATTAAGCTCATATTCATATTATTTATATTTATTTATTTAAAAAAATAAACGAAACCATAGTATGATTTACTACCTTGATCAAAAAGTCTTAGGACCGGCCACCGTGTGGCGCTGTCAGTCACCCGATTGGAATTCTTTTTTTTTTGTTAGGTTACCACATCTATCATTGACACTTCCCTCCAAATTTCAGCGTCATAGCTTGACATTTGTAAAAGTTACGCTGTACTGAGTAGTATGTATTACAGTAAAAATAATAAACAAAACATAATATCCAAATCTTCCGAAAAATCTAACAAATCAAGATAAATATTTATTTTATGTTATTTACAGTTAAGGGATTAACACTGTGGAAGTTTGAAGACTTCAAACTAATTTGTTTAGTCAAACACTGTTTACTCCACTTTATATAACGGTATAACCCTTCCGGTTTCAATCTTTTGACCTCATCATCAAGGACGCACAAGCAAGACGTTGTGAAATAAACAGAATAAGACGTAAAGACAGAATAAGACGTAAGAAGTAAAACAAACATCGTCCTCTTTTACACCGGTTCAAAATTTTAGCTAGGTGTTTAAAATTCGTTCAGTATCACGGACCCACCGAGATTCAAATTTCGAATTACTTTCGGAGAGAATCCAAATATTCCTCTCTCGTATTCAAAATTCAATTCTCGTATTCATTCTTTGACGACAACCATCGTACGGGGTTTGACCTATTTATATTATGATATAAAGTGGGATAAACAGTGTTTGACTAAACAAATTACAATATTTATTTTAAAATATGATGCATGAAAATATCCAAGTACAGTAAAACACAAAAAGTTTCAAATATTCAAATATTATTAAATTTGATCAACAATTCAAGACTTGAGTAGAATAAATAAAACCTATCTCAAGGATGTGTATACTCGATTTGTAATAAATTGTATACGTCTTTGCACTGTTATTTATAGTGACTATTGACGAGTTTCTTTACATGAACTTGCGTTATTTCGTAGGAGTTAAACTTTCAAAATAAATACGTACTCTATAATTGAATGAGTTGGTTCTCACTCCATTATTGTTAGGAGAGATCTTCATTACTGCAGGTATGTTTGTAAATTGGTACAGGAAAATAGCAAGCACCCCGTTGATTAAAAAACTTCAGTCAAATGTACCTAACAATTATAATACTTACGTCGTCGAAGGTTGAGATTATTTTCAGTACCCTATTCTCGAGCATAGAAAGGCTTTATTTAATGAATTTTCGGAAGTTCCAAGTTTTTCAGCGCTCGATGAATAAATTGAAAATTGAGTTTCATCAAAGTCATTCAGGTTTGATTTCTCTTCAGCTCAATTACAAGATTTATTTTCATTAATTAACTCATTTGTATGGCACTTTAAAAAATATCCGAATCGATAAGTTAAAGAGCGTTACCGTGAACCAATATTGTCTTTGGCCTCAGAGTTCGAACCGTTAGGTTAAGAACCATTCGAACAGGCAAGAAACTCGCATTCTGTCATCTTATATGTTGGAAATACCGTACATGGGCAAGAAATAGCACAACGTCTACCACTTACGAGTATTATTACCAGATGAACTATTTGAACCAGAAAATAATCCTTTCTTTTGGGTACCAACGTAAAACGAACCTCCAACCCTATGGGTGAAAAATCAATCATCTTACCAACTAGGACACGGAAGTTGTCGGAATATAAGAATATGACAGAATAATTACAAAAAAATCCCAGATATCTAAGGTATGGAACAAAGAGTAACTACCTAAAATATGCGCGCCATGACGAATTTCTCAAGGTGCGCAATTGTACAAGCCTCGAAACAAGAAAGAAATAATGCATCGCAATATTCCTACTCAAGGTTCTTATGTACAATAGATTTAACTATCCTGCGATACTAAAAGTAAAAAGTTTGCATGTCCCCTATAAATACACACTTGCTAGAAATCATCATCGGTTCTACACATCAACTTATAGAACAAATATTTAAGCTTTATGTATTTATTTTTTTATTGTAACAGTCATATTATTGCTGCATAATATTTAATTAATTAATGATCTTTTATTGTAAGTCATATTATTGCTGCATAATATTTAATGAATTTATGATATTTTATTGTAACAGTCATATTACTGCTGCATAATATTTAATGAATTAGTTATATTTTATTGTAACAGTCATATTATTGCTGCATAATATTTAATGAATTAATGATCTATAATTTTAGTAAAAGTTCGTTTTCTCGAATAATATTTCCGTTTGATCGAACATTATCTGCTTTAAAGTGTCGGAGATATAGTAGGGGGTGAAATGCGAACCACTTGAAGACAACTCTTTTAAGAAAGTCTTACAAAAATAAATTATTCTATATATGAACACTTTATACGTACACTACAATCCACATTAAGACAACTGTGTTACTATCATAAATCGAAAGATCTACAAATGCTTCTTAGTAGTTCGTCTTCCCTAGGCAAATAATCTGCGAATTTCTTACCAAATATTTTTCTAAACACATTCAGACACGGGGAAGTTTCTTATCGAATAGACATAGCCGCCACCTTCTTACCTTAACACTCCACGTGCTTCTTTTCTTAATATTTTTAATCTGTCAGTGATAGTGGGATGGAATCCTGAGTTAGATCGCCCTTTAGAAGAGTTTACTCCCTTAACTGTGCTATATAAATTGTTCTTTTATTATTATTATCCCCCGTGGTAAACAAATATTGAACTAATATTGAATGGAAGGTGAGGAAAAGGGTAATGGAGGAAAGATTGAAAGACGGTAGTTGGAGAAATTTTATCTTAGGGAATGGTAAAAAGTATATGAAACAAAAACTAAAGAGTCTACATATATTTTTTTTACCTTAAAGACATTCTAATGGATCTTCTTCATAGTGTCATATCTGGTCCCCCCAACGTTGACTATCATCTGAGAGAAAGCATCTCTGTCCCTGGCAGCCCGAAAAAGATTCCCAACGCTCCTTATACCAGTCCAATAACATATATTGCGCAGCCAGGAGATTTGCCTCCTGCCAACACCTCTTCAACCCTCTATTTTGTCTAGGATGATCAGGGGCAGTAATTTGTACTTTTATCCTCTAAGTGCATGACCCAAATAGGACACCTTTCGGATTTTAATATTATTTCGCAACTCTCTATCAACTTTGATTCTTTAAAGAACCCTTGTGTGGCTGACCATATCCGTTCAGGGTATCCGTAGCATTCTCCGGTGCATCCACATCTCGAAAGCTTCCAATCGATTCATACTACCAACTTTGAGGGTACATGATTCCACTCCATATAATAACACTGACCAAACATAGCATTTGACTATGTATTTACATAGCAACAAAATAAAATGAGTGTGAAATATATATTAATCTAATAATTTAGTGTTCATACAATATTATAAATATTAAAAGAATAAAGAATTTTCACACATTATCAACTGCTTTCTCGTTTAATTATTTACATCATACTCTAACAATCAAGTTATCTTCTCTTAATAAATATATAATTTGCCATTGTTATTGTATGTCTATAAACACATCAAAAAGTGACAGCTGTCAAATAATATTTGAAAGATAAAATGTTCTAACTATGATATTAATTGAAAAGTAATAAACAAAAATGGGTGGTGTCCTATCAGTGGGACGGGTTGGCGTTTTCGTTGATGTTTTGTGAATCTTTTTGTTTTTCGTGTTACGTGGTCAATTTTTTGTTTTTATAAAGATGGCATATGTGTATCTTTAGTGAATGGTTTTATTGTTGAAGCATGAAGAATTTTTGAAGATGTTTTTTTAAAGAAAAAATATGACCGACTAGCACAGTGCGGGGTTCGAACTGACGACCTATGTATAGTATGTACTCGTATATGCATTACCAAAAGCAAAAGAAAATTGTCTTCTAAGATTGAGCGCATTAGAAAGCACTCACCAATGTATTTAAGTGCCTTTGAATATATAATATGTGTACGTATGTGTATGTTTGTATGTATGTACGAGTATTTACGTAATTTTATATAATTTTTTTGTTTTATATAATATTTTTTAAATGGTAACATTTTTTGTATTTTTCAATATAATTGGACTAAAAGCCTGTATTGAGAAAAATAAGTCCAATGCGTTACCACGCGACCATGCACCTCGATTCCATGGCACCTCGGACATGCACCTAAATATGTCGTGGGGATGTTGTTTTCCCCATTAATAAGGCTCGCCATCATTACACAGAAGGAAGTAAACTCTCTCCGTTATGGGAGATAAATATAAACTTGAATATAAGGATTATATTTCCATGTCATAAATTGTTATAAAAAAAGTTAAAATATTAAACAGTAACTATGATAACACTTATTGTTACGTACGGACGTAAGTACATCCGATTTTATATTGTTTGATGACAAAATATATTTTTAATAGTTTCATGTATAAATAACATTTTCAGTTACCAGAACTGGATTTCGCAAGTTATTGCATTTACCACGGCGGGAATCGCAAGTATTTTCGATCGCATTTCGTGTGAAATTCATTTATCATACGGAGTAGTACTTTTTTACTATACAAACCCACTACCAAGTCATCAGCATGCAACAGTCTACATTAATTTTCGTTTAATATTTATATACCACATTTATTTTTGTTTACAATATTTATTCTTATTTAAATCAATAAGATGAATTTAAACCAGTTTTTAATCAAAAATATAATACATTTTTATTTTTTATGTACTTACACAATATTTATTTCTGTTTTAATGATGTTTTCAACTTTTACACTTTTTTTTGATAATTTTCATTTTTGTTATACGAGTATTATGTGTTTTGAAATTTGTTTGACCGCTATTTTCATTCGAATTTTTATTTGTTTTATTTTTTATATTTAAACTCGATTTTTAGTATTGTTCACACAGTTTCTATGTTTGATGGAGGAAAAGTTGAGATCACCTCGTTAGTAATAGTTCATTTTGTAAAAGTTACTGCTATTAAAACTTTATCGAAAAATAACATAAAGATTTTTCCTTTAAAAGCAGATTTTCTCCATTTAATGCTGTTTGAAATTTTGGTGTCCATAGAAATCCGTTTCCCGAGATATTTTATGTAGAGCTGCTTTTTATTCTGTCACCGTCCATACTTTCCACATGCCCGCACAATCCCACCGATCCCTTTTTTCATCCAGTTCACATATATAAAACATGTATATGAACAACCAACTCCCCTCTCTCATACCCTCATTTCCTACCGACAACTCACCAATCCCTGATCTCATAACCCCCCCTTTCATCCTATGTCGTTATGGGAAATATGGTTAAATTAAAATTCCGAGGAAACATAAACAATCGCTAACAAGAAAAAATCTTTTTTAATAAATATTACATGCTTTTATGTTGTCTCCTCAATTCTGCTCGATAATCGGCGTATTACAATGAATAATATTCCGGCACTGAACTCGCGCCAGATTATTTTTCACTCTCGTTGTAAAGTGTAGCTTAGCGATTTAATTTTCATGTAGCAATATCTGCATATCAACCAGAAATGTGTTAAAAAGCCTTAAATAAAACCCAACAGGAACCTTTTTTTTTTAAAAAATACTGGATACCAGGGCGAGAAAAGAACCCACTACTCTTTGATTAAAAGACAGGTCTCTTATCAACTAGCTCACGGAGGTTATCTTATTATAATATATTATTGGACTACACTTTTGTCTTATACATTACAACCTTGCAGATTTACTGGTATGTCGAAATTTCTTCCAACAAACCAGAAAAGTATTAAAGAGGACTCAGCGAAATCAAGATTGGAACTATTTTTAAAATAAATTGGGTACCAAACGCAATCAAGCCTACAACCCCCAGGTAGGAGGAGGGGCACCTTACTTACTAGGCCACGGAGGTTGTATTATTCACACTAAAAAAGTTCACAACATATTATAAAATTAATGATATTTTCATGGCGTTCTGTTTTGCAAACAACACGGTCTTTCCAAGTGCCGGTAGCCATATTCTATATGTGTTTGAAGGTAGTTAAATAGTTGGCTATCTAGAAATACTTGCCAAAAGAATAACAATCTCTTTGAATATTCAACACACTGTCACAGGCTGACATTAAAAAATAATAGACTGCATACAAATTATTCAATTGTGTGTTTTATAATGTTGCCAAAGCATCGACTGTGTTTGCATGCATCCTGGGTACGATATCTCATAGTGGCCTTCTTCATCTTACTCAATATATAAATCATATGTTCACATACATGTTGTGTGAGGAGTTGAATTTCGCAAGATGTTTCCAGTTGTAGTTGAGTGTCACTGTTTGTCAGGTTGATGTGAACGTGCAACGGGGTTTTGTTTTTGTGTAATCAAAAATCGGAAAGAAGTATCGATTTATTTTTTCATGCTAAATATCCTCAGTGAGATACAGGCAAAAGCCTAGTTTACTGGGGATACGACAAATGAAAGGCAACAAACCCAGATCCATTAAAATTGTATGGCCAAATCAAATTACCTGTTGTTTTTTTCGCAAATTGTGTATATTTTCTTGTCATGTGTAATAATAAATAAATACATCCCTTATTACTTCATTCAGTATTGTATACATAGTCACCCCATAAATTATTATTATCGCACTCATTTTTACAACATTTATTAAGTTCCTGTCAGTCTAAACCACGTCCACATTTCTCTCCAGTACATCAAATTTGGTACAACAAAACTTTTGTGCTGTCATGTTAACATATTTTAATACTGTCCAGTTTAAGTGCCACATTGACTTAGTTTTCTATCACTACATGACGTTCCAAAGCCCTCTTCACTCTTCCATCATCTGAGAAAATACGACCCAATTAACAATATTTCTCAACTTGCTCCAATCTTTTATTAGTCACCCATATATCGCATTTATTTTTTCTTTTACACTTTTGAATTACCAGTACTTTGGATTTTGTAATATTCATTCTCATATCTTTCTCTTCACATCTCTCATACAATTTACTAATCAAACTCTATAATTCATCAACACTCTACGTTAACACTGCCATATCATCTGCATACAGCATTCTGCATATGTTCCCATTGGACATTTGTAGTTCCTTAATACATGAATCTATATAATTACTTAACAACCAAGGTGACATAATGCATCCTTGTTTGAACCTCTTTCAAAATATTTAACCATTCAGTCACAGTTCCATTCACTCTAATATGTGCTCCACTTTCGGCGTATAATGACGCAATACCGCGCATAAGTTTACGTTCAACACAATATTCATTCATTTTTCTCCTAGCTTTCCATTACATTATTCCATCATTTGAGAAAACACTACCTAAAAAGCAGAATTCTTTAATACCTTAATTTAAAATTACCCAATAATGTGTTGTTTCATAACAATATTGAAACTAATTGAAAATATTTCAATTAGTTTCAATTAGGAATTTCAATTTGCTCTGGCAAATAGTGCGTCAAAAGAAATTTAATGAAATACCTGTTTATTTAACCGTCACTTATTAGCCATATTCTGACATTAAAATTAACCAATACTGAATATTTGCAGCATAACAACGCTTTTCTAGTTGTTCATGCCCTTTATTTCTACCCGAACGTTTTAGGTTCAAACCTCTTTGATATCCGAATAAAAAAAGATCCTAGAATCGTAAAAGAGTGTATCTAGTAATAATACGCGCAATAGATGTGTGTGAGTGGTGTTGCCTCTTCACGTGCAGTAGAACTGTCAACACGTGCGATGTCTAACTACATGCCCACTCTAATGATTCTAAACTCATACTATATTAATGGGGCAGAATAAAATGTAGTTTCTCGGTCACTTTCTATGTCTATACGTCCGTATTTTTCAATTCAGATATGTCAAAAGGTATCAAATTATTGAATGAATGGAATATAAGTTTCTTCCATTTCGGAAATCAAAGGTTCTACCAAAAAGGCAACTGAGGTCTACATATATGATACACACATGCATATAGGAGTATCTATAAATGAATATTAATTCAATTTAACTCGTTCAGTTGTGAAAAAATCACCTCAAAAGGTTTATCTATTTGGCTTTCTAAAAACCTGTTCCAAATACTAAGGCATTAAACTCGAATAATTTTAGTATTTTATGAAATATATTATTCTTTACCACTTGCTATCAACAAAAAACAAGAACATAAATCAATCGAGGCCTTAAAAACAATACGTAAATCAAACGGTAAGATTTCGGAAAAAAAAAACTTCAAAGAATACATTATCATAATTTATAAAGGACCATCATGTTCTGTCAGGGAATATATAAATTATCTCTTGACCTTCTGCCAACGATCGAAGAACGTATCGATTATACAGCGTGAACATCCGGTGTCAATACCCAGTCTTCAATAATCAAAACACAATTTCTGTGGCCTAGTTGCTGAGAAGCTTAATGTTCCCGGAGAGTTAAGCGTCTCGGGTTCGTTTATCCGGTGTCAATACCCAGTCTTCATAATCAAAACACAACTTATGTGACCTAATTACTGAGACGCTTAATGTTCCCAGAGAGTTAAGCGTCTTGGGTTCGTTTATCGATGGTATCTGAAAAATGTGTCCTGCTCTGGTAAAAAATCGTTTGATAATAAAACTCAGACGTACTAGACGTTGTTGACTCTTGACATGAGTGAAATTTAGTTTTCATATATCTATAAGTCTTTTAAGATACAGTTTAATTAAGACCACAAAGTTTCTGGAACAACACCAGCTGATTTAGAATGAACAGTGAAATGGAATATTGAGCTACAGTAAGTCAATGCCTTTAGAGGCTTGACCTGATTTTAAACTGCCCTGGATAACGTAGAAATATGTTAACATATTGTCCTTAAATTTTCCAAACAGGAATTGGAAGATTTAAGGACAATATGTCAAATTGGGGTATGTTGCGTGATGGATTGACTCTCTGTATCTGCGATAAGAAGCAGTCCATGTGACAGTTGCTGCCATGCCCGAGAAGTTCGTTGTCTTTAATTAATACTGAAATGTCTGAAATAATTTAGTATCTTTGACACTAAGAAGAAGATGAAGAAACAGACATCTCAAATTGAGTATAAAGGCATAAATGACAAACAAACACACACAAACGATGTTTATATTGATTGTTTCAGTTTTCAATATTCCCTTTTTAGTAATATTAATAATACAAGAACAATTTATATAGCGCCGTTTAGATAATAGACTTTCTTCAAAGGGGCTCTAACTTAGGATACAAACCCATTCAAATAGATTAAAATGATTACAAAACAAAATATGTAGTATACTCGAAAGTTGAGTGTAACGATAAGAAGGTGGTGACTATGGGTATTAAGTTGGGAACTTTTCTGCATCTGTATGTGTTTAAAAAATCTATTTTGGTAAGTAAACCATGGAAAATTTACCAAGGAAAGCGAATTACTAAAAAAACCATTATAGGTCTTTCACAATTTGATTGTAAAACATTCAGCTTTAGGCGGAGTAGGATGAATGGGTAATATTTATATAAAATCATAAATTTTGATAATACCTCTTAAAAATGGTTGTCTTCAAGTGCTTCCTAAAACTTCACATGCCACATATATATCTAACAATGAGAAGCAGACCATTCGACGCAATGGGACCAGCAACAGCAAAAGCCTTGCCATAATACACCGCCTTATTGGGTCGATTCGGAATCATCAATTTATTCGACCTCAAAATGATGTAACATCTCTCAAACACAAATTTGAAAAGTAACATACAATGGATATATCAATTAAGACACTTGAATATAAAGAGACAAAGTTAAAATCAATCCACTCACAACACTCGAGTCAATTGTATTTGTGGTCAATGATCAGTGTATCCGATGTTCATAGTATAAAACAATCCTCAGTGTTCGACCAATAGTACTAATAGGGCTTAGTCCACACGCGACGTGTGAAAATCCTGATTTATGTGGCGATATAAATGTCAATAGGTTAGTGTGGCTATTACGACCGCACACGCCCTTCGCACTTTACAACCTTGGACACTCCTTGACCATTACAAATTGGACTGTCAGATAAACAAAATATCTCAGGTTTTTTGGTGACAGAGACAAAACGAAGTACTTATGTTGATCGTTGAAGCCTTCTATTCAAACATTCTGCACGAATTTGTTAAAAATAATCTTCATAGCATAATTCGACCACTCCCCTCAATGTTTCGTGCGCAAATTAGTTAAATCAAACATAAAACTTAATTTACAAAAAGGTGCATCAACTTGACACACTCGCAAAAAAGTGGGACAAAGTTAAATAAATCTGCCACATCCTACCAAATATGTGTAGGATTTATTCCTGTTTTTTTTTTCAATTATTTTTACCTTTCATATCCTAAATGACACTTTATTTTAATTATTTATATATTACAAAAATAAATTAAATTTATATTTCCTTTACATAACACAACCACTGTGGACTAGTTGACTAGACGTGTGTCTTGCGACCCGGGTTCGATTCTCGATGCTACTCACTTTTTCAAAATATTTTCAAAGTGAGTTTCATTTAAGACTTTGTAATTTATTTTTATCAAACACTGTTTATTCCACTTTTTTGTGACGGTATAACCCTACCGGTTTCAAGGCTTTCACCTCATCTTCAGGGGAGCGCAAACAAGACTCCCTGAAGATGAGGTGAAACCCTTGAAACCGGTAGGGTTATACCGTCACAAAAAAGTGGAATAAACAGTGTTTGATAAAAATAAATTACAATGTATTTAAACCTCCACAACGTTAATGCCTTAACTATAAACAACATTTAAGACTTGTTTAAACCCCCTTTTTTCCAGAAAGATGCAAAGTTCTGAAACTTTTGTAGGTCTCCTGATTTATAACAGTAACACATTTGGCTTTAAGTGTAGTGTAGTGTTCATATACAAGCATAAAAGTTACCCTCAAGATATAGTAGTGTAAGGTAATAGAATAAACGGTGCATATATAACAGTATAAAGTAACATTTCATATAAAGGTTTTATCTTTGAATTAGACCTAAAAATACGAAATTAATTTCTGGATCACTCAATACTTATGTTAAAACCTACATTATAATACAAACACACATATATTTATTTTATTTTCGCTTCATTTATTCTCGATCCGTAAAAAGGTGAGTTACAATATATAATATATAAAAGTGATTTTAGTTCGGGTGCTCTATAAAGGGTTCCCTTGTAACAAGATTCTTTTTGGAAAGGGTATTTCACCCCCTGTCGGCACAACCCCTCAATTTTAACATCCTCCTCTGCCAACTGAAATATTCTGAAAGCAAAACCCTGTCTTAATTTTAACGTCAAACTTACAAATATGATATATTTTCCTAGTAATTTACGATATATTAAGTAATCATCTCTCATGGTGAGATTCCTGGTGAAGTCCTTACTCAGGGTATATGTACAAGTATATCCTACCATATCCTACCATATCCTACCGTCAAAGTTATACAGCTTTCTAATTAGACATTTCACAATGAGGAATGTTACTTGTATTTCTCCACATATTTCTAAGCTGAAATTATTGTTTAGAGCTAGCATTTCTTGTTGAGAAACCTAAGCCTTTTTTTATTACACTGTGTTATTTATGAGTCAATCTGGGTACCATAAGGTTTACTGGGTGGATTCACTACATCTTCACCATCACACAATATATCTATTGTGATAAACAGACAAAACAGATTTCTACTTCACTGTATTGTAGCACACATTTTTCGCTTCTGTCATAAAAGATTTTCACTCTTCCCCCTTTCATAATTTGATTGATTTGGTAATACCACGTCTTAATAAGTCTTTTTTAACTTATCGTCTCTTTAAAATTAGTCGAATTAAGTACTACTTTTATAAATTTTCATCATTTATTCTTTCTACGTAAACAAACCGTCTCAATGTTTCTTTCTTCTTTGTAAGCCATGCAAATTTTTTAAGCCCTATTTTTTTCTAATGGCCTCGTTACTTATTTTTTCACACATATTACGCCACGCTCTTATTTCTATGGCATTAAACTTACTTTTATATATTTTTTAACTTCCAAATTTCGCTTGCATATCTTAATGTTGGTGCCAGTATTCCATTGTGAGTAGCAAGTTTTATTTCTCTTTAAATTTTCCGGTCGGTAAATACATTGTTTAACCCACTATTCACTCTATTGCCTGTTGCTAATCTTCTTTCAATATTCCGCACTTAGCGCGGTCATCTGACGTTAACATACTTCAAAGATAACAAAACTTCCTCAACCTTCTAACCATAGCTTACAGATGAAGACACAATCACAATTATCAATGTAAATTTCCTTCTTAAATATTTCATTGAGTTTCTTGTAGTATATCTTAATAAAAAACTACCATTTGTTAAACAAAATTAAAAGACTACCATTTGTTAAACAAATAGAAAATACGGAATTTCTGATTAGATTTCTTCCCATATACGATAAACAATTAATTATTTTATGTATAGTGTATGTATTAAAGATTAGCGTTAAATGTTCCTAACAATTACACTAGACTGCGCCGGCAAGAACTGTTCTCAATAACATACGCAAGAACGGGTCTTCCAGCCGCTATGCCAGTAGGAAGGGCCTTAACTCTTCTGAACGGGACTGCTTCGGATATTGACATATGTATTTCATATCACATTACCAAAAGCAAAAGTAAATTTTCTTCTTAGATTGAGCGCGTTAGAAAGCACTCATCAACATACCTAAATGACTGTGAATATATGTGTATAATATATATGTGTATAATATGTTTGTGTTATATGCATTATTTTTTATTTTATATAATTTTTTAACTTATTTTTTTTCCTCTATGTAATTTTCCTTCTTTTTTAATGTCTTGTATTTTCAAAGTAATTGGGCTAAGCCTGTTTTGAAAAAATAAATAAATAAATTATTGGATTTCCATTTATGCAAGTCCACCAAAACGCAAAAATTCAGTATTTTTTTTATTAAGAGAATTCAGGTTCAGTGAGTCTTCTATGAACCTGTTAAAATTCTCTAACGATGTGTATTGTCGAAAAACTACACTTTCTAAAAACATCAATTTAATGGATATTTTCTTGTCTAGAATATATAAAGACTCTACATGGTTACAAATTCTGTCACAAGTAAAGTTTTTTATAAACGTATAAAGGATTCTTTAGAGTTCGCTCTCTAAACAGGCATTGGAAATTATTATTTCATAAACCTACACTTCTTCCGCTTTCTCCACGTTTATGTACCTCGTCATAAACGGTTTACATTATTTCAAACTCTGATTTAAAAACACACATCCACACTCGCAAAGGAAGATAAATTATTCAATATATCATTAAATCAATTATTTATATAAAAAATACTGCCAGAATATCAAACTGTCAAGAAGTTACTCTTTCTTTAACTCAAGTCAGGGAAATAAAGCCAGGGTATCCCAAAACAATGATACGAGGATGGTCAGACCTGGATTGCAGCGGCACAGGAGCGCAACCAGCTTTATACGTGCACGATAAGCTTTCTACCGTTTAACTACAGAGGTCATGATTATTTTTTTAATCCAAATTTAATTAAAAAAAGAAAAGATATGACCAAAATCGTAGGTATATTTATATCTCCCAATACTAGATTGAAAAATGCCAGTATCATTCAAGAGGAGCAACGCAGTGAGGGATTTGAACCGGCGACCTTCTGCACGGATTTTCTGTGCGTTACCACGCATCCATGCACATCAATAACCACGCAATCATACACCTTGAGCTCTGTCTTCCCTCATAACTAAGGTTCGGGATCTGATAGATGTTTTGGTATAGGTCGTGGTGGCATATATCTACTTCTCTCGGTCACTTGCCGTTTGCATGGCAGTGTACAGCCTCCCCCTAGTCAATTACTTCACCTGATAACTCCATCTTGCTGGCGCTCTACTTTTTCTTCCTGGCAGACTTCCAATGACTATCAATTTCTTCAGGTTATCTGTCTCACGTCTGAAAATGGTCTAAAAACTTCAAAATGCGCTGGAAGCATATAAAAAAGAGTTGTACACTCAGTTAGCTTCTGGAGTATAGTGGCGTTCGTTATTCTGGCGGTTCACCGGATTTTCAGCATCCGATGTCAACATCACATCTTAATTAAATGTATTATTCCACGTTCTCAAACTTTTATTATTCATGTATCAACGCCGTAAAATAATTTAGAAAATATTCGAGTTAAAATATTTAAATTTTCAGCTTTCATAGTGAAAATTGCTTAAAAATAAGTGTAATCCTATCAACATAATCGCACGTGTGTTAATATCTTTTACTAGTTCCATCTAATATTCATTCATAAAAAATACGAACTTTTTTATTGATTATAAAATTTTGTTTAATATAATATATATTACGTAACGCCATAATACGGCCATAAAAACACCATTATTCAGCCAAGGAGCAGATTAAAGCACACACTTACCGGGGGGTGGCACAGGCAACGCGGATGGGAGAAAACATCCCCAGGTTTATAAGACCCACATGACGATGAGCAAATAAAACTGTTAAGAAATTTTCCACCCCCTTTTTACATCTTAAATCATAAAAGCAGTATTGAGCTTGTGGAAAAAAAATTCACCAAGTATACTCGTATATACAAGTACTTATAAAACATAAAAAAATCATGTTCTACTTCTTTTTTTTCGAATTGTTAGTTTTTTGAACTAGGCCAAAGTTTAAATTTTTAAGACTTTGTTTTTTATAGATTTATCTATACTCAAGTCTCAAGGAATCGTCATTATATTTTAAACATTCGTTGTACACAATAAAGCCTAAGATGCTAATTGCTTAAAAGCACTTTATTGTAACAAAACTTTTAAAGGGCAACAAGAATTGTACTCGAAATCCCTGGTAGGGAGACAACCATTATTTTTTATTGACAACCTCCGTGACCCAATTGTTAAGGTACCCGTCTTACTATCCGGGAATCACGGGTTCGATTCTCGTTGGTATCAAATTTTATTTTACAAAAATACTCCAATCTGATTTTCACTTGAAGCTTGTTTAACGCCTTTCTGTTTGATTGAAAGAGATTACTACGTGGCAATAAGCCCGTCATGTTTTATACATACAACGAAATTATGATACAATATAATACATTACATATATTACTTGCAAGAAGTTTAATTTTAATACGCTAGCATCATTTTTTAAAACAGCGAAAATCTTCTTCTTCATCTTATTTTAGACCTGTTATGGTCCTGCATCATTGTTTGCCTCTTGCGACGTCGACTGCCAGCTGTCTCCATCTTTTGGGAGGTCTGCTTGATTGGGGGATACTGTCCCTGGCCATTCTTACGGCTCTCGGTTCCGCCATGTTCGTTCCATGTTCATACATGTTCGTTCCAGAACCATCTCTGTCGTCCCCATCTGACAATATCTTCAACTTCGCACGTCCTTCGGATTTCTGTGTTACGTACTCTATCACGAAGGGTTTTATTATTTACTGCGAAAATATTATGCCAAATTCTTTGACTCGAAAATACGAAACAATAAAAAATCGGCAGAAAGGAAGCGAACCCATAGCTTTTTTCTGGGCGACAAATAATCTAAACATATACAGATGTATAGATCCAATGGCCGCAGCCACCACATTCCTATCCTCATACTCAACTAACGTATATTTATTTTGACAACCTCCGTGGCCTAATTAGTAAGAAGCCTGTGCTACGAACCAGAGGTTGCGGATTCAATCCCCGCTTGAACCCAGATTTTATTTAAAATTAAAAAAGTTTTTAATCTGGTTTTCACTTAAGGCCTCATAAACATATTTCTGATTAGTTGGAAGAGATTCCCATTTGGCAATAATCAAACAAAGTGTCTCCGTATACAGTTTTATACCAATACATTATTTAGTCGGACGCTGTTATAGCTGCCAGATGTCATTTTTTCAATAATTGTAGACGAGTCTCGAGTTAGACCATCCTTAAGTAAAGTTCATTGCCTAACGGCACTATATAAACTTGTTCTTTGAATGAATGAATTTGTAATATTTGTAATTCTTGCTGCGCCTTGTAGTCTAGGACCCCCTCGCCATTCTAACGTAAATTCAGTTGGAAAGCAAATCTGTGCCGTGGAGTTAATTTTTAAGTGAGTCGTTGCACACCAGTTAACTCACCGGCCACACCATTGTATGTGATCCGATGGCACACCGAATGAGACGATCCGAGCACACCGGCGTGTTATTTTTTTTTTTCTCTTTTTGAAGAATAGATATGACAGAAATCATAGGTATTCTTATAACCCCGAATATTAGGCGGCAAAAAATTCATATGTCATTCGAGGGTAGTAGCACAGCGCAGGATTCAAACCGGTGATCTTCTGCACGGAAGTCCAGTGCGTTATCCCGTGGTCATGCACCTCATGAATCTGTCAATAATAATGGTTCGAATCCTGAATTAGAGCGCCATTAACAATAATTTGCTCTCTAAACGGCATTATATAAATTACCTTTTATAAGTATTATTTTAAATTAACCATACTTGAATTGGTTGCATCGTCTTTTTGAGACAATGCTTCCAATATAATTCTTTATATTTTTCACATTTTTTTCCATTTGATTTTTTTAGTTTTTATTATAAGATGACCTTATATGGTACGACAAATATCACAGAAGAAGCTTTCTGGTGTTTACAGCGCGTTTTATTTATTTTCCCATGTATTGTATTTTTCAGATCCCACTATTCCGTGTCAGACTGTGTCGTACGAATACATCTACTCATCGAAATAACAAATTGTGTTTGAGCACAATGTCATGCTGGCGCTTTGGTGTTAAGAACATCGCCTTCCCTGTATGACATAGTACCTGATCTTGCTTTTTATGTAGAAAATTTATTTTGAAGTTTTTTTTTTATGTTGCTGATATACGAGTAATGTTTCGAAACCTTTTTATTCTTCATCATTCGTGCGATAGCAAATTAACATTTTCAAACCCGATCACCCATCGAGGCATTGGGCATCTTTCAAGTCACATTAACACAGAAACAAATTCGAAGAATCTTCTAAATTAATGGATCTACAATGATGACCCCTGTTTCTTATTTGGAAGTCATTATCGAAAATACGAAACAATAAAAAATCGGCAGAAAGGATGCGAACCCATAGCTTTTTTATGTGCGAAAAATAATCTAAACATATACAGATGTATAGATCCAATGGTCGCAGCCACCACATTCCTATCCTTATACTCAACTTACGTATATTTATTTTGACAACCTCCGTAGCCTAATTGGTAAGAAGCCTGTTCTACGGCCCAGAGGTTGCGGATTGAATCCCCGCTGGAACCCAGATTTTATTTTAATTTAAAAAAGTTTTCAATCTGGTTTTCACTTAAGGCCTCATAAACATATTTCTGGTTAGTTGGAAGAGATTCCCATTTGGCAATAATCCAACAAAGTGTCTCCGTATACAGTTTTATACCAATACATTATTTACTCGGACGCTGTTATAGCTGCCAGAAGTCATGTTTTCAATAATTGTAGACGAGTCCTGAGCTAGGCCACCCTTGAGTAAAGTTCATTGCCTAACGTTGAGTTAGTTGTCTGATTCCTGGCGAATTCACCTGCGGCTCATTTTACTCTTAAATCATACATATGACATACTAATTTGTGATATTTTATAACTCCCATGCTTATTATTTTCTATAATCGCGGAAATTATTCCACACGTTGTAGAAAATTGAAAGGAAAATGTTATGCATCGCTATTAAGAGGGTAAAATCTCCTCAAGGGCGCTCTAGCTCGGGACTCGAACCCACTATTATTAAACAAATCACGTCTGACAGCTATAGCAGCGCCCGAGCAAATCATATATAACACTTACTTTATACACAACACAACCCTGTGGGATTACTGCCATGTGAAAACTTCTTCCAATTAATCAAAAGAATGTTTGTAAGGCCTTGTGAAAGCCAGACTTAAAAACGCATTTTTTAATCTGGGTTCCAGCGGGAATCAAACCCGCAACATCTGGTCAAAAGACATACATCTTACCAACTAGACCACAAAAATCGAGAAAAAACCTGCTTCAACATATCAACAAACAGAGAAAACTGTGGATGAGATATACATTGGTATTTGTGATTTCAATCCATGGTATTATTTAAATAATAAATTATATGTTTTGTGTAAAAACCTTGATTAATTTCCTGTTCTTTAAAAAAAAATACGTTAATTGAGTGTATAAATTTTTATTTTAAAAAATCTTAAAAGTTTGTGTAATAAATGAAAGAATGAATACATTTAAGCCACTTATTAACTCAAAGTTGTTGTGAAACTCTGATCCTTCGCAAACTAATTTGGAAAAATGGCAAAAACTTTTAAATGTCAAAATCTTGTGGCGTATGTCGGTGGCTCCAAATTGCCATCGACTTTCATTTTCCTAAAATAAGATTCGAAAGGCTCTATCGGAAAAGGTTACGTCGGTTATATACAGTTATTTATGAGAATAGGGAGCTATTTCAAAACGATTCATTTTAAGACTCGCTCATAATGGCTCAATTTTAGACCGAGAATTTGATGATATAGCACTTTCGATTTTTTTTCGTTGTCTAGCTTATCATTCTAAAGCACTTGTCAAATTCTTTGGAGTGTTTAACAATCCAAACTGTCCCATAAGCCCCATATATCACATATATTTATCATTTCGCATTTTCTATGACGATAACTTTGAATATCGCAACATTAATTAATTCTAAGATATTTCTCATTTTACAGCGCTGTCACACAATTTACTTCTCAAACTTATACTCACTTGATAGAGAAATAAAATTTAAATAAATAACTTTATTCCCACAAAAATTTAAATAATGCTCAATGTCAGCTTACGGAAGAACCGCTAGTTCATTTACGTTTTTTACGTACATAAATAATTTTCACAAAGAGACGATAATATAATTACATTGGAAATTTATACATGAATAACGGAATTTTAAAAAAATATTCAAAACCCATATTTTATGTGTAGTTTCATTCGAAAAATATCTGAAGCTGTCACAAGAAGTTACAAAATAGTTCCAAAAATTACCACCAAGAGAATTGTATTATATGAACGATATTCAGCGAAAAAATCAGTTATACAAATCTGCTTGACGAAACACTGAAACAAGTTGAACTCGACGCTCATCTTGTAACCCAAATTTCTTTACAACAATGTTACAAAAAATAAAATAAATCGAGTGTGCGGATAGGAAGGTAACGACTGTAGACATTGTATTGGGTACTTTTCCGCATCGAAATACGTTTGTAAAACATTTTTGGTAAGAAAATCGCAGAAAACTGGCCAAGGGAAGACGAAATACTATGAAACATTTGTAAACCATCTAATATGTGAAAATACACTCAGCTGTGGGGAAGTCGAACATTGTATTTTTTCTGATATATGATATAAACACATTTAGATGGAGTATAGTGTGTGTATAGTGTTGTGTGATCATTAATAGTGTTGTGTGATCATTAAAGTATAGTGTGTGTATAGTGTTGTGTGATCATTAATATTTAACCCATTATAAAAAGATATCTACAAGGCCATTGTTCTTTCTACACTTCTCTATGGATCTAAGATCTAAGACTAAGGTTCCCTATAGAAGCTACGTTCAAAGCTTTGAATTATTCCACCAGCGTTTCCTTCGTCGTATCTTTCGGATCCACAAAAGTTTTCATGTCACAATCATCTCGATACTACAACGCTCCAGCTGTTAACCTGTATATGATGTGGTTATAAAGGCAAAATTGAAGTAAACCGGACATGAAATACGCATAGGTGATCATTGACTTCCAAAACGCGTCTTGTACGAGGAGGTAGGGGGCAAGGAAAGGGTTGGTGCCCACAAAAAACGCTATGAGGACTTCAAGAATGCGAGACGCCTAAGGACTGGAAGCAGGTGGCTCAGGACCACGGAGGGTGGAGAGCCATCTGTTTTAGAGCTGGTGATGTCTCAACGACTAGGCGTAATGGATACGGTGTGATTATAGGTATATCAAAAGTTATATCTAATTATAATAACTAAAAGTGTTGTATCACATAAGTTATCACATTTTTCACTTTACACAACGATATGATGGTGTTTAAGAGATAACTGAGGGATCCAATTAGAAGGTGAAGTCTGGGTAGTACTGAGAAAATGTTGGTCTGAATACAAACACTACTGGCGTTGATGACCTCCCTCGGGGATCTTTACATCACAGAGGTTCAGCCACATCATGGTAATTTAAATCATTACACCAAATTAAGGTAAATGTAAATTACTAACTTGTAATTATTATGAATACCGCCATTATTTCCAGTTTATGGTGTACAATTATAATACTTGTAAAAAGTATTATCAGCATCAACATTCTGGTTAGAGTGGCAATAATACTAGTGGCCTAATTGTTAAGACGCATGTCTCCCAACTCCGGGGCTGTGGGTTCGATTCACGTTGACCAAGATATTTTTTAAAAGCTTTTTAGTTTAGTCTGGTTTTCCCTTGACGTTTCTTTTACATATTTCTGTCATGTTGCTTGAGATTGCCACATCGCAATCACCCGTCAGGTTGTACTATAAACAACGATTACAGTACAATACTCATTCGTGCTAGACGCATGCGAGTGTTGTTGCTAGTCGACATATATTTTTATTTCTAAAACGTACTGTGAGTTACGTCCCTAATCGATACGTACATGTGTACCATCACGTCGTATCCCTGTCGGGATACGCAGAGAAGACAAAGCGCCAAACTTCTCCATCACTACATACATCATTCATCATTCACACTCCTTGTCATACAATTGCTACGATTTCTCTGATTTCCTACGTTTCCTTTTTTCAAATTATCATTCAATTTATCCAGTCATACTTTCCTTGATCTTCCTCGACCACACTTTCCCCTCCCACATGCCCTATATATTTATTGTGTTAGTCTTTATTCATTCATTTGTTTTACATGCCCAAACCATTTCGGAGTGCTCCTCTCCATCCTACTCAACACATTAGCATTATTTTCACATTCCTCCTTAATCACTTCATTACATATTCTGTCAATACACACATTCTTACAGTTTTTTATATTACAGTATTTATTCGGCTCTCATCTCATTCGTTCTGCATGCCCAAACCATTTCAGTGTGCTCTTCTATATATTTCTTTACGTTCATATTCATTCATTACCACTTCATTACGTATTCTGTCATACATTGTCACCTCATGTATTTTTCTCAGAGCACGAAACGTTTATTCGGCTTATGTCTTTTACCTACTCCAATGATTCTCAATTCTAAGATTCGATTGTATTGAATTACTTATGGACACCATACTTTTTACAGGATAGCGTCCATACGTAATACAATGCAATCAAATTTTGTAATAGGATTTTTTCAAATGAGTACCAACGGTAATTAAACCCGCAACTCTAGGCTTAGAAGACAGACATCTCACTAACTAGACCACGGAGTCATAATACTACCACGGAGGTCACACTACCCTTGCAAACACAAAAACAGTAACTGCATAAATATATCAAAATATTAACATAAATCCTCTCAAAACTATTTTGAATACTTCAACCATAAAATTAAAAGCAATATATAATATTTTCTACAATATGTTGGTTAAAAGTATTTATTTATTCTGAATAATAATTTGGTATAGCTCCAATTATAATTGCGATGGAATCAAATTTAGCATTTCTTGCAATATTTTAATTGTCTAGGCCACCTAAAAAGCAAGCTTGTTCATATAATTTATTACGAAAGGGGTAATTTATCTATTGTTTTAAATTGCTTATTCGAAATTAAAGAAATCGATCAATTTACATAACTTTTCATACATAACGTACGTAATATAACGTCGTTTTCCTATTCGGGAAAACAGTATATTAAAAATTCCTGTCTCATTACACGTCCTTCGCTTCTTCCACATTAATTAATACATCTTCTCATTCAACCCATTCAATTCCTCTGACTTTGTATTTTTCTTTTTTTTTTCAAAATATTATTTACTTCTTCCAATCAACTTTCCTACATTTTCCTCTACTACGCCTTTCACATACATTTGCAATATATATTTGTTTTGTTAGTTTTTCTTCTTTGTTAGCTTTAAGTTTATATTCATACCTTGTCATTTAATTTCGAATTCTGTTATATGTTACATTGTCACCATATATATTTTTCAAATGTAACGTATTTCTACAACATTTCTCCTTTTAATCCAAATTTCACGTTTATACATCAAAGTTAGTACTAAAATACTATAAAATTTTGATGCTGTTCGATTCGAATATATAAAGGGTCTTTCAAATTGAGTGTTTTTTTTATTCAAATTTTTTTAATTCTTGAATAAAACACACAATTTGCTTTGATTTCAAAATACTTTTTATTGGTCATTAAAGTATAATGTATGACATTTAAACACAAAAAACAATATTCGCCAAATATTCACCTCATGCAGCTCCACAGATGTCCACTCTTTTGTCAAAATTTTCGATGACATTTTGGCATAGTTGCGGTTCTAACTTACCATTAACGCGAATAATTTCGTCCTTCAGCTCAGGAATTGATCAGGGGTAATTCTTATAGATCTAGCTTTTCACGTAACTCCAGAGAAAATAGTCCAACGGTGTCAGATCATATGATCTTGGTGGCCAGTTGACATCACCGTTTCCGGAGATTACAATACATAAAATAATTCAATAATTTGAGTATACGACTCCATTTTTATAAATGTCATACATTACACTTCTCAAATATCACAAGACTTAGGGAAGTTCGCGACACTATCTGTGTTTTATAAAAGAATAAAACAAACCGCTCAATTTGAAACAACCTTTACGTTTTAGTATTCCATTGACTTTGTTTCATACCGCTACACGCCGTTCGATATATCTCGTAACTCTTCCACCATCTGAGAAAATACTACCTAAATAGTTTAATTCGTCAACTTTCTCTAATCTTGCATTACTCACTCATACATCGAATTTACTTTTCTTTTCCCACTTTTCTTTCACGATGACCTCGGATTTCGTTACATGCATTCATTCTTATATCTTTCTTTTTACATCTCTCATATATCATAAATATCAGATCGTAATTCCCTCTCATTCTCCACTAGCATTGCTATGTCATCAACATTTAGCAAATCAGAACACATTCCCGTTCGATATTTGTATGCCTCCCATTGATTTATTGTGTTTAATTGGTTCCTGTTTAATATTAACATAGATTTATCTGTTTAGGGACATATTTTCATTAGTGAAAAATAAAAGTTTTGTTATATAGTGTAAATCAAGAGTTCTCAAAGTGGTCGATATCGACCCCCTGGGGTCAATTTGATTTTTATAGGGGTCGATAGTTTCAATAAAAAAAATTGGGGGCCGACGACAGCAAAAAAAAAATCCCCTTACTACTGCAATTTATTTGTTACTTCAAAATTTCTATGATTCCAATAGGTACCTAATAAAGAAGTAAAATAATTTAAAAAAAAACACTTTTTTGATAAAGACACATTACATAACGAACTAATGAACGAAAAGGTAAAATGTGTCATTAAAAGAGTCTATTTTTTTGCTTTCATTTTCGTCAGCGCAGATTTCAGTATTAAATATTACATAAGATAATGCCATAATCCGTAGTCCTTTTATCTTTTTCAATCTTTAATTACAACTGATTAAAATGAAAAATTTGAGATCTAGTGAAATATTTAATATTGAGTACAGTACAAACTTATTAATTTGAGTAAGTCAAGTAAATGGTCGACGATTTTAAAAGTTTTTGGTAAAGGGTTCGGCGGCCGAAAAAAGTTTGTGAACTCTTGGTGTAAAGGGATAAAATTAAAGGATTTAAATATTTTTTAAGTCAACATACGAGTACTTTAAATTGTATAACTTGGTAATAAGCAATACAATCTTTCAAAAAGATACATTTTATATATGAAATTATTTTTTCATTATATCTTTTAAATTTTGTCTCAAATTGATATCCACACTCATTCCACACATTTTGTCTCAAATTGATATGCAAACTCACTTAACATTTTACAATTAAAATGTGGCAATAGCAACTAACAATAGTTTCACGTTGTAATTCATGAATCTCGAGAATACAACAATTGGGTAACTTCATGTCTGGTTTGGACCATATTTTAATGAAAATGTTGTGGAGTTTAGTAGGGCTCTTCTTCGCCATTTTAACAAATCCTGGGTTTTGACTGGGAGGCTGGTTGTTCCATTTTATATATTTTTTTGTTATTTATTCTATAATTTATAATTGTTTTTTTTTTGTTTTATTTTTATGCTGTTTTTAATTTGTCAATTTTACAGGGTTTGATTTCCAAGCTATACGCCCTTGAGGAAAATTTTCCTTGTATAGGTATAAATTGTCATTGTGATAAATTGTCATTATGATAAATTGTCATTATGATAAATTGTCATTATGATAAATTGTCATTATGATAAATTGTCATTATGATAAATTGTCATTATGATAAAAAAAATCGTAGGAAGAATTCAAAACAAGATGGCATTTTATCGTCATGAGATTATTAGAACTTTTTTAAACGAAAATAGTTCAAAATCAGCTTAAAAAAGAAGATATTTCTACGAAACATCGCTACAACATGAGCCACGTTGGAAATATGGTGAAAAATGCAAAACTTGTAAACCTTCTTATAATCCCGTCTTATATAATACTTTATATACAAAATATTGTATATTCCGTATAGTGTGGCGGTATTTCAAAAATGTTTAATTCATGATCTCGCTTGATATTACGTTACAAAAACACCAGCCATCCAGCGGAGAATGTATTTGCTTTATTCAATTATATTTAGCATTATAATATACAATTTTGTATTATTTAACTTAAATATGGTAAAATTCCATTAAAAATATATTAGTCAGCGGGTCTTCACCAACGTTAGTTAAACTCTTAAATAAAAATTTTGAGTATTAAAAAAACTGTTAAGTTAAAAAAAGTTATAGTTGTTTTATTAAATTTATTTATTTTTCTGGTACAATTAAGTGAACAAAGATAACTCCAAAGATGACTGAATCGTTTTTCTTTAAAATGTATCAAATAGTGTGAACTAAATAATAAAAAAAAACTTAAGTAGAATTGCATTATCTTTCTCCTAAAAGAAGAAGAACATGACAAGTTTATATATTGTTTACACTTAAGGCATTAACATTGTGGAAGTTCAAAGACATTGTAATTTGTTTTATCAAACACTGTTTATTCCACTTTTTGAATCGGTATAACCCTAACGGTTTCACGGCTTTCTCCTCATCATCAGGTCTCCTTTTTGTAACGGTATAACCCTACTGGTTTGAAGGCTTTCAACTCATCATCAGGTGAGCACAAACAAGACTTGTTTGTAATTTAATTAAAGTAATTTGTTTTATCAAACGCTGTTTATTCCACTTTTTGTAACGGAAAACCCTTACCTGTTTCAAGGATTTCACCTCATCATCAGGGGAGCACAAACAATACTTTTTGAGTATTGTTTGTGCTCCCCTGATGATGAGGGGAAAACCTTGAAGCTGGTAGATTTATACCGTTACATAAAAGTGGAATAAACAGTGTTTGATAAAATAAATTACAGTGACAATTTTATATGATATATCACCGTTTAGAGAGCAGTCTCCTAAGGGCGCCATAACTCTGGATTCAAAACCTCTATTATTGAACAAATCACGTCTGCCAGCTATAGCAGCGCCCGAGCGAATCGTTTATATCACTTTCTTTGTACACAGTACAATCCTGTGAGATTATTGCTACGTTTCGATTTCGCCCAGTCAATCGGAAAGGTGTTGACGAGACCTTAAGTGAAAACCAGACTGAGACTGTTTTATCAAATTTGAATTCCAGCGGGAATCGAACCCGCAACCTCTAGATCTGAAGACAAGTGTCTTACCAACTAAGTCACGGAGGTCGTCGTTCTTGAGGAAACATTAAATTTCACAGAATAGAGGGATGAGGATATTTTTTTAATTAAGGAAATATGTACTTAGATTAAAAATGTGCTTTGTAAACTACATATTTGCATAGTAAAACAATCTGTAATTTTAATGATTAGTCTACATATTTAACTTTTATAATAATTCGTTTCCAAGGTATACCCAAAAAGTTCATGATTACTCCACGAGAAGTCACGATGACTTAGGGTTTCTAAGAATCAAAATAATTAAAGTTTAAAATAACTTATAATACAAAGCTTTCATTTTTGTACTGAAATTTCAATCAATAATAAAAAAACAGTATTTTATTACTGATATGATTATTTTTCATTTAATAAATTTGTTTTTTCAAATAAATTCAATTGGGCAGGGTATTATGATAGGGCTTTTGCCCTTGATGGTCCTGTTGTGTCGAATGATCTGCCTTCTAGCATTAGAGATATAGCTGCCTTGTGCAGCTTAAGAAAACATTGAAAGACAATTCTTGTTTTCTCATCGAATATGTCTTCAATACATACGCGAATGCGGGGAAGCTCCAATTACACAGGCCGCAGCCGATACCTTCCCATCCCTACACTCAACACCTACTCCTGTGTATGTATTTATTTCCCTGTTAAATGTGTTCTTGTCGTCGCTGCTGTCTACGCTCTTCGGTCATCAGTCTACAGTCCCTCAGATGGTAGTGAAGTAAGAGATAAAGAGCAAAGAAAGCTCATGATGACTCGCCGTGCTACCTCTTTGCGCCTTCTTCACCATCCTCTCCAGCATCGTCACCTCATCCTTACCGTCTTCACCATCGTCGCCACACTGAGGCCCCCGGGATGAGCGGGAGGACGCCTAACCTGAACTGCACCACCAGGGCCTCTGACATGAGCGCTCGAACGCCTTTGGATATAGTCACCACGCCCAACTATGGTTGATACAAATGAAGAGCAGAGATGCAGAGAGCGTAAAAATTAGGGATAAATTCGTACACAAAATACTTAATATAAGTATACATACATAAATAACACAAACACACATATGACACAACAGTGGAAAAGGTATTCCCTCAAATCACTGACAAAAGATCTACGGTGCAGTAAAATGCACACGTTTAAAAAAAATTAATATAAGCCAAAGAACTGGTTGCTTGCTTGCTTGAAAGACAATTCTTTTTGGGAGGTCTTAACAAAATTTATGAATGGGTTCGAGTCTTGAGTAAGAGCGTCCATGAGGAGAGTTTGCTCTCTAAACGGCACTACATGAATTATCCTTTTATTATTATTATTATTCTGTATTCGGTATTAATTAAAAACACACTAATTCAGCCCCTTTTTATTTTTTTGTATGTGTGTATAATGTTTTAATTTATAAATTTATCTAAACATTATTCATTAAAATTATTATTTGAAAAGCGTAATTTTAATGTACCCGTATAAGTATATCTTATAACAATTATTATACCCGCAAGTTAAATAAGATCCTGAAAAAGAAACGTGGCAAACACCGATTTATTACGAACTTAAAATGAGATTTTAATTTTATTAAGTTAATAGCCAATTAGGGTGAAATATTTCGGAAAATGACGGCTGTAACAGCGAAGATGTTCCTAAGTATATGACTTAAGTTAATTAGCCTGGAAAGAGGTTTTAATTAAAATGTATAAATTTACATGAAATAGTCTGAAAAAGCGCTAAAAGTATTAGGAATTTATGTAGCACTATTTCGTAATACCGATTACCTTAAGAGGTGCATGATCGCGTGGTAACGCATTGAACTTTCGTGCGGAAGGTCGCCGATTCGATCTTCGTGCTGTGATACTCCCCTCGAATGCCACAGGCCTGTTTTCTTCCTAGTTTTCGAATATTTAAGGATGCTTATTTGATTAAAGAATGACTTTGGCCACATATTATTTCAAAAATAGAAAAAACATCCCGGTATGGTCCGATCATCTATCTCACTTTGGCGTGCCATTGGATTCGATATAGCGGTATGGCAGTGAGTTTGCTGGTGTACAACGGCTCAAGAGGAGAAAATAAAAAAAGCTTAAAGAGAGAAAGGAATGACTGAATTAAAAACTTCATTGCACTGCTTCGCTTTCCAGCTGAATTGACGTAGGAATAGCGAGAAGATCCACGAAACCGCACTCATATAGGCACAGATAAAAACACATAACATATTCTAATGAGGGGTGCCCATATGTAGGATAAAACCCATATGGGTCCAAATAATCAATAAAATAATCATAGATCAATAAAAGTTACCGAGTTTCGAAAGCAGAATATTACGAAAGACATTTGACCTTAAAACAAGCTGCAGAAGAGAAAAAATAAGGATCCAACGGGTGAATTTAAAAAACGTTATTAGCGCTATAAGGTCACGAAGGTTGGTATGGATAGACCATGTTAGCAAATCTCAGTTGACAGGGTCAGCAAAGAACATGATGCAAACCCTTCAACACGAAAAGGGGGTTTATTGTAAGACCGAGACGGAAGCTTTTATGATATATAATGTAACAAAGATAGGAAGCAAGAAGTGGAAAAAACTGAATGACAGTAAGTGACCGATAGGCTTAAATTTATGGTATTGCTTAATAGGTTAAAACTATTACGAGTATTTTTTAAATCTCTTTAATATCTTACCATAAAATTTTATCAAAAGTATAACAAACTTTCAAATAACATAAGACAAAGTAAAGAAAATAAAAACAATGTAAAAAAAATACAAATACAAAAAGGTTCTCAGGTAATGCCGCGCTGAATACGTTTTTATGAAGCTCTTTGAAGATTTTTTCACAATAATAACAAACGAATTTCTCAAACATTGACATGCTGAAGAGTAAAGTCTTATGGAGGAAAAAGAAACTCTCGCCCAGAATTTTATATGAAAATATTCCACCAGAGTCCCCATATAAAATTCGCACACCCTGGGGTGTGTACCTAGGGGTGGGCGAGAAGGGCGGCTTCCCGGGGTGCAATCCAAAAGGGAGCGCTTGATTTGTATTTGTATCATTAACGAATTAACAAAACTTTTTTTACTTAAGACACTTTTTTACAAAATACACTATCGTCGAGTACGAGTATATGGCCAGACTAAAGAAAACATGGAAAGGGAAAGTTTACATTATTTTTAACGAATATAAAATTTAAAGCTTTTATAAGACATATTCTTATATTAATTTATTAGAAAAATACACACTTGACTGTGAGGTGCATGGCCACGCGGTAACGCGCTAGATTTATGTGCGGAAGGTCGTAGGTTCGAACTCCGCACTGTGATACTCCCCTCGAATGACACAGACACTTTTTCCGCCTAGTGTTCGAGGGTATTAATGATACCTATGACTTCGGTCATATCTATTCTTAAAAAAAAAAACAAAAAATGTTATTTACAAACCCTATCTACGTTTATTAACAGATAAAATATCAACAGATTAAAAAAACTAACGCAATTCAGACGACAGGTGTATGAAATCACTTATATTTAGTTCAACATTGAAAAAAATACCAAAATACTCTCAAAGAATATAAAATATAAACAAAATACATATTAGATAAAATGTAAATGGAATAACCAATCTCCCAGTCGAGACCTAAGATTGAAGAAATGCCGAAGAGAAACCCTCCTGAGCTCAACAACATATCCATTAAAAATATCCACCAAGCCGGGGTTGGCTAGTTGTCGCATGACACGGAGTTACATTATTATTGTATTTTCATGATAATGAAAGTACAACGCGCAACTGTCGTTAAAAATTACTATTTACGTATTTCAATTTAAAGAGGTTCCGTGCGCTTCTAACACGAGTGTGGTTTGATATCAAATGCCAACCATAACGAAGTTAGGAATACGTTGCAGATTTCTTTTTAATTTTGTCTATGCTGTACTTAATATTAAAATTTAACATAACTTATTTCATCCTCTCCGGTGTCTACATAAATTAGTACGTTGCATAAATTAATCGATTGCAATGTTTGTTTTTTGTGTGAGTGGTAGTACATTGGTATACTGAAATTAATAATTACGCGACCGCTTTATAATAAATTAATTTTATATACGTACGAGAATCTGCAAGATGGCGATTTATGATTTTGTTATTAATATGCAATTAAAATAAGAGTATGGAGTACTTTTCAATAAAAGGGTTTAAGATATTTTTTCCTTTTCTTACCCTACAAGAGATATGCCGTTATTAACGCACTTCTGTTAATATTACTTCTCCGTCCCGTTCTAATCCACCGCAACGAAAATAATGGAGGCTGTAAATTTTTTTTAAATAGCATACAACTGAGCATCACATATAGGGCAGAACGTATAGCATAATGTGCTAGTTACTGCATCAACAAGTTTGCTAGATATTAGATCACTGTGCATTAATTACGTAGACGTTTTTTTCACCAAATACTTGTTAATTTGTAGGCTTTAATGGTGAACGTGTAAACAGCAATGAATTATTTGTTTTCAAATAGATGTAGTGAAAGGCCCATGAAGATCCTCAAAAATAAATTAAAGTAGGACCTTGAAAAGTGGAAGTGACCCAAACCATTGCCAGAGGAAAATGCAAAAGCGATACAAGTAGCCAACCCCAAGTAAAAAATAATACTCCCATCTGTCTAAATTTTTCGACCTTTTCTAGTGTAGCTCACTGCAAATCGCAGTTATACCACTTCTTGGGTCTACCAATTACTATGATTTTTATCTTGAATTTGATGATTTGGAACCCCAATTACGTGGGATCCTCTCTAAAAACGACTTTTATTCATTATTACGTTGCTGTTAACTTAATAAAAGAAGACTATTCCGATCCTGATGCAATGTTTGTAAAGCTGCATCTGCAGATTTTTTTCCATATAAGCATTGAATAGAGTTGGTGAGAAAGAGCGATCTTGCATGATACTCATAAGGCAAATTATGATTATAAGTTGAAACAATGTGATATTTTATTTTTTATTTTCTTTGCTTTTTCCAATCCCTCGCTACCCCCCTGTACTCTGTTTTCGCTGCGTGATAGGTAGAAATACATTCGTATAGGCGGAACCCCAATTTGAATTTCTCCCAATACATATTTTCTCAGTTTAGCTATAAATTCTTGCAGTGAAAGCGTTTCCAATTGTATCGGTCCACTTGTACAGAAAAACTCGCGATTTTCAGTAATTTTGTACACGATACTAGGACATATTGCTTTGCCCAGCGAAAATAGCGTATTGATTTTGTGATGAAATTCCTAGAAATGTTTTATTATTTAAGGTTTTTCTTAATTTTTGTTGTATCTTAATATTATTTACAGTAAAAAAACACATATAGATCAATTGATTGTTAAATAACTAGATATATTGATTGTTCAATTATTCATAAAAAAAAATCTGCAAGCATCAATCACGCCGTGAATTTGCTCCTAGAGTGTTCATTTTTCCATTGCAATGAAATTGAGGAAAGGTCTGTCATTTTTTTATGTAATATTTCTTCAAGTATTTGGCGTTGGTTTTCTTCAAATTTATTTTGAGAATTATTAAAAAATATTCAACCTTCTTTTAAGATCAAAGCTTGGACACTAAAATTCAAAAAACATGTTAACAGTTAGATCACAGATGCTAACCATACAATTGAAGTAAATATATTATTTGACTATCGGAATTATTTCATCGAAAACATTAAAAATATACACAAGTGTGTTTAATTATAAAACGTAAAGAAAATAGCTTTTTCATCGAACACATTTAAAATACACAAATATGTTGTTAACCAATACAATTTGATGTAAATAACTTTATTCATCGAACACATTAAAAATACACAAGTACGTTAAATTCTATATTAAAATGGGGCTTAGAAAGTAATTCGGCTGGAAACGATCTTTCGATAACTTAGAGCAAGCAAAACGGTAATCCGATTAGAGCAAAGTTAGGAGTTCAATATGAATTGGAGATATTTTTAATAAGTTCTAAAAAAAGTAATTACACGGTTGTTTTAATATTATAAATTATTTCTTGAATTTGTAATTTATTTTATCAAATATCGTTTATTTCACTTTTTTGTAACGGTATAACCCTACCGGTTTCAAGGCCATCAGGGGAGCACAAACAAAGTGGAATAAACAGTGTTTGATAAAACAAATTATGTTACAATGTCTTTAAACCTCCACAATGTTAATGCCTTAACTATAAATAATATGTTTCTTGAATCTTAAAATAGACGTTTGTTTGACTTTATGGTGTTATTTTTATATATTTTTTTAATAAATTACTTATTTTGTATTCACCACTCTTTTATTTGAGTTAACTGCCGGTTTCAAAGACCTCCGTCTTCCTCGTCAAGTAAAGATGAACTAAAATATGTTTTTTTCTAATTGTTGTAAGGCACAGGAGAGAGAAGAGGAGAGAACTGGCTAATAAAAGCAGGCAGTTAATTTCAATAATAGTCCTCTGCTAAATATGTTTCCCGTTCAACTGCCATCATTTTGACGCTTTCTACTCTCCTTGCCTTATTTTCCACTACTATCCCTCATTCCGTCTCCTATATATGCTACATTAGGAAAAATAATGTTTAGACATAATTTAGTTCATCTTGACCGGAAGAGGAGGACGAAGGTCTTTGAAACCGGTAGTGAATTCGAATAAAACAGTGATGAATACAAAAAAATAAGTGGTTGATTTATTTTATAAAAGATTATATGATAAATTAAATAATTATTTAACGGGGGTAATAAACAATATTATCTTAAATTATATACTTTGTTATGAAAATAACTTTGTTTTGGTGTCTTTATGATTGAAAATTCTAATCGTATCAACAACACCAAGTCCATATCGTATCAGCCCAGAAAGATACAACTCTGAAGGCATTGAGGTTTTTTTTCAGCAGGCCTTCTTTTGAAGTAACGGGGAAAAGTAGGTAAGGCATCAGATGTGAGATTGATTAAATGTCACCACCTTTGCATAGGGGCAAGGAAAGAACCTCGCTAGCTGAATCGGGAATTGTACGTACGTGTTTGTGCGTTATCTTCTCATTCATTCTTTTAAAACTGCTTAACTATTTCAATGTATTACTGCCTAACTATTTCAATGTTGTTTCAACTATTTCATTTCCCATTTGTCATTTTATAAAATTTGGACTCCTTTGAGGCTTTTCTTTTTTTCGTTCTTGCTGACAGTTAACCTGAGGTATATGTATATGTGGGTTTACTTTTTATGTTGTTTTCTGCCATACGTTTTTGTTTTTTTATTTATTCTTTAATCTAGATAGTCGGGGGTGTGGGATGGAAGCCCCCCGATGCCCTTGCGGTCGGGCTCGCCCAACATTGGTAGGGTATATCTTGGCTGGGAAAATGTTTGTGGGATGAGCCCGGACCTTTTAATGTCTTCTCTCTTGAATGTATTTTTTTTTTTGTCATCTATTTATTTTCTATGTTTTTTTATCTTCTTGTTCTACGTGTTCAAGGGTGTGGGCTGAAAAACATCTGATGTCCCCGTAGCTGGGCTCGCCCTATATTGGTGAGGTGTATCTTGGCTAGGGAGATGTCATTAGATGAGCCTAGACCTTTTGATAGCTTCTGTTTTTTTAATGTATTCTCTTTTTAATGTGTTCTTGAAATGTGTATAAATGTATTTATTATGTACATACTATGTTGCTATCAATAAACATGTATTTATTTATTTATTTATTTATTTAAATAAGGTATTCTAAAATGAATAAAAATTTGTAAACAGCTGGTGTTCCTGGAAAGAGTTACATCGCGTATACTAGGCAATCCTTCCACTGCGACAGACACCAAATCAAAGAATGAAAAATTCATAATGAATCCTGTTTTTAATTCAAATGTATCTAAAAGATATTCAGATTTTATAAAAATCTAGTTTAGTTTTTATTCAAGGTCTATAAAATATTTAGCTGGTTGGTTTCGATGAGATTGCCACATGCGAATAAGTATACAACTAAAGTGCGATACGATAATTCAAGCAGTATTATGTTAAAAAATAAAAATCAAATCTTCCAGTTATGATTAAAACACTGGAGTAGGTTAGTAACTTACATTTCACATTAGTACGTATTTGAAATACTACTGCACGTGGACAAGTAATAACACTCACACACGTCTAACAACTGCATGCAACAGACGAATTTCAAATCAGACTGACAAACTTTTTTTTACTACCATCGGGAATCTAACTAGAATCCATTAAGCAAAATACAAGCGCCTTATCAACTAGGCTACAAAAACCATCTAAAATTCGATTATTTTGACCGAAAACAATATTGTCTCTCGGACACGACCTTCAACATATTCGAAACAACAATTTAAACATGTTGAGGGGTGCCATAAAATGTTTTTTTTTAAATTGAATTAAATGACTGTGTTCTTGTTTGTACACCACTTGACTTCGATGACACCGATGAAACAAAAAAAAGGATGGCAGGCTCTAAAAAGCAGTTCTTCTCGCTGTATTTATTAGTCTTTGGCATCGCCCTATGGATGAAATCTACAATGCCTTCAAAAAGTCTTATATCATTTACACAAACTCAACATGACAACAGCTCTGAAAACCATTTAATATTAATAATCCATATTTTTGATTCTTGAAAGTATTAAAATAGCAAATAACAAGAAAGTAAAATGATACTTTTTTGCTACGCATCTTTAAAAAGTAAAATATGAAATGTCGAAAAGTTTATTCCGTTGATTTTTAAAATGTCAATGAAATTATAGAAAGAGCATAAATAAACCGGTCTCAGTAAGGACTCTCCCCTTTTTATCAAAACTAATAAATTTCGGAGAAGATTTTTTTTTTCTTAAATCACTCTTGTTAACATAATTTTCCTCAACGTGCTGCCTGTTTTTGTAGCCATTGAAAAGAGTTAATGAAGTAAATTGTGTTTTTTTCATGTCTGGCACTTATGTTCTCCGGACTGAACCTTCTGACCTCTGGGCTGATGTGTACAGTAGTACCTATATATGTGTATGTATGTATTTGTTTTTGACAGATTGCTTGAACCATATTATTGATATTTAAAATTTTTATTGTAGCATCTTGTATTTTTTTATTCACTCAAACTGTATTTTTATTGTATTTTATAATCAATTGTTGATGGTCAAAATTTAAGAATGAAGTCTATAAAAATAATTGTGAATATAAAAACAAATATATCTCATAATTGTAAGATTTGTCGATATGTTTACAATGTGTGCCTAGAATTCGAAAATGTTGCATCATACATCTTCAGAAACATATAAAAAATAATAGTTTATTACATTCGGCGTCCGTTGTCTCACGCTTAGCAACTAGATGCCTCAGGTTCAATTTCTGATGGATCTCCTAGTAAAACATTTATTTATACTGCAGCCGGAACCCAGTCTGATAAATCGGGTAAGTTTGATAACAATATTCACACTCGCTGAGTGGTAGTGTTACCAACACGTTCAATGACGAACCACAAGTTCTGTGCCCGCTCCAAAAGTTCTAAACCCGAAGACTCACTTACTAAGTTATCTCCCAATCACGCACTTCAATTTGTCTGAAACACTAATTCGGATATAATGAAGAACACTATACGAAATAAAGTGTGTGCGGGTTCTGGTGAGTGCCATTAAATTGTAGTGCCAAAGACAATGCTGATTATGATTCCATTACTTTTACAAAGAACAGTGTTTTGGTAAAATTTTCAATAAAATCCAATTATCCATCTCAAACTGGCGATGGAATTCCTTCATCAGAATATTTCAATATCTTAAATACATTATTACTGAATATTCAATCCTCCTGCGCGAAATACAAAAGTATCTGAGTACAAGGTGGCATAAATTACCTCACCCTATTGGAGGTTGCCGTCATTATTTTGAGGAAACGTCAGATGTCATTATTTTGTTAGCAGTTGGAAGCAGAGAAGATTAAAATTTATCAGGAACAAGTAAAATCCACGTGAGGAATATACACATATGACTCTTCAACGGATCGATTCAATCGGGCGTGGTATCATGTTAGGTAAATTGAGGTTGCTGGTCCCGTGGTGTGGAATGATCTATCTCTAAGAGTAAGAGATACCCCATACACTACACTCTACGTAAATTCGAGTGTGTTGCTATCACATACAAAAAGAAAGTTCTGTAAAGATTCCTGCTTACTAAAAGCAAAATATTACGCGTGCAATCTCTGCTTTTTCCGATTTTGGACTATGCGGACGTCTGTTACTTGGATATTACAGAGGAACAGCTAAACAAATTACAGCGTCTTCAAAATGTTTATCGAATATTTATGTTTAACCTGATAAAGGACGATCATATCATTTCATATCATAATACAATTCACATACTATATCTATTGTATAATATATTTAACTGTCTCGCCGCCCCCTCTTATCTCGCCGAAAATTTTCAACGTCTTTCCGAACATGAATTTGGACTGCGCTCAGACAGAAATTGTTTATTGGTCTTCCCAATTCACCGCTCTTCTTTTTTTACGTCGTCCTTTACTGTCTATGCAGTGAGACTCTGGAACGAGTTACAAACCAATGTTAGTATATTATGAGTATGGTATATTTATTTGCCCACCCATTTAACAATTATCAATTCGAGTCCCGAATTAAAGCGCCCTTACGGAGAGTGCACTTTCGTTGTGTACAGTATAACCTGGTGGGCTTATTGCCATATAATAATATCTTCCAACCAGCTAGAAAGAAAAATGTACACTAAGAACACACGGACTCTTAAAGTAACTCGAGGACCACATTCGCCAAGAATCGAGAAACTACTAGCTCAATTGTTGAAGATGCGACGAAAAATACTTAAATTTCCATCACGCTCAGAGGCATCATTTCACAAATAAAAAATCAGTAGATCGATACAAATATGTTTGTTAAAAAAATTGTTTTTATTTATTTTCTTAGATACAAGTGACAAGATGACATTTACGCCACCCTGTACGAACGAGTCCTTCGGTAATAAATTCAGCTCCTGAAGAAGAAAAATTGTAGCGAATATATAATATTTCGAGATTCTGTTCCTATGGCAACAGCGGGGCTAAACGAGCCTCATTAAATATGATAAAACCAAAGGGAAAATCGTCAAAACGCCAATGTCGATTGAAAAAATATTCCATAGAAAAAATCTTGTATTTAAATTGAAATCAATTTAGGCTTACACAAAAGCGTTGGAGCGACTTGCGCGTATGTAAAATATTATTAACATATTTGAATAAATATTCTGTGTATGTGTTATAATGCAGGAAATATTCCGTTTCTTTCAGGACAAAAATAATTTATGAATGACTTTTATAGCTTTAGGTCCAAAAGTTTCCGGCCTGAATAAGTTGGAGCATGTATAGACAAGTACCACGCCCAACTCGTGATTAGGTGTTGTTGAAGCTAAAATTTTATGCCGCTATCCTCAATAATATGTTAACTAGAGCCGATAAGAGACGTGTTGTTTCGTTATATTCTGAAATGTAAAAAATGTAATATCTCGTAATTACCAAATTTTTTTCAAACGAAGGAAAAATCCCGAGAGAAATTAAACGACGTTTAGATGCTAATGTCTTTAATTTCTATCGGGATTTTCACTTCTTTTGAAAGAAAGATAACCGCGTGATTTTCTATTTTTAACATTTCAGAATATAACGAAACAACACATCTTCTATCGGTTCTGAGGATTGAAGTGTTAAATTTTAAGTGTAACATTGTTTAACTACGCAATGGACGTGGCTGGCATTATATATGTCCATACACGTTATGACTTGTTCAGAACGGAAACTTTTGAACCCAAGTAGTGTGTCATAGTAATATTGAATAAAATACGTTTAAATCCGACAAACCTTAATTAATCATAAATGAATGCGCGTCAGATACCTCAACCATAACGTCAACTCATGAACCTATCCCGGTTCGGCGAAGTTGTCTTCAAACAAGACCTGAAGATGAAAGTACAATGTTTTCAAAACGTCGGCATCATAACCCAAACAACTTGGTATAACATTTCAAAAGATCTTGTACTTGTAACTGGAAAAACCAATGTTTTTCCCTATGCAGCTTATTCTAAAATTATATTTTGTTTGCAAATTATTTTCATATCCGAATTCATAATTTTACAAGCCTTTATTTTATTGACCCATACTCATAAATGCACCACTACTACTTCTAAGGAAATTCTCCCAGCATAATTTCCGATAGATCAAATTGATTTACACCATTTCAAATGATCCATAATTAAATTATTTAAGCACATATGTTCTGCTTTGCCAGTAACTAGTGAGTGGTGTTGAACAAGACTGAACTGCATGGTACATAACATATGTGCCAATTAATATCACTGAGTGTATATATTCCATAGATTTAACAAGTCAATATAATGATAAATGGTGAAGTATCGACTATTGCTTTGTCTCGAATATTCTTTGATTAAATTTGTATTAGCTATTTATGAAAATTTTCTATTTAATTTTATGTGAAGAGAAATTTAATAATAAAATTAGTAAATACGAAAGAAATAAGTTGATTGTATTTTGGTCTAGATCAAAATAAATTTGTTGAATGTCTAAAAAATACGGGTGAGACACCCGTATTTTTTTTTTTCATTACGCGGTCTCCATTTACGCGAATTCACTATAATGTAGCGTATTTTGTTTGAAATTTTTAATATAAATTAAGTATTCTAGGGAAACGGAAAAGAAACACAGTAAATTCAAAAAAGGTTATTTATTTCATCAACATCTATAATTGGGATAGTTACCGCTGTAAGAGCAATAGTAATAATGGATCCACAAAGAGTGAAATTGAATATATAAAGCAAAATGTAAGTATATTGCGTATAAATAAGTTGTAAAACTCTCATTAAAACGTGTATTACTGTATACATATAGATTTGAAAAATAAATAAAACGAGTTTAACAACTTTCGAATAGAATATCTGAAAATAAGTAAAAGGTCACTTATTTTACGTACAATTCATCGACTTTAGTGGCGCGTTGTTTTCCTAGAACCAATTACTCGAGTAAATGGAGGGGTAAATGGTATCGAAAAAATTGTCAAATACTTGACTAAAATTGTTAGAAAGTTAAAAATATTTTTTTTAATACTATTTGAAATCCCTTTAAGTTATCAAAAAAACATGTTTCTATAATTCTTCAAATAATTTGAAAAAGTCCAAATTATTTGAAATTCAAAAATGTGTTCATGCAAGAAAATTACTATTACTTTTTAGGCAAAAATCTAGTCACCTTCAATGAAGGTGACTAGATTTTTGCCTAAAAAGTAATAGTAATTTTCTTGCATGAACACATTTTTGAATTTCAAATAATTTGGACTTTTTCAAATTATTTGAAGAATTATAGAAACATGTTTTTTTGATAACTTAAAGGGATTTCAAATAGTATTTAAAAAAAAAATATTTTTAACTTTCTGACAATTTTAGTCAAGTATTTGACAATTTTTTGACAATTTGACAACAACAAAAATCACAGCTGTATATTAAATGGATTTTTTTATCTTTTGGTTCTTTTGATTTCTGTTCGTATCGATTATCCGTTTATTTACATCATCATTTGTACCGTTTCTATTTTTATATTGTACTATTCTATTTCTCTGGAGAGCCTCATTCCCGTTAATGTCTTTTCTAATATTCCCGTAACTAACTACATAATATATATTTTACTTGATCCACCGAAATGGTTCATTGGAGGCAGCTCAAGCGATGGATATAGATTTGATTAACATCATTTTCTTTAGCTGTGTAATTAATCTTCGCTTCGAAAGAAACTAAAGCGAGAGTCGCTCCTTGGTACAGATTTTCCACAATAATACATAACGCATTAAATTTCTTGGATTGTTTTTCAATTAATTTCATTTTTATATTACACAAATTAAGAAATATTCCTTTTTTTTAATTTCAAGGTAAATGTAATAAGTCTTGTGTTGTTTTTTTTTACTTTTATCATAATTCTTCACTCGCTAATAAAATTCAACATCTTTCCGATCATGGACTTGTGATACGCTCAAAATGAGATCTTTATTGGCTTTCCGAGTTCACCGCTCTTCTTTTTTTGTGAGGCTCTGAAACCAGTTACAAACTACTGCTAGACTCGCTCCGTCCTTGGCATTTTTTCAAAAGACTGAAAAAACTCTTTATTTCTAGTTAGTAATATAACGTGGACCCTCAAAGTTGGTAGTATGAGCCGACTGGAAGCATTCGAAATGTGGATACACCGGAGAATGCTACGGATACCCTGGACGAACATTGTCAGCAACACAAGGGTTCTTTAAAAAGCCAAAGTTGATACTGAGTTGCTGACTAATATTAAAATCCGAAAGGTGTCCTATTTGGGTCATGTACTTAGAGGAACAAATTACAAATTACTGCACCTGATCATCCAAGGCAAAATACAAGGTCGAAGAGGTGTTGGCAGGAGGCAAATCTCCTGGCTCCACAATATACGTTATTGGACTGGTATAAGGAGCGTTGGGGTCTTTTTCGGTCTGCCGGGAACAAAGATGCCTACGCTCAGGTGATAGTCAACGTTGGGGGGACCTGACATGGCACTAGGAAGAAAAAGAAGAATATAACGTGTTCCATTCCTGGTTTTTCTTTCTCCTCTACCATCCCTTCCGTTTCCTTTGATTGGCGATACCTCACTTTATGTGAAAAAATAATGTTTATTCGTCTAAATTCGATCGCCAAGGACAGAGCGAGCCTAACATTGGTTTGTAACTGGTTCCAGAGTCTTACTAGATGGGAAATAAAAGACGATGTAAAAAAGAAGTGGGATATTTAAATAATAGAATAATTTAAACTGAAAAAAATATTTCTTGGCACTTAAAAACATTAAATATATATTGTGTTTTTTTTTTAATTTTTGATTAATATTCGGCAATTTTTAACAAAATAATGAGTAGAATATGTTTATGAAACGAAACTGGGAATATTTAATGATGTAGAATGTGAATGAAATGAAACTCAAAACCAATTGTATATTTTAGAGACAGAAAACTTTAAATAAACTACTAAGAAATTTATTTGCATACAACAGTATAAATTTAGTGAAGTATTTTAAATCTTAGAAGCAAGTATTTTCCTTCATTAAAAACTGCTTTCTCGTTTTAATGTTTTTTTTATTTTTCTGTTCAACTGTCAAGTAATTTATTGTTAATAAACATATTATTTGGCATCGTTATTTTATGTCTTATAATCAAATCAAGAAGTGACAACTGTCAAATAACTACAATACCTATATAATCCATGTTGTCAGGTTCGATTTTTTTCTCCCAATACGTCGAGTTTACATTTTTCTTTGAAATGTTAGATTGCATATTCAGCGGGAAAAAACTTCCCCGCGACATTTTAAAAAATCTTGACTCATCGCAACAAATAACTTATTTCTGCTTTAACAATAACACCATCCAGTGAGGAGACACATACGGCGCCTCTATAAAAAGAAAAATCAACCACCCAACGCGAAAAAAAAAATCAAATGAAAATATCAACCCGTTCCACCAAAAATTATCTCGCCAATCTGACTGTTAAAGAATATTGAAAAAAGAAAAATGTTCTATGACATAATTATTAAACAATAACTAACTATTCAATCGTAATCATGACAACGCCTCATGTTACACACGGACGTAAGTACAATAAATTGTTGTATTATTTGATGTTGATGATCAGTCGATGTTTGATCAAAATCATAGTTGTACGTTAATTAAAAAAGGGTTATTTTTGCCTTCTGGTTCTTTTTATTTCTTTTCGTATGGGTTCTCTGTTTATTTACATCCTCATTTGTACCATCTGTATTTTTATTCTATTCAATTTATCTGGAGAGCCCCATTCCCGTTAATCTCTTCCTTAATATTCCCATAACTAACTATATAGTATGTCTTTTTCTAAAGAAATGGTTCTTTAGGGGCTGCTCGATTGGTGGATATATTTATTTAATTCATTTAGTGTCCATATGTGTACTTATATGTTCGAAAAGGACTTCTTCAGTCTAGCTTTCAGAATGCTTGTCTCCTATCCCGGAAGTTGGAAACTTGATTCCCGTTGGAACCAGTTTTTTTTAATAATAATTTTAATCTGGTTTTCACTTAAAGCCTTGTTAAAATATTTCTGGTTGTTTGGAAAAAAATCAGGTACCATTAATCTCGCCAGATTGTATACTGTATGCAAAAATGTGTAATAAAATATAATAAAAGAAATTTAAAAAATCGTAGAACCATTGAATATTTATATCAACGATGTGATAATTTCTCCAGGCTGCTCTTAAATATGTATAATACTTAGCATCACGCCAAAAAAAGAAACATTACAGAAAAAATAGAAAGGAGAGAGCGCTAGACTTTCCTATATCAACATACATATTTGCTCTTTTACATCCATACACCTTCTCTGGCTTTTTACATTTCCTTCTTTCAAAATATCATTATTTTGATCCAGCCTTGGTCTTCGTCTATTATACAATACCTGCGACTTGCATTTGCTATTTGTGTTTTACTAGTCTTTCTTCATTTATTTATTCTACAAGCCCAAACCATCTCAGAGTATTCTTCTTAATTATACTCAACACATCAGCCTTAAATTAATATTTATAAATTTTCCCGCCACGTATTAAATTATGTACAAGCATTTCTATAGTATTTATTCAGCTCCTTGTTTAAAAATACTCGTATTTCCAACTTCACATTTCACTACTATAAATCAAAGTAGGTACTAAAATACTGTTGTGGGCTTATTGTCTTAGATGATTTTGAAACTGTCCGGTTCAAGAATATATGGTTTAGTGCCTAATTGACATTGTTTCCTATCGTTACACGAATTTTGATATTTCTCATAACTTTTCCATTTTACGAGAAAATTCTACCAAATAGTATAATTTCTTAACTTTCTCTTATATTTCATTGCTTATCCATATACCTATCACATTTACTTTTCCTTTCACACTTTTCATTCATCATGACTTTGGATTTCTTAACATTTACTCTCAGCTCTTTCTTTATTTATCAGAAATTAAATTAAAAATATTTTACAGAGAACTCGTTATTCATCTCGTTGAATGATCTTCCCTTTTATTTTAATCCGTTCTTCTTACATTTTGAATGGAAAAATGCTAAATTTCAAAACATGTTAACTGCAAAACAAATTCAACGAGTGTTACAAACATGTTTTGACCTTAACTTTTAAAATTCAACGTGTTCTTAGTTTTTAGGAGATATGTGCCACAAAAATGAAGACTATCATAGCCTATTTGGTTTGACGTTTGTCTTTTATCTTGTGGATTGTGAGTTCGATTCCTATTCTCAATTTAGTCCACTTTTTTTTTTAAGTGTTGTATGTAGTGTGGTTTTCACTTGAGGCGTTTTAACACTTTTCTGGTTGGTTAGAAGAGGTGCCACAGGACAATTAAATAGCCAGAATTGTATTATATACAACGGAAGTGTAATACGAGTACACTACAAGTACGTATATACATGAAAACTGATGTCCCCAATTAGAGCAATTGAAATATGGTCGGCATGTATTCATCTTTTATATATTTTATTAAAAGTAGTATTGTATTGTTGAAATCCCCCATATTTAACGACTAGCAGTATTGTATTATTGAAGTCCCCCATACATAACGACTTGTAGTATTTTATTGTTGAAGTCCCACATACATAACGACTAGTTGTATTTTATTGTTGAAGTCCGTCATACATAACGACTAGTAGTATTTTATTGTTGAAGTCCATCATACATAACGACTAGTAGTATTTTATTGTTGAAGTCTCCCATACATAATGACTATAGTATTGTGTTGTTGAAATCCTTCATACACAATGACTAGCAGTGTTGTATTGCTGAAGTCCCCCATGCACAACGACTAGTAACATAGTATTGTATTGTTGAAGTCCCCCATACATAACGAATAGTAGTAGTTTATTGTTCAAGTCCCCCATACATAAAGACTGGTAGTATTTTATTGTTGTATGGGGATACATTTGTTAATAGTTTAGCAATCATCTTTCAAAAGCCATAATTCATTCATTCTTTACCTAAGATAATATCTCTGGTGGGTACCGGTCTATCAATCTGTCAGCCCGTCTCACTCAGTCTCTCTCTCTTTAAATTGCATTCGCAAACTTGAGACACCGGCAAAGTTTCTAAAATCTGAAACTATTCACAGCTTTTGAGGTTTGGGAAGTTTAATAACTTGGGATCGACGAGAATTATCTCTTGTTATCACAGATATGATCTCCAAAGCACCCGAGAAATTATTAGAGGAAATTCCTTCAAAATGTTTTATGGTCTTCTGGCATGCTTTAATGTGCTTAGTTTCTTATAGACATGGTTAATTGAAAGACGTACTCAATAATATAAATTATAAATGTATAATCCTGCATTGCGAATACTTATTCGATATAGCTTTTTTCACATTAATTTTCGTCGATTCTGAGAAGTATTGAAAGTGATTAATGAAATTATGAAAGTATGAAAGATGTGAAAGGAAGTATTTGAAAATGAATGTTGCAAAATCCAAAATCATGGTTATAGAGAAGTATTAAAGGAAGCGTTGATGCAATATATGGTTGAGCAATAAAAGATACGAGCAAGAAAAGAATTTTACTATTTAAGTACTATTCTCTCAACTGATTAAAGATTTATGGGGGATACAAGGCGTGATGATAAGTATGAATGTATTTTCTTTCGCTTGATATAACAAATTTACATCCCAAATTTACTATCGCAACATATCATTAGCGATGAATAATAACACAAATAAAGTTCTCGTGGGTACATCAGAACTTCAAATGCATTATAACAAAATTATCTTTTGTTCTCAACAAAACAAATATTCAAAACAAAGCATGTAAAAGAACCCAAAGGGAGAAACGGTATTCTTGTAATGGCATCCAAACAAAGGACGTTAATTCTACCTGAGCATTGCAGATGCTACAAATGAAGCACTCTGTTCTCCTTGCAATTGTTCATTACTGTTAATAATTAGACGTTATCTTAGTCTAGTGTTACTCTCCTTGAGATGGTATCCATCTCTTGTAATGTGAATCATTTAGATGGAATCTTTTAATGTTATTTTCACTATTCACCTTTGTTTTTCTATCGTTACACGATTCCTCCGAAGCTTTTAACCACAAACGAGTTTTCCTTGAGAATTTTCTTTCATATATTGTTTTAATTTATTGAGCGATTATTTTTAAAAACACCTTGCTTGTTTCTAGTTTCTTCCTATTCTCTTTAGTGAACAGTGTAATTTCAAGTGGACACTCTTAAATTATATGGATCTGGGCTTGTTGCCTGTCATTTGTCATAACCACAGTAAACTAAACTTTTGCCTATATCTTACTGGGATAGATTTTGCCTATATCCCTATAGAAGGCACATTCAAAACCTTGAAATGTTCCACCAGCGTTTCCTTCGCCGAATTCTTCGGATCCACTGGAGTGATTATGTCACAAATGTTTCGGTCCTGCAACGCTCCAACTGTAAGCCTATAGAAGATACGGTTGTAAAGGCGAAGTTGTGGTGGACCGGGCATGCGATACGCATGGACGATCATAGACTCCTAAAACGTGTCTTGTACGGGGAAGTGGTGGGCAAGCGAAGAGTTGGTGGGCAGAGGAAGTGCTATAAGGACAGTCTGCAAGAATCGCTTACTTTGTGCGGGGTGCCTGAAGACTGGGAGCGTGTGGCTCAGGACCGTGAGGGGTGGTGAGACGTATGCTCTCGGGCTGATGGCGTCTCAGTGGCTAAACGTGTGAAAAAAGTCAGCGCGCTGCGAACATACGTCAGCATGGGCACGCGGCTCAGCAGGGTCCACATGTCTGTGACATTTGCGGGAGGGAGTGCGCATCTAGGATCGGGTTGTTTTCTTATGAAGATCACATGATCGATGTGGAAGAACGGTTCAAGATTGACGTTGGAGTGGTGAGGGGATCCTTGACTACGAGGCTCGGTAACGACGACGACTTGGACATACTCGTATATATATTAATAAATATGAAAAAATATATACTTTGATGATGATTAAAATACTTGGATAATAATGATAATTAAGTAATACTTGGATAATAATGATAATTAAGTAACGTGCACCGTAAAGTTAAGATGGACCACCTCATTGGGCGTATGAATATCTTCCCATATTACAGGACTGTTTTTAATTTTTTTTCTGGAAGCCTTCAGATGCTCTCAATTATTAATCTATAGTAGATCCTCTTAATCTATTGGTCTACAGGAATCGAACCAGGAACGCTCGCTAACATTCACGTTAAGTTAGCGAGCGTTCCTGGTTCGATTCCTGACAGATTAAATTCTAGACTGGTTTTACTCTTAGACTATTTCACATCTGAATTTGTAATATTCTGTAGTTTATATGCTGCTTATTATATTTTTTTTGTGATTTTAAGCAGCACAACAATAGCGCTATATAAAATTGTCTGGCTGCCGATCATCTTGGAAGGTTTATCTCCTTACCATCAGAATCCTAGGTTTAATCTGACAAGAATAGAAGATAACAAACTAAAGCCTTCCTAAAACTGGACGACGTCATACTTTTTCTCAAGTTAAAATCACATTGGATATGAAAATATTCTGAAAAATACGATATTCTGGCTAGTTGCCAAAACTATATGGAAAATCTGGTGTCATTTATTGAAAGAAAATTATATATGTAGTGTTCAAAAAGTGCTGTAAATACACATGTCACATATTTTGAAGCTTAGATATAAAACAAACATCGAACAAATTGATAATGTTTGAAAATTATTCCCAACATAGGCTCATCACAAAGAATTTAGAAGTAATTTCAATACAATACTAAAGAAGTACAATATTTTCATTTGATGATATGCGTAATTTATATATATTTTATATTTCTAAGATGACCACCGTTACCAAGTTAGTAATTCGCCAGTCCTTGATTGTCGTTGGAACCAGCGGCGGCTGGTCTCGGGATGCATTGGTGCGCTGAGCTGGAGAAATAATTCGTAATAATTAAATTATATATTAATAAACATGACTTCCAAAAATGTTAAATATTTGTATAGATTAAATACGTATAAGGATGCTAACAAATAATACGAAAATTTTTATTTAGGTGAAAATTCAAAAAAAAATTAAAGTAAAATTTAAAAAACTATTCCTTTCAAATTGACCGAGCAAGTTTGCCAATTCATACTAGAGCGATCTCGAATAGGCACCGGACAGACAGAAACATACATATAGGGCTGACAGAGACATACAGTAAACCGTGAAACTATTCCTATATATTGCGAATTGTTCATCCTGCTCGGCGCGCCAGCGCACCTCAGAACCGGCCGCCGCTGGTTATTTGCAAAAAAGGTTCCAGTTACTGGTTATTTGCAAAAATGTTCCAGCCTGGTTGTCACGTGAGACGTCTCGTACATATTTCTAGTTATTGTAGTTGGCAACAAATCAGCCAGATTGTACTGTATACAACAAAAGATAAATACAATACAAGTTAAACTAAGGATTTATACTTTTTGAATCTCATGTCATCGACATCGTTGCTGGGCCTCGTGGTCGATGATTATCACACAATTCTAACATCAATGCAGTTGGAAAGCGAAGCTGTGTTAAGGAGTTTGTTAAGAGTAACCCGTTACACACCAGCAAACTCACAGGCCACATCGATATACTGGATTTGACGGTACACCAAAGTGAAACGATCAGAGAACACGAGGATGTTTTTCTTTAAAGACAAGATATGATCAAAGTAATGGGTATCCTTATACCCCAAATACTAGGCAGAAAAAATCCTTGTGTCGTTCGAGGGGAGTAACACAACGCATGGTCACGGTCAGTACATTTTCGCGCGGCCATGCACCTTTATGAGTGCTATGGGTTCTACCGACATAATTACAAAACACATTTTCACAGTTATTCGCCCCTTATTTCCACTTGAGCTGAACATTTATGCTGTTGTGAGTCTTATGTAATACGCCCTCTACTGACTTAATTTCTAAACATATTTTACAGTTATTCGATATTTATTTCCAGTTGAGCTGGGCATTTATACTTTTGAGTCTTGTGTACTCGTAATACGCCTTCTACCGACTTAATTGTTAAACATATTTTCACCGTTATGCGACTATTTAATTCCAATTAAGCTGGGCATTTATACTTTTGTGAGTATTATGTAATACGAACTCTACTGACTTAATTCCTAAACATATTTTCACAGTTTTTCGCTCCTTATTTTTAGTTGAGTTGAACGTTTATACTTTTGTGAGTCTTATGTAATACACTATCCACTGAATTCATTGCCAAACATATTTTCACAGTTATTCGCTACTTATTTCCAGTTGAGAGGGGCATTACTTTTGTTAGTCTTATGTAATACGCCCTCTACTGACTCAATTGCTAAACATATTTTCACAGTTATTTGCTATTTATTTTCAGTTGTGCTGGGCATTTATACTTTTATGAGTCTTATGTATTACGCCCTCTGCCGACTTAATTGCTAAACACGTTTTCACAACCTGAACAGTTAACAGCGCAGTAAATATATCATATATTTTTAGTATTTTGGAGGAGAATTTGAATGAGCAATTTAAAAGCTCTGCGGGTTTATATGCAAACAGTAAATTGGGAAAATGCAATAGATAATTAATTATAAGACATCACTGTACAAATTATTTTTAATATTGTATTAAATGCATACAATATTTGTCGATACAACAGAAATATTCGTATTATAAAATTAAAAAATCGAAATATCGATACTTTTGCAATTGTTATCTCACCATATCACACAATGTACAATACTACAAATACGAGGTTCGACCATACGAATCAAATTAGATTTCAGATAATCTAGAATATGACGGCTCTATTGTGAGACGGCTCTGGAATAACTGAGATTAGGTCCAAATTAATATTTTCCACTGCCATGCGCTGATCCGACACATTCCAGGATTGCCTTTGTGAGGCCTAACACAGACGACGCTTTGTGAAGCCTAACACAGACGACGCTTTGTGAGGCCTAACACAGACGACGCTCTTCAACTGAGACTCGTGCCTCCAACTGAAATATGGGATCAGTCTCATCAAAATGTTCGTAAAGATTTACAAAGCATTTATGACGTATACTATACAGGTCGAGTTTTTTTTAGATTTGTCTTAAACCTACATAAATATATACCATTACGCCGTTTACCTACTGGAGTAAACAGAGAGGACAGAGACTTTCCTATCTCCACACACACACTTCGCCTCTCCTAAGACTTCTCTTACTTCTAACTTTTCCTTATTTCTTAATAATAAACCATATCTTCTTTCGTCTTCCTCTACCATGACTTTCACTCACGTTTGCACTGAACATTTATTTTTTTCATCTTTCTTCATTTGTTCGACGTGCCATAACCATCTGAGAGTACTTTATGATTTGGATATCATACATAGTTTTATTTATCTTGGGTATAAAATTACTGATAACAGTTGATGCGAATCTGAAATCAAGAGAAGAATGCTTGGACTGATCAAGAAGAACAAAGAGATCTTTGAAGAGTGAATATCCATTCTTAAGTCCTGATTTTCTTAATATCCCGTACGTCTTAAAAACCGTGATAATGAAAGTCAGAGAAAGATGAATGATACACTTTTTCGAGACGTGGTGATGAAGAACATTTTCTCGATGTTTTCAAGGAACGACAAATAAAATGCTGATATACTGGAATAACTTACATATCGGAGAGACTATCAAAACAACTCGTAGATGCGTACTCCAGTTGTTTTATCCGTTGTCTTACAAAGAGGGCAAGAAAACACTAATGTTCTCTGGAAAATTGGAGTATTACAGGAGGGATATGCTGAATCGAATAGATAGAATATTACGGATCCACATTCGGTACATGTTGATTGCCAGGAGGACTGAAGACAAGTGTGCACGACATACAGCAATTTTAGTGTAAATCACGTTCCTCAACATTGAGATCACGACGCAGATGAAGAAACATTCAAGTGGATGAGCAAATGAAAATACACGTTACCTTACCATAGGCAAAGAATAATAAAATATAGCATATGTTACCTTATGAAACATTTGATAACTGCAACTAAGTTACATTTTGAAGTGCATGGCTGGCAACGGACTGGATTTCCATACGAAAGGTCTCTGATTTGACCCTCGCTCTTTACTACTACCCTCGAGTGACACAGGCATTCTTACCAACTAGTATTTGGGGGTATGGTAACTACGACTTTTACCATATCAAAAAACTAGAGAGAAAAAAACATTCTGATGTTTTCGATTCGAACTTCGATGTGCCATCGGATCCAGTACAGCGGTGTTGCCGGGGAATTTTCTGGTTTGCAATGATTCAGTCACATAAAGAATGGAAAAAAGATAGAAACAAAACTCTATGGCACAACTAACTTCGCTTTCCAACTGAATTGAAGTTGGAACGGCAAGGTGATCCTCGATTTTCACAACAACATTCTTAGGGTATTCTGGGTATCATATATCACATATCTGGCTGGACTGTAAAGATTGTGCACTTAGTATGGATAAATTGATTATTCTTCCTGATCGCGTGCTCAATGCCAAGCGCCGTAATCCTCTGACATGTCCCGAACTTCGCAAACCACATGTCTCCATATCTCTTGGTCCTGAGACATGTTGAATGTTGCGCTTAAAGAAGATCCTGTTAACTCTTATTTGATCCGTCTATCTTATAGGACACCTTTATTTTGCCCGCTTTCCCTCAATTGTCCCCGTGATCGTTTGTTTCATTATTTTTATGTAGATGAAGCAATTTCATCTACTGGGAAGATATTTCTAACTATGGAGAATGGTTTGAGTTATAGAGCATCGTGTGTACTAGGTCTACCCGTCATCGCATCAGCCGAACAGTTTATTAGTGGAACATCAGGCCGTGGCTCGCGCTGCGGTCGCTTTTGGAAATAAATGAAAACCGCGAGTTAAATACACTCCGGCTTACCATTATTGAGCCTTGATAATATTATATAAACAAACAAAAGGAAAACATGTTTGCAAATTAACAGAAAAAAGGCACTAGGGATTTTTACGTCACTGTAAAATGTGATTAATTAATTACAAAGTCTTATTTAGCGTGAATATTGTTATTTTCCTTTTATTTCATTAATTCATTATTTGTGTGGCTTACACATGGGTTTGATCAACCTTTTTGGTTTTGCGGTTAGCTTATTATCCATTCATATTATTTCGGTTAATTTCGATTCCTCGTGGTTTCGAAACAAGTTGTCTTAACTTTCAAATTAAGACTTTATTAATTTTCTTACAAAAGTTTATTGAAATCATAGTTTAACAATGGAACACCTTCTTCCAATAAAGAACTCGTTACTTGTATGTGGTAACGTAGTTATTCATATTGTGATTAATCCTTGTAATTTTTCCCCATCACAATATCATTTAATATTTACATAGTTTTCACGCAAGGTGAACCATAAAATAAAACTACATGTAGCGATCCTTACTCCCTGTGATCACATCGCGAGCCGCTGTTATTGTTTAGCGAGAACGAGACAGCGACATATCTTCTGCGCCTTTCTACACACATTCCAAATATTATAAATACCGACGTTTAACAATAAAATACCTCTTTCCATATTCCGATTTCAAACGAGTTTTATTAAAACAACGATCACCCTCATCATATTCCCATTCGGGTCAACCGTCCCTAAATACATAAAAATATTAAAACAAATTATTATCTTGAATTTTAACAACCACTTCACTAGATGAGGCCTGTGATAAAGTGATCACATTCTTTAATCACAAATTTCATATATTTTGTCCTAAATACTAAAAACTCAGCTGAAATATTCAGCACTCTTCATTCATATCCTAACACAAATTTTAATTACAAGATCACACACACAGTTCTGTTATTTGCAACATAGTCTTAACTAAATCAAAAGCATGTCCAGTAACTCATTACACACACTCTACATTCAGATCAATCATTTACTCAATGGCCTATGTGGAGACCTCGAAAAGCTCTTCATTTCTCGTTCACCCCCTGCCAAAGAGTCACATTGTTATGTTGTTTATATGTTGTTTATAGTTAAGGCATTAACGTTGTGGAGGTTTAAAGACATTGTAATTTATTTTTATCAAACACTGTTTATTCCACTTCAAAAGTGGAATAAACAGTGTTTGATAAAAATAAATTACAATCACATTGTTATATTTCTTTTTATTTGAAGACATGTCACTATAAAAATCACTGCTCTCCGTCAAATACTACATGTTCCTCATCCCAAACAATGTATGAAGACGAGAAATCAGAACCATATTTAACGCATCACATATAGTATTGTCCTATAAATACTATCTTAGATTTATGATCAATATGATATACAATAAGTGACTTAATAACTATCTGGCGGAGATCAAGTAACTCATACTACTTGAAAAGTAGTTCTATGGAGTAACGAACCAATTAATGAGCCTAATTTTAATCAAGCCTCTTTAAGCCCTCCACAAAGGATCTATTAATAACCTACTTATGACTGATTAAATTTTATATTACATACATACATACCATCAAGTCATTTCCCTGTCAGAATAGGCAGAGAGGACAGAGAGCTGGACTTTCCTATCTCGACACACAACCTTCGGTTCATCTACATTCATACATTTTTTCCTACCATTTCTCTGACTTTCTACGTTTCCTTATTTCAAAATATCATTCACTTGATCCAACCATGCTTTCTTTGGTCTTCCTCTCACACGCCTTCTACTCATATTTGCACTATTTATTAGTTTTGCATGCCCAAATCATCTCAGCGTGTTAGTCATCTTACTCAACAAACCAACCTTAAGTTCCCGTTCATCCCTTATCACTTCACTCTGTATTCTGTCATACATTGTTACCCCATGTATTATGTTCAATGCACACATTTCTATAGCATTTCATCGACTGTTATCAGTTGTTTTCCACATTTAACTCTCATACATCAAAGTTGGTACCAAAATACTATTATTACTTTAGCTGATTTTGATTCTGTCCGGTTCGAGTATATCATATATGTGTATGTTTTACTTATACTTGATCCAACCATACTTTAATTGGTCTTCTCACATGTCTTCCACTCTCATTTGCACAATTCTCGTATATCTACTTTGTCTTTCTTAATTTTGTACGTTCCACATGCCCAAACTATCGCAGGGTGTTCTTCTTCATATTTCTTCATTCAAAACATGTAATTTAAATATACTCGTATAATTTTATCTTTAATAGTATTTTATATAATTTAATTTAAATACAAAATATATTTGAACTATTAAGTAGGCTTTATAATAATATTTAATCAGATTTTTTATGTACTTTTTCATCACAAGTGATTCTGAGAGTTCCAGGGAGATTTCGATATATAATATACGAAGGTTTACGTAATGGTTTCGTGTGTATTGAATTTAAGAATATAATATTTATGTTGATCTCTCGTGAATTTAAATAATTCGTTGTTTTCAGTAAAACATGTTTTTCATTATGGATATCCAGGGATTGAATTTTTTCAAAAAGGTTTAAAATTTAGGCTTTGAAAACAATTTGTACAATATTAATCCTTGAGAGTAACTTTAATTATACGGACTATAGTGTTCAGTCATTAACTAAGAAGACTTTAATGCTAAATAAAATTGAAGAATATAAAATGTGGATTTGACGAAGAATGCTCAAAATGTCTTAGTATCATCGTATCTCAAACACAAACGTATGTTACTATGCCAGACAGGGGTAGAACGAGAGCTCTTAAATGCCAGAAAATGCTGTAAAATTTAGGGTAAAAATACCATTTCCTGAAATTAATATTAATGGGCTGAATTGAAGGTCAACATGAAATCCGTAGAAGTTGTATGTCTTGTTAATTCAATATTTTCAAATGAACAGATATCCAAACAGCTGACGAATTATTTGAAAGACCAAAATTGATTTCTTGTCTCCCATAATATTAACCACCATAATTACTGTGGAAAAATAAGAAACAATTGTGTAAAATTTAATTATGGTTCAAAAAAACAGTATTTGACACATTTTAGACTCAAATGTAATGTAACATGTGTAATTATTTATCATTGTGATGTAACATGTGTATGTGTTTTATCGTTGTGATATAACAAGTATAGGGTTTTAACATTATTATTTACAAAACATTATTTTGGCTCTTAAGACTCCTAGTCAAGTTGACAAACAAAACTATTTTGACAGAATATTTCAGGGAGCGAGATATTTTTTGATAAACTTGAAAAGTAACTTGCTCTCTGTACATATTTTATAAGTTATCTTAACATATTGTTGAGCCATTTAGGAAGCGCACATGAAGTAATTTATTAAGGAACAGTAAACAGCTCTTTAACAAATGATCTAAGGAAAAATATAAACTGCAAGCACAAGAGAAAGTTGTGATAGATGACGACCGAGAAAGTATGGTCAGACCAAGTGAATGAAACTTTGAGACCAAGTGAACGAAACAAAGTGGTAAGGAATTAGAGAAGCGCAAGGAACATGTGAAAATTAATGGATGTGTAGAAGGTGAAAGAAGTATGTCGTGATAGAAACGTTTGACGCTCTTTCCTCTCTGCCTATTATAACAGGTAAAAGACACAATAGTAAGTATGTATGTTTTGGGTTGTCTGGAACGTTATTTCGTATTTTTAAGTCAAACGCAAACGTAACATATTTATATTTAGATGTTAACTTGCTTGTGAACGGTAAAAAATCTTAGTTCGGTCGTCGTTGGCCTTCCAAAGCGGACACCATCTTCGAGTGTCGTGTCACGATTACGTATTTTTTTAAATCAAATTTGATACACACGATAGATTCCTGTATTATCGTCTAACATTATTAATATGTTTATATTTCGTTTATGTCGCACTTTTTCCTTTTGTGGCAGCAAAAAAGCAACATGCGCCGTAAAAACAATTTACTTTGAGGAATCTTTAATATGACACAAGGAAAAACACATTTAAGCTATTTAGGTAACCAATGCGCGAAACTATTACCTTTCATAAAAAATACATTCAACACGCTCGGAATGAATCACAAAATATGTCATAGTGACATAATATATCCGAGAAATACGACACTGAATTTCGAATAGCTTAATATTTACCTTAAATTTACTGTGGCATCACTTGTATTGACAAAATATCTATACCAAGCGTCTTAAAAAATATTTAAAAGATTAGTTTTAGTTTAACAATTTAATAAAATAATATCATTTAGTTTGATACTGATTTCAGTTTTTTTTTGTTATGGCAATTTACCCTAGTGGGAGTGCTTTGTGAAGTTTTACATTACTGAAGTCTAATTTTATGTGAGGGTTTCGATAAGCCTATTGAACTTAACACGGTGTACAAGCTTAGTCATCCTTAGTTTATTATTAAAAGAGGCTAGTCATATTGCAAGGGTGAGGGATCAGAAGTGAACAAGCCGATGGCAATGACAACATCCTGAAATTCGAGCGAACATTCTATCAAAGGGTCGCGAATAATTATAAAAGGACAGTCTATAAAGCGCTGTTTAGATAACAGACCCTCTTCAAGGGTGCTCTTACTTGGAATTTGAACCCACTTTTGTTGACAGATTAAAAATATTAAAAAAAAAAAAATTAGTTGTAAAAATAGGAAAGGGGGGGCTAGGTAGGATAGGAAGGTAAAGGCGAAGAAAGGAAAGGAAAGAAGGATATCGCTTAGGAGCGTTGATCTTGTAAAAGACAGAACACAGTTGAAGATACTTATGCTAATGATAAAATTTATTGGTTCATAACGCATAAGAAACCGTTGAATTATTGTTTTCCATCTTCGCTGTATACAGTACAGTATATCAAAATATACAGCCATGTGCAGGATTTGCTTTAGAAGTGACCCTGGACTTATCCATATAGGCGCTTCAAATATTGTAAATAAAATGTAATTGAAGTAAAGTGTCGTTTTAATAATAATTTTGCTTTGTTTTTTTGTTCGTACAATCGTTGATTCATCAAAATCTAATGACTTGGTCATTTTAGAGCAAGTAACTTAATCAATCATGACCAATGTTGTTCCGTAAATATGTTTTACTTCGTGATAATTTGGAAAAAACTTTCTCCTGTGCAATAAGTTGCAAATTATTTTTAATACTGAAATATCACCCAGAAATGAGACGAGATATTTTGGGTGCCTGGGGTACCCATTCAAAAATGCGTATCCATAATAAAATGACATTACTTTCTAAACACTTTCGGAAACGGATAAAAACTGCTGTAATATTTTTCCCTTAAAGACATTTTTTTACTTTCTAAAAAACTACGAAAATTGAGGACGTTGGTCGCTTTATCTCATTATATAAAGCAACAAATGAGAATTAAAATATTATATTCAGAATCGTTGGATTTGATAGATACGAGTAAGTCTGCTACATTATTACATTACATTATTACACTTTATTTTTAGACCTTTCAGGACGGCAAAATTATCAATAAGTTTAATGAAATTAATTTTGTTCTAAAACAAATGTTCATAATATTAATAAAAGGACTATTTATATAGCACCGTTTAAAAAGCCAACTCCTCTCAAGGAAGCTACAACTCGCGACTCGGGTCACTTTTATTGACAGCTTAAATTAATACATTAAAAAACCCTTTTCAATAGTGAAATTTAGAAAATGAATTTTCCTCATTAAACCCACTATTATTGAGAAATCAAAAGCTAATAATTATTCCTAACAATATGACTAGTTCAAGACTAGATATGGTCTAAAACATTTATTTTACGGTACTTTCCTTTTTTGTTAATCGATTTTAGCGCTCTTCAAATAACGCACTTGCGGCCAGTGCCCTGTTTGCACCACCGTTGTACCGGCTCAGATATCAATGGGACTGAGAAAAATTATTAGAGCGATTCTAACATTTGGAAAAATACTTAGAATTGGGGCTCCATCATCTCGGCATTGTTTTGAATTAATTTACAAAATTCTATAGACCAGTCATATTCAACCTGCGGTCAACCCCGCCAGGGTGTTTTATGTGGCCCACGAGCTATTTTTTTATAAATCATGAAAGAAATATTTTTAAAACATAGTTGTTTAATAAAAGCGACACACTCTAGATTTCTGACAAGAAAAAGAAGATTTATATAAAGATTTAATTGTAATTTGACCCTCAATGATACTAATATAATATTATATTTAGACAAAACTTAAAAAAAAAACACAAGATAAGTATGTATGATATATTTCTTTATGTATTTTTTACGTGTAATAATTGTCCAAAATAATATTTTTATTTATTTATTTAGGTATTTATATGACACTCATATAATGTGAAGTGTGTTTATATACAACAAAAAGTCTATGTATGAATTTATCGACCCTCATGGTTAAGTGATAAAGTCATTTGTCTCACAAACCAAGGGTTCCTGGTTTCATTTCAGGAGGTGTCATAATTTTTTTCACGGTGATTCCTGGTTTATAAGATAGAGTTAACCTAAAATATCAGACAATAAGCAAGTCGAGGGCATATTTGACACAGTGCTCTTGGTATGATAGTGATGGGATCTCGAAAAAAAAACTGTGTTTTATAAATCAAAACAAAATGGAGCACGTTTCTCCGTTTACTGGCACTCAAATTTTGATATGTTTTTAATTAAAAATAAATACCGGATTTAGCACGCGATCCAAAAAGATTGGCCACCTCTGGTACAAACTCGTCCATTAATCCAATCTCTAGATCCTCAGAATATTGGGTCACAAGAGCTTTGCATTTCCCCATATTTTCAATCAGGACATATTTTAAATTGTAAAAAAACCAAACAAGAATATTGTTAAACGCCAAGCTTGTTTTTTTTTAATCTCTGACACATACGATCAATTATTATCAGTTAACCCTTCCCTTACGGTGATAAAAATAATACGCGTGTTACGGTGTTGGGTAGTGAGTACGCAATAAAAAATTATCGATTTTAAATCGGAAAAATAAGAACATTCATAGATAATCCCCTTAATTAATTATATTGAAGTTAAAAATTATAATAATTGAGATTTATTTGCTGAAAACATTAAAAAAACCATCTGAAAACATTAAAAAACGCTCACGGAACGGGCGTACGTCTAACCTATTTGCAAGCTTATTAGAAGCCACTAGTGGCGCGGAACGTCAGTCGCATACCCCGGCGCTTACGCTTAATGCTTGCGACGTTGAGACAATTCAGGTTCTCGCAATTCAGTCTAGTATGCAAGAGTGAGATGCGAATATAGTGTCGCGCTTCCCGCATACTATTCACCTATCGTCAAGACGAGGCACTCGCCGCGTTTAAATGCGAATTTGTTTTCGATCTTTACAAAACACCTCGATGTAGTCGATAAATTCTGATTATTATTAATATTATTTTTTAAATCAATGCGTAAATATATTATGGAGGAATACCTAAAATCTTAACCTTGTATTTATTATATTTATAGAGATATTGATGGTTATTAGAAGCAACGTGTAGAAGATACCCAACACAGGGAAGGAAAGGTTAAAAACGTTTCAACCCAAAATTTGTCACGGACGGAAAATTATGTTTCCGGTTCGTCTCCTTCATCATAACATGGTGCTCTTTTTTTTCAATTATTTGTTTCTCTTGTATATTTAAAACCGACTACCAGTTCTTTTGTGTCGGCTTCTACATTATCAATTAATTTGACCATAATAATCAATTTAATATATGAGTGTTTTCGTATATAATAAATATTACTTGTAGTATATTTATACGATCTCTGATATATTGAGCATACTTAATATTTCTTCTGGAGCCATATTCTGTATGCAATTGAATTATATTAAAGTTATGTTTTTTTAAAAGTACTAATTTTGTCGGCCTTTTGGCATCTCAAATTCATGAGTCCGGTGGAAGCTACCTATTCTGCCGCGATCTACGTCGTACAGTTTTTTGATAGATTTTTTCAATTTATTTTTCCAGCTCCGAGGCCCCCTGCAAATTTGGGAACTCTAAACTATAGCCATTTTAATCTTGTAGTAAACCCGAGCCTGACCATGTGGCATTCTATTCCGATGAATCAGAAAAGTTTTAAACAAGCCTTAAGTGAAAACCAGATAGAAACGATTTTTTTTTTAAATCCTGGTCCCAATGGGAATCGAACTACTAAACCCTGTATTCAAGTTATTTATATTCGTTTCATGAATGTATCATATAGTGCAGGCATCACAAACTTGTTTTGTCCGCATGTTTTCAATTTTAAAAAATATTTATGTATTTGGTCCATTCATGATATGCTTCTACAAAATCCTATATAATCCTAAAATATAGTGCGAATAAATACAGAAATACAAAATGCTGCAATAATATACACAAACCCCTAACATGATTCATATAATCTGCCATAAAAAATAAGTACATACCTACTACCACACATAACAGGCCAGAGTTCAGAAGGCACAGAGCGGTTTACCACGCAAAAAAAGAACAACGAAATAAACTTCATTAAAACATTTAAATGAACACGCTCATGTGTTTTTATACACACTCTTTCTTCATCTTCAAAGACTGAAAATAGCTTCTACATAAATAAAAGAAAATGCTCCCAATAATGTAAATTAAAACGAACCTAAGTACAATAATATTTTCTGACTCATGGTAAAATATATTTTTACCCTAAGTCTCGGCGGGTCACAAACTTATTGTTGGTGGGCCGCTTGTTTATCTTGTCAGTTAACATGCTGAGCGTGGCCGGAAGATAATATTGTTTTCATCACCCTTAGCCAAAACTTCAAATTAAGAACCATTTGATGAAGGATATTACTTGTTATCCAGCATTGTAAGTATAGGTAATACTACCACATATCAAAATGTTACAACTCATCACCGAAATATTAACCAGACTGGAAAACCTTTCTTTCGGTCATCAGGAATCGTACCTGGAACCCTCGGGTGGAAGACAATCTTCATGGTAGCAAAGAAGACGACTGCCGTGGCTTAGCTGACAAGGTGCTTATCTTCCGACTCAAGGCTGCGGTTTACTTACCGTTGATTCCTATTTTTTTACCAAATGATTTTTTTCTGGTTTTCACTGAAGGTAAGTTTAACATTTCAAGTGTGTTATTTATTGGTCAATGTTTTATGTTTTTATTTGTTTAAACTTCCTTTGAAATACATTACATTTTGATACATAAAGTATAATATTATGGGTACGCTTTTGACTTGTGATTGCGCTTAAACTATGTACATATTATTTTTTTGTTTATTTGTATCGTTTCGTTTATTTGTTTATATTCTTCTTTGTTAAGTGAATTTCAAGAGTGACGCCCGTTTTGATACAATGCGGGTTGTCCATTTCGTATTTTTTAATAATTATAAATCTACAGTAAACCCTTGATTATCCAGGGTGGTAGGAAAAAAATTTATCCGTGCAAAAAATCCAAATTATCTTCACCAAAACAAAAATCGGAAACAAATTATTGAAGCAGCAGTGTATTCACATGATACGAAACACGAAAATACAAGCAGATGGTAGATTAATTTTACAACTATTTAACTCTACAAAGAATATCTCAAAGTCAAAAAAAATTACACATAGAACTAGAGTACAAAGCTATGTGGCACGAAAATACAAAATTGAGGATATAAAATACGAGTTTCAATAATTTAAAAAGTTAATAATAAATCAACCACTATGCGTTTAATTTAAATTATTATAAGATATAATGCGCCCTACCGCTTGCATAAAAAGACAAAAATTAAATTTAAGGATGCACAAATAATAATTTACGAACACGTCATTCATAAAAAATCTATGATTTCGCCAATTTAATTTTCTGATTCGTATTATGTAATCGAATGAAAAACAATTTTTACTTTTCAAATAATATTTCAAAATATTATATTATTGAACAATATCAAAAAAAATACTACCCAAATTAATCCGCAACGCGGTTAATGCGCCCTGGATAATCAAGAGTATATTGTTGTTAAATTTTTCAATTTTTGTGACTGTGATGACGAGCATATTTACATTGTAATGTTTTTGTAACCGTGATGACGGACATACTTGAATTATAATGTTTTTAATTATTTTTTTCCCTATATAACTGAGACTTTTTTGTCTGTATATTTAATTTAAATAAAATTATTTTATTTTCCTAAATATTCTATATTTTGTAATTAAGAGAGAATTCAATAATTGATTACTAAATAAACACATTTCTGCATGATTGACAAATATTACTACATCGCAATAAATGCCCCAAATTGTAGTGTATACAATAAAGTATAATACAATACAATATAAGCGTCAGACCAATTAGCCAAGGAGCCTTTGTGAGTAGTTGATATCTGTTATAAAAAAAGTCGTAATACTCGTATTTAATAATGAATGTTATGATATTGTTATATGTCCTTATGATCATTTATGTTGTGAATTAAAACCATACTGAATCTCGGATTCGTTTAAAATATTTCATTTCAGCTTGTCGAAAACAAATACTCGGCAACTCGAAAAAGATTCAGAGAGACACAGAACCATTATTTTGTTTGGGAAAACAAGAAAAACATTCAAATTCGTTTTGACGCTAAAACATCCATTTTTCTTGTCTCACTAACGCAGAAAATATGGCAAAAAGTTTTTTTTCGTCGTTGACAAATCTTTATTTAAATATATTTTCCTCCGATACACTACTAGCCCATTCGACCTCCCCCTTATCTCCGAAAGTTTGATGGATGGTGCGGTTAGACTGCCTTTATTTATCGGTCTTCACGCCATTAGCGCCACTCTCACGGAGGGTTCAAAGGAGCAATATTTCATTAAATAATTAAAGCCTTGACCTTCAATTTCAGGTGTTTAAAGTTCTTTTGAAACTTGAAATCTGCTGAATGTTCATATTTAATTGTATGATCAGAACTTGTTAACGGACATGGTCTAGCGGTTAAAATTCACGCAAAGCAAGCGGGTGCCCCAGGTTTGATTCCTGACGGATATACTTCCGGTTTTACTTTAAGACCTTTGGTTTTACTTTTAGACCAATCTGAATTAATGCTCTTCTAAAGTTTATATTTATTAATGAATTTAAGACTGTTTTCGACCATAATTTTTTTTTTAAAAGACTACAAATCTATATAATATTAAAGACTACAAATCTATACAAATTAAATTAATTTTGCAATTATATGAGCAAACATAATAAAAATAATTTTAAAAGATGACAAATATAGATAATTTAAAGTTTCAACTATAAGTGGAAAATTTCCACGAGGAAAGAAGAAACGCAACATTCATTGGACGCGACAAAGAAATGGATTTTAGTAAATCAAATCTGTCTCGCATAGGACAACCGAAAGATACATGGTTTATAGTTTCATCATCCAGACTAAACTCGCAGCCTGGATTCTTCACAATACCCATTCTGTAAAGGTGACTGACTAGCCACCACGCAGTGGCCCGTCCACTGACACATGACAAAACTTCCATCTTGTGCATTCTTATTATATTAAAACCATGGTTTGAAAGGGATAGATTGTTGGATTATTTTATATTTATTTATTTATTTATTATTACACATGACAATAAATATACACAATTTGCGAAAAAACAACAGGTAATTTGATTTGGACATACAATTTTAATGGATCTGGGTTTGTTGCCTTTCATTTGTCGTATCTCCAGTAAACTAGGCTATTGCCTGTATCTCACTGAGGATATTTAGCATGAAAAAATAAATCGATACTTCTTTCCGATTTTTGATTACACAAAAACAAAACCCCGTTGCACGCTCTCATCAACCTGACAAACAGTGACACTCAACTACAACTGGAAACATCTTGCGAAATTCAACCCCTCACACATCATCACTCCAGAAAGACCAAAAATATTCATCCCACAATACGCCGCACACAATCATAAGAATAAAAATTAAAGCAAAAAATATGCATAAACACAAATACACAAAAGAATAACGTAATAAATTTTTATCGAAAAATCTCTTTGAAAACTTCTTCGTAGTCAATGGTCTCTGATGAAAATCTAACGATGCTCGCGAGAAAAATCTTCATAGTGGATTTTTCAACGAATTCAGATGACTTCCGTGGCCTTATTGCGAGACGCTTGACTACCATCCCTGTGTTTTCGATAACAATTCTTGCAAATGCCGAGTTCATCAGATAACAATTCTTGCAAATGCCGAGTTCATCAGATAACAATTCTTACAAATGCCGAGTACGTGTACAAGTGTTATCTCTTCACGTGGGGTAGTATTACCAACATATAATATACAATGAGAAACCGCGAGTCCGTGCCTTTTCCAATGGTTCCAAATCCGAAGGCTTGATTACTGGTACCGAAGAAAATATTATCTACTGGCCACACTACTCTCTATATTCTTATTACCAATTAGGATATATTGAAGGGTACCATACAAAAAAGAAAATGACACCAGAATGGAGACATATTATTCTTGAGCCATTGGTATTTACTTTCTGATGTAGTTGTGCTTGTATGAGAGTAGTCACCAAGTTTGTACGGTAAATATTACATCGGTATCGCGGTAGACAACTAATGGCAAACTCATGTTAGTGGGGAAAACTTTTTTTATCACTTTAGTTTTCCTTCTCAAGTAAAAGCGAATGGAAGTTCAGTCAGTCGATCACTAAACTTAAAAACACATAATAAAGTCCTTAAATAAGGCCTAGGTGTGAAAACAAAAAAAAATTGTTTGTGTTTTTTATACGTTAATTTTACGTGACAAGGAAATATACAATTAAAAAATACATTTCAGTATTAAAAATAACATATTCTCCTTCCCTCCACCATGTTTAATTATTATGATCAGATACCCTAGACCTGGTGTCTGACTACCTAGGAATTCCGGTTTTAAGTCAATCTGGTTTTCATTTAAGGCCGCTTTAACATATTTCTAGTTGATCGGAAGATATTTCTGCATGACAATAAACCCGTTAGGTTGTACTGCATAAGTGTACTTACAAACATTCATAACATCACATCATTTCCCTGCTGGGGTAGGCAAAGAGCACGGAGCGCTAGACTTTCATATATCGATACACACATTTTGCCTCTTCCACATCCATACACCGTCTCAAAAAGCTCCCACGATTTTTCTTACTTTTTACATTTCCTTTTTCCAAAATATTATTCACTTGCTTTATTCATTTATCACTGCAACACGTATTTCTACCTTCTAACTTTCCTCGGTCTTCCTCTATCATGTCATCCACTCACATTTGCACTATGTATAATATTTGTTTTGTTAGTCTTTCTTTATTCATTCGTTATATGTGTCCTAACCATCTCAGAGTTTTCAAATTTTTCATCTCACTCAATACATCAGCCTTAATTCATCCTAATCACTTTATTCCCTTTTCTTTCATACATTTTCACTTCACACCTTCTTAGAGCACGCATATAGCGCTTTTAAGTTTTTTTCCACATAAACATTTCACTCCTATATATCAAAGTTGGCATTAAAATACTGTTGTCTGCACTATCATCTTAACAGATTTTGATGCTATAAATGTTTTATTTATATGTCTTATTGACTTTCTCGTTTGTTACTTCAATATGTTGTACTTTTATGTTTTCCCAATCATGTCTTACGCTTTCTCGTTTGTTACTTCAATATGTTGTACTTTTATGTTTTCCCAATCATGTCTTACGCTTTCTCGTTTGTTACTTCAATATGTTGTACTTTTATGTTTTCCCAATCATGTCTTACGCTTTCTCGTTTGTTACTTCAATATGTTGTACTTTTATGTTTTCCCAATCATGTCTTACGCTTTCTCGTTTGTTACTTCAATATGTTGTACTTTTATGTTTTCCCAATAATGTCTTACGCTTTCGAGGCATTCATCAACATCATCATTCTGTCGTGTAACTCATAACTGAGCATCGTGACTTTCATGATAGTTTCTGATGACTACTCTCCATCCATCCATGCACTAAGCGACTCGAACGGTAATTCTTAATGGTAATCCAGTTGCATATTTCACTTGGAGCATTAACAATGTCACTTACAAATTGTTGATAGTAATGGTGATATACGGCCAATGTTTAAACATTAACATTGTGGCGTTCGTATGCGCGGTCAATGACCGGCGAAACGACCTTTGCATACCTTAACAATGTGAAACAAACAAGTGCAAGGTCCACACGCCGGTCATTCAACTCACTATCAATCTGAGAGCGCATTCCATGTCAAAACGAGAAAGCAACACATATGTCGCGACGATTCCCAAAACAGAATGAATACCCACATCGTATTGTAAATGCAGAAACGAGACAGCGGTATATCGTGCGCGCACTCCCGCACACATTCAGGAATATTATAAATTCCGACGTCTGGCAATAAAATTCCTCTTAACACATTCCGATTTTGACAAGTTTTATTTACCAATAATCATCCTCATCATCTCTCCTAAAACATATTTAGCAAGGTGGCATAGCTTTAATTTTTTATACATTTTAAACCAAAATTAATTTAGAGATTTCGTTCTATGAGAAGAAGGATTTGTTCAAACATGAACTTATCAGAACGACTTGGACTTATAGACTCAGAATTAGACTTAGCAAAAGAAGGATAAACTTAAAATGAATACTGTAGAGATGCGTGTACTTAAGAAAATTTGTGGAATGAAGACATCAGAAATGAATGTATGGTTAAAATTAATGTTTCAAGTAAGATGAAGAAAAGAGATTCAAATCATTTGGACATCTGAAGAGAATAAATGACGAAAGAATAACTAAGCGAGTATACAATTCTAGAAAAGCAAGATGTGTGTAAAAGAGATAGGTTGAGGAAAACATAACTGAATTAAAGGCACTAAATATTTAAACAAGGTAAATTGAGAAGTATGAATAATATAAGATTGTGCATTACAAGATATATGAATTTTGAACACGTGAAAGTTGTGTGTTTGGATAAAAAAAGTTTGAAGATCTTTTCTCTATGCCTACCTCGTAAAGGACTTGGCATGATTATATGAGCGTACGTTTATATGAAGTTATTTACGCTGATTTAAAAAACAAAAGAAATCTAACGAAAAAAGTTGAACACGTTTTTACTTTCCACGATATAAATTGTAAGTAGTGCTAATTGAGGAGAAAACAAAATGTAGAAAATGAACTTTTCCTTCCTCATCACGGAGAGGGGCGTTTAACGTGACTACAAAGCAATTTATGTAAGGAAACTGAAACGTTAGCACACCCAGTAAGACAGTCGCTCTTACTTCCTGAAAAAGGAACCTTTTATAAAACTCGCAAATAATTTAGCGATTAACGTATACAGTATATGTTCATTTAATAAAGGTTTCGCCTTTAACTTTTTAGATCTCCATATCAGAATATTTAATAAAGATTATTTTGAACTTATTACATTTATCACTGCAACACGTATTTCTACCTTCTATCTTGAGGCATCAGGCAAGATCCCTTAAATAAACCTCAAAATAATTAGTAAAATAACAAAGTAATATCTAACTATTCCAAAAATGTTTGAATTTGATTTCTTTTCAAATACTGTACTTGAAGATTTTCACAACTTAAGAGTTCCTAGAATAGCTGACGCTTCGCAATCGTTGTGGCCTCGTTCTCAAAGCGGCGTTAAGAAAATATTACCAAACTGCGCACACGATGCGCAAATCATAAATAATGCTATTTTTCACTAATTAAAGGCAGTGATCTCAAAAAATTGCCTCCAGTTACATTGAACTAACTCAAGCATGTCGAACCCACGGTCCATCGAGGTTTTTGTGAGATCTGCGAGCTTTTTTATTCATCATGAAATAAATTACAACAAAATATAGTTGTTTTATAATAGCAACATATGTTACTCTAGATTTCCGGCACAAAGGAGAAAATTTATATCAAAATTCAAAAGCTAATTTAAAAGGTTCTCAAAATGATATTGTATAATAATATTGTATATAATGATAAAAATTCAAAAGAAAATGAATCACATGTGTATATTTATTTGTTACGTATAAAAGGTATCCAAAATAATACTGTTGAATAATTTATTTCACTATTTATGTAATATATAATTCATACAATGGGAATTGTATTTATATTCCATAAAAATATTCAATCGACAATTTTATCGGCCCTCATGCCTAAAAAAAAGTACACGTGCTACTTGCGTGACTTAAAAAATACCAGTTTGGAACGTGCCCTAAAAAGTTGACCACCCCTGGTTTAACCCAATAACTTTAAATAAAATTCACACTATCACAAAAAAATGGTTCAAGTCTTAAAATAATAACAACAGGAACTATAATGCTCATACTTTCTTCTGAAGTGGATCAGTTATACCTACAACATTTTTTAAGGATCGCAATCCTCATTAAATGCATCTAGATATGGAAAACATCAATATCGGAATATAGAATCAATAAGATCATTCCGTGTGTGAGAGATGAAGCTCTAAATGGATTTGTAGAAACGGCCCCATAAATAGTTCTAACTCACGATGATGTAAATACTTATCCCACCCGTTATACAAAAGTTCACTAGTGTAGACGTTCGCTTTTGTAGAAAATGAACGAGTTGGCTTTTGTAGAAATTTGTTGCTTTTTATAAATTTAAAAGAAGTGCTTTTTAGGTTATACACTTTAAGTATAAGGGTTGAAAAGCGTTCGAAATGTCGACCACATTTAATTAAACCTAAGAAAAGGTATCGAAATTTGCTATGATAGTCCATAACAGTATTTAAGTACCAACTTTGGTGAATGAGAGGAAAAGTGGACGTGAAAAAGATTGAAAGAAGTCGAATCAATGCTGTAGAAACACGTACACTGAGAAATATGTATGTGGTGAAAATGTATAACGAAATTCGGAATGAATGACAGGGATGAAAATGAACTAAAGGCTGACGTGTTGAATCAGATGAAGGAGAGTACGTTAAAATGATTAAGAAATGTAAAGGTAAAACAAATTGATGAAGTAAGACTAACAAAACAATGATACATAGGAAACAGGAAAAGAAGGCGAGGTAGTTTAAATGATATTTTGATAGGATACATAAATAGTAAAGGAAATCGTCGCTGTTGAGAAGTTGTTTGGATGTGAAAGATTCAAAGATTTTTGTATTGAGAAAGGTAAGTCTGGCGCCCTATCCTCTCTGCCTACCCCGGCAGAAAAATGAAGTAGAATTATCAATAATCTTAAAAATCATCGAAAATTTTATGGTTAACCGAGCGAAGTATTAAACGTTAGATATATTAACCGCTAAATTTTATCAAGTGTTTCATTTTTTCAGGAGGAAAAATGATCGTCTTATGGTGTGTACCCGCGTTCCTGAATTTTTCCTTAACGTCCATAAATTGCTCCAAAGTCGCGTTAAACAACTCTCCCCGTGAGGAAGAAAAAGGGTACATTTTCTTTTTTCTTCAATTAAAACTACACTTTATTGCTTACGAACTCATATCAATGTGCAAGACGTAAACTTATGTAATATTTTTCAAGTTTTAGCGTTAAGACTCGAAATTCATGTTAATTCTAATATAATTAAAAATTGAAACACTGTTTTAACCACATGAAAATATATATTTAACCTAACTAGTTTCAAGTCATATACGACTCATATTCAAGAGTGCTCCGAACTGACTCAGAAATCAGTCCCCTGAAAATGAGTCGCATATGACTTTAAACTACTCGTAGTTAGGTTAAATATAAACTTTAAAGTGGTTTAAACAGAATCGCCATTTTCTGTCTACATATATTTGAGTAAACTTGTATGTCTCATTTTTGGAAAGAGTTGGTGGAGGTAAATTTCTTTAGAACTTATATTTTCAAGTAAAATTCAATAGATTATGATGGGATTTAATTTGTGTGTTACTTTTTCATCTTTAAAATGTATACAAAGTATATGAAAAGAAGGGACAGACGTACAAGAATAATTACTTTCAAAGGTTTATTACCTGTCATTTTCGTGACACCAGTAAACTATAACTGGTGTAATGTTAAAAATAGACGCCAAATTCACATACTATCTCGATTGTATAATATCCTTAACTGTCCCCCCCCCCCCTCTTATCTCGCCGAAATTTTATGCGTTTTTCCAATCATAGATTAGCGTTACGTTAAAACAGAGATTGTTTATTTGCCTTTCCAGTTCACCGGTCCCCTTTTTTTACGTCGTCCTTTACTATATCATACATGCAGTGAGACTCTGGAATCAGTTACAAACCAATATAAGACTCGCTCCATCCTTGGCATGCTTTAAGAAGCGACTGAAAAAACTCTTAATTTCTAGTCAGTAAAATAACGTGTTACATTCCTGATTTTTGTTTTCCTTTCCTCTCCACCTTCCCTTCCTTTCCTTTTGATTGATGATATCTCACTTTATATGAAAAAGAATGTTCGGGTGATTATCCGTCTTTGTAGGGTTCGTGGCATATGCTCACGTATGTGTTTATGGATTTCGTGGGGATGGGTAGACATTTGAATGATTTTTTTTTTTTTCAAAACAGGCTTAGCCCAATTACTTTGAAAAATACAAGACATTAAAAAAGAAGAAAAATTGCATAATTTTTTTTTTTTAATTATATAAAACAAAAAATAATGCATATGCATACATACGAGTATACACACACAAACATATGATACACATATATTCACAGTCACTTAAGTATGTTGATGAGTGCTTTCTAATGCGCTCAATCTAAGAAGAAAATTTACTTTTGCTTTTGGTAATGTGATATGAAATATGTCAATATCTGAAGCAGTCCCGTTCAGAAGAGTTAAGGCCCTTCTAACAGGCATAGCGGCTGAAAGACCCGTTCTTGCGTATGTTATTGAGAACAGTTCTTGCCGGCGCAGTCTAGTGTAATTGTTAGGAACATTTAACGCTTATCTTTGTAGTAATGCTGGACAACTCACAACTCCTCGAACGAGTTTGACAACGTATACCAGGAGACGCAGATCTCTTCTTACGTTCAAGGAGTTATACTCGAGCATGCCCAGCAGAAACTGAGTAGGATAAAACCATGGATAGACACCGAACTGCAACCATGTAACTTGCTTAATTTACTTTTGTCTGGTTGGTTGGAAGAGATAGCCGCCCGGCAATAAGCCCGCCAGATTGTATTGCAATAAAAGTGTTAAATAAATGAATAAACAAGGCTTTGGCCTGTATCTTACAAGAAATACACGATCATGAAAAAAAAAATTTTTTACCTATTGTTGATTTTTATTTATTTCAAATATTTGATAAGTTTTGAGATCTAATAACGAGTTTATACCACATGAGTCAACCCATAGCGTACTGCTTCAATTCGAAGAAATTAACAACCCATCACACAATCTTCCATATGCATTTTTCGAAAACATATTTTAGTTCTTATGAATGTTCTTCATCTGATTCTTTAATTTATTTTTTTGTTTAGTGAGACTTATCTGCCTTAAGACATACACGCGCCTAGTTAAGAAGGCGAGTTCTTATTAAAATTTTAAAAAAACACATTATACCATTCCATCAAGTCGTTTCTCTATTGGGATAAGCAGAGAAAAGCGTTTTTCTATCAGGATAAGCAGAGAAAATGGAGCACAGAACTTTCCAATCGCGACACACATATTTCATGCATTCTACATCTTAAGTATTTGTCATATAGCTGTTTTTTTAACGATTTTTCAGACATTTAAAATTTCCTTTTCTCAAAATAACATTCACTTGTTCCAACCATATTTTTTGGGGTTTTGTTCTACCACGCTTTGTACTCACGTTTGTAATGTATGTTTGTTTTGTTAATCTCTCTTCATTTTTTGGTAATATGATTATTTCACTCTAATAATTTATTATAATTACAGCTCCAAATGGAGATGTCTATTTTTTTTTTCATTCCATTTGCGAAAGTTATTGAGTCTAGATTTTTTCTTGTATTAAATCTATGTCTGTTTTCTGATGGATGCAGTACTTTTCATGTGTCATGATAGGACCCTTTTTTACGGTGTAATTTTTATTTAACACTTTCATAGAAATACTGTTTATTTTTTCACTTAAATTAAATTTCTTCCAAACAACCAGTTTTTGTTTCATTATTATAATTAGTATCCATGACCGTATCTTTGACATAGTGTGTGCAAATAATTATAATTAGTATCCATGACCGTATCTTTGACATAGTGTGTGCAAACATAATTATGATTAGTATCCATGACCGTATCTTTGACATAGTGTGTGCAAATAATTATAATTAGTATCCATGACCGTATTTTTGAAATAGTGTGTGCAAATAATTATAATTAGTATCCATAACCGTATCTTTGACATAGTGTGTGCAAATAATTATAAATAGAATACATGACCGTATCTTTGACATAGTGTGTGCAAATTATTATAATTAGTATCCATGACCGTATCTTTGACATAGTGTGTGCAAATTATTATAATTAGTATCCATGACCGTATGTTTGACATAGTGTGTGCAAATAATTATAATTAGTATCCATTACCGTATCTTTGACATAGTGTGTGCAAATAATTATAATTAGTATCCATGACCGTATCTTTGACATAGTGTGTGCAAATTATTATAATTAGTATCCATGACATAGTGTGTGCAAATAATTTTTGGAAAAATATTTTTATTACAGATAAATCTCAATGAAAATCGGGAATAGAGTGGGAATCATATGGGATTAACTTCCGTACAATTTATTTATCTCAAAATGTTTATCTTCTTTAACGAAAGAGAAATATTCAGGGTATATAAAGGTTCTATAGTTTATTCATAAATATCTATATAAGTATTTAGCACATCTGATTGAGTGAAAAAAATCGTTTCAAAGTCAAACCGAGCGAACTGAACAAGATGATGTGTAGAAATATAGTGTTTTTATTATACTCGTATTTCATAGGCTCAAGACACATTTGTTCCTTACTTTCTTCATCTGAGAGATTCTCAACGCGTCCACAATCCATAGACTTTATTTTCTTGCAAAGTGGTTGGGTTCTATTCAAACTCTATTTTTTTTTTTTCACAGTTTTAATATATCTGTCAGATTTCTTGCTTTTAGTATTTTTTCAACCAACAAGCTTTGGTTTAAAAAAATCATCAGTATCCATGAGCATTTTTTAAACTTAAAAAATGATAAGAATATTTCAGAAAAAGTATAGATAAATTTCAAGGAATAAATATGGGACATGTGAAGAAGTAAGGGTCCAGGAATATTTTGAGACAAATAATACTTTTTCATTTTTCGTTTCTTTAGTTTTATTGCCTTCCAATTTATACCACACAGAGCATTGAAAATGGTGCCAGTCGAGAACTGAACCCGGGATGCTTATACGAGTAGCATATTTTTTTTTTACGATTGAAGGTTACTTGGAAAAAACTAAAAACATTCTGATACATACGTCGGGGTAGGCAGAAGAAGTGCTTAACTTTCCTACCTCTCTACACCCCCTTCGCCTCTTCTACACCCTTAAACCCCTTAGATTTCTTTGACATCTTACGTTTCTTTCTTTTAAAATTTCATTCACTTGATCCAACCAGAATTGAATCGAGCCTTCAATTTTAGAACCACTTATTTAACCACCAATTCGAATTAATGATAAATAAACTGTAAAACTAAAGATATCCTCAAAACGAGAAATGTCTGTTTTTTTTCCTTTTTAATTTAAAAATACCTCAATGGTTTATAATCGTATATTTGCTGATTCGATTATTGTGGATTATTACACTCCCCTAATTGTTAATGCATTCCAGATATAAATTTAAAATATTTAATTTCTTAATAATCTCCACTTAATAAGTTACATTATGGCTTCCCTATTTTTTATTGAATAAAAAATACAGGAAGCATTTTTCTTGTATTTTTTTAAAATCTGGCTTTTATAATTGTTTGAGTTTGTGATTAAGTAATGTAATCAAACTTAAAAGATCATAAAAAATGTCTTTATTTAATTTGTGTCACTGTTTAACCAAAGACGGTTACTTTATGAAGAATATTTAAATGTCCTTTGATAAAGTTTTTCTTTTCAATTAAGACATTGCTAAAGTCAGGCAAAATGTTGTATTGCTTAATTTATTCATTTATATTTAAATAAAATATACTTGAACTTTACCTTTTATCTGTAGATTTTATGAACACAGTTATTTTTTTAGCCAAGTGCTTTATTGGTGAATTTTCCCCTGGTAGTTTTTGGTTTGACTCTCCTTAGTGACGAAACAAAACTTTTGTATATTCTCAGTCAAAATAAAGATATTTTAATATATGTTCATTATTTGTAAAATAAATACAAATGCGATTCCCCGGTTTGGATTCAAAATGGTTTGGACATGTGGAAGGAATGAATAATGAAAGTTTGACTAAGATAGTATACAAGTCATATGTGTAAGGTGTGCGTGGAAGAGGTAAAGGAAACCGTGACTGGACCAAATATACCAGACATTGAAAGAAGGTAAATTGAGTATGAAGTATAAATAATAGAAGATTGTGCATGACGAGATGTATGCATGTAAAGGAGTTGAGAATGGTGTGCTTGGATATAAAATTTTGGAGACCTGTCAACTCTGTCTACCCCGCAAGGAACACGGCGTGATGATTCGTGTGTATGAATGTATATTCTTAGAAATTAATTCTGTTTTTGTGTTTCTTTTATTATTTTGAATTTTATCCGGGGAGTTTTGATCATTGTTGTTTGATTTTTTATTTTGTAGTTTTTCAACACATTAGAATAAAAGCAATACGTTTTATAGAAAAGCTTGTTTTTTAGCTATAATATGAATCATTTAAATTTAAAAAACCATTAAAGATTAATAAAAATATCTTCAAATGAGCTCAACTTCCAAAAGCTTTTCCAGAACATAGTCGAGCTTTATACAACAAATATTTAAAATACAACTTGTATTGCACTTTGAAATCATAAATATAATACAATTGAAAAAATATTTTGTTTCTATGAGAACATATTCTCAGTTTTTTATATTTGAAAATATATTTGTTAACGTTGTACGCATTTTTTTATACTTTTCTGTGTAAATATTAAAGTATATTTAATGTCACAGCGCAGTAATATTAAAATGTAAGCCAACAAAGGAAAAAAACATTTTATTTCTTTCTTACAACCCATGTTACAAATATATTAATTTAAATTTTATATATTATTTTCATGTACTTTCACAATCCAAGTATTATTCTTCTTCCTTTCAACTTCTCTCCTTTTTGGAGTTTGCCAAACATAATTTATTGTTTGTGTATCATTCTTTCTTCTATTTTACGTGTTTTTCTTTTATTTTAAATCACTTTTATTTTCAATTAATTTGATTAGATTTTTTATTTTCAAAACCTCTATTTTACATTACCTATCTTCTTAGATCACGACATTAATTTATTTTAATATTGAAGATCATTAATTAAAAAAAACACGAGTTTACATACGAAAGTGAAAAAAGATTATAATCGTTCAATTGTATAATTCGTATATCTTATTTTAAATCTTCTAGGAAAGTATCCTGAAAGTTTGATATTTAATTAATAATAAACACTTTTCATCAATAATTTAAAGCCTTCCTTTTCAAATGTCATATTTTACTATACTGTTCTGTGTGGTTTTAATACACTTTTCGCGAAAAATTCAACAATAATAAAAGAGCTAAAATATGTTTTCCATTTTAAAAGATTACCTTATTTGAAATACATTTGTTTTTTTTTTTTCAGAAATAAATATGATAATTAAATGGTTTTTCATTTTTAAAAAAATATTCTTCTATTATCTAGTTATTGTTCAATTTTTCACGTTTATTCAATGAGTTTCAAAATGTACTAAACGGTATTTATTTTGTTGTATAAATTAAAATATATTATTTTTATCCTAATGCCAGTTAAACAAAATAATTATACACCGTAATTTGTGTTTTTATCTGGAAATTAAAAATGAAAACAATGGTTTAAACTTCTATTGAAATCGTTGAATAAAAATTTGTACTTACATTAAGGGGAAAATTATCCTCAAAATTTGAACGAGGGTAAAAATTATTTTTCTTAACACTTTAATCTTTAAATACGAAAATGTTTCATCTTGTTATTTAACGCCTTATAATTAGTAAAATCGACACTCTCAACAACTGTACCTCTCCATGTTTTTTTTAATATTTTTAGTTTTAATTTTAATATTTTTAATTTTTAATAGAATAGTGTGTTTATGAACTACACAATTTTCAAAGAAATTCACACAAACTTACTACAATAATTATATGTATAATATATAAACTTTAACTTTCATACCCATGATGGATATTTTTTATTTTATTTATTTCATATTTTAATTAATAAAGATAAAGCTGTACAGAATCGCTGGAATTTTCTACTTAAGAAATACTAAAATATTTTTCTCATTTAAAGTATGAATTCACAAACTAAATAGTATTTTATTTATTATAATTTACAATACGAAAGTGTTACTTAAACTCACATGAAAATAGACATAGTCAATTTAAATAAAATAATTTTTTTTTGATATTTGTTGAATTTTATGTATGTAATTAATTTCAAGTTACTAAATTTGTATTGAACATGAAAACTTATAATCTAAACGATATAAATTTGTTTTAGAAATTCCAAGTTATTTTTTGTTCTGTTTTTTACACGGTGTTTCTTTAAATCGACAGATTTTATATAGCTAATATTTTTATACCTTATCAATAATATAATATAATCAAGTGTTTATTAATTTTTTAACTAAACACCTTAACTTTAAAAAAAAATTTTAAATCAATCGTTAAAAACCTGTTTGAACATTTTCAGTATGATAAAAGAAATCGATTCAAAACAATTAGATTTATCGAATTGAAGACTGAAAATTTTTCGCACACCGTACGTCTAACGGAGAGATATCGCGGCGAAATTGACGCGCGAAAAATGTTCCGCGGAAACGTCGCGGCGACGAGCGAAACCGACGGAGGCTCTCGCGGCTCGGGCGTCCGTTGGACACTGAAAGTCCCTCCGCGCAACAGACAAATTATACTTAGGGGATGAAGAATGTAAGGGCGGGCAAGGGATGTGCGCTTGCGTATACAGGTATAGGAGAACACCTGACAGCCGGCACACACTGAGATGAATATGCCATTTCGTAGGCATGGAGCTGAGAGAGAGGACTAAGGATAAGAAATATCTTGCTGGAGATTTCCAAAAGTCTAATGATATAAGATAGCATCGTCCATCAGCCAAGAGTTTCTATAACAAATTCCTACAGGAACATGATGAAAAGCAAGGAATATCGTCAGTCAGCGGAAGAGTACGGAATGACGACCTCCGTGGTCTGGTTGATAGTAAGCCTGTCTTCCAGCCTGAGGGTTACGGATTTAATTACCGTTAGGACTCAGATTTTTTAAAAAGGGTTCCAGTCAGATTTTCACTTTAAACTTATTTAATACCTCTCTGGTTAATTGGAAGAGATTTTCATATGATAATAAGCCTACCAGGTTGTTCTGTATACAACGAAAGTGTAATACAATTTAAGGGTGTCAATCGATGGATTGTTATTTTTTTTTTACAATTGAAGGTTACTTGGAAAAAACTAAAAACATTCTTATACATACGTCGGGGTATGCAGAAGAAGTGCTAAATTATCATATCTCTCTACACACCCTTCGCCTCTTCTACACCCTTAATACTTCCTATAAAACCCTTAGATTTCTTTGACATCTTACGTTTCTTTCTTTTAAAATTTCATTCACTTGATCCAACTAGAATTTAATCGAGCCTTCAATTTAAGAACCACTTATTTAACCACCAATTCGAAATAATGATAAATAAACTGTTAAAACTAAAGATATCCTCAAAACGAGAAATTTCTGATTTTTTCCTTTTTAATTTAAAAATACCTCAATGGTTTATAATCGTATATTTGCTGATTCGATTATTGTGGATTATTACACTCCCCGAATCGTTAATGCATCGCAGATATAAATTTAAAATATTTAATTTCTTAATAGTCTCCACTTAATAAGTTACATTATGGCTACCCTATTTTTTATTGAATAAAAAATACAGGAAGCATTTTTCTTGCATTTTTTTAAATCTGCCTTTAATCTTTTTTTGAGTTTGTGGTTAAGTAATGTAATCAAACTTAAAAGATCATAAAATATGTCTTTATTTTATTTGTGTCACTGTTTTACCACTTATTTAACCAACAATTCGAATCAATGATAAATAAACTGTTAAAACTAAAGATATCCTCAAAACGAGAAATGTCTGTTTTTTCCTTTTTAATTTAAAAATACATCAATGGTTTATAATCGTATTTTTACCGACTCGATTATCGTGGATTATTACACTCCCCTAATTGTTAATGCATTGTCAATATAAAATAAGATGCTGCATTTGAGGAACATTATTATCTAAAAAATTAAGCAATCTATAAAAAACATTACTATTTATTTGCTAAAACATTACTTTCAAGAGGAAAAGAAATCTACTCTAGCTTTTATACATATTCAGGATAAATCGTTAAGGATTCGCGCAATGTTCATACTTATTGCCCATTATATGCACTCTATATTATATTAAACTTATCTATAATACATAATATTATTTGTACTTCTATTATTTTCTTTTCGAGTTTTTTAAACCTTAAATTAATTTTATTTCATATAGGGATTTTAAACGTTATTAGAACCATTATTTAATAATAAATAATTTTAGATTTATTGATAACGACACAGTATGTATACACGAATATAAAGCGGTGGACAGTCTAGAGGTGCCCTGGTGCGCTGAACCGGAGAAATAATTCGCAATAATTCAATTATACTCGTATATTCGCAATAGTTAAATTATATATTCGCAAACATGACTTCCAAAAATGTTAAATATTTGTACAGATTAAATATGTATAAGAATACTGACAAATAGTACAGTATTTTTATTTAAGCGAAGATTAAAAAAAACTTCAATTTTTTTTTTTAAATATTCCTTTCAAATTGACCGGCCAAGTTTGCCAATGCTACCGGAGCGATCTCCAATACGCACTGGACGGAAACGCAAATTTATATAGGGCAGACAGAGTACAGTAAACCGTGAGACAGCGATATTTCATATTCGCTCAGCGTCTCGAGGTGCGTTGGTGCTCAGCGCACCAGCACACCTCGGGACCGGCCGCCGCTACGAATATATACATATATCCTGAAATAACAAATATATGTTTTGTTCAGTTTAATCCCACCACCACCCACGACACGTAGTGACAAAGAAGGAACTGCCCAAAGGGATTCCTTCTCCTGTGGTCAATAGTAGTTAGGACTGACTTACGGTCCGACATCATGGTAGAAGGAAAGTGACTCACAGCGCAGTAAAATTTAGAATGGTTCAAGTCATAATTTGTCGATTATAACTGAAAGTGTGAATGACAAAAATAACTATTCTTATAGATTGATAATGTGATGAAGACGGCGAAGTATTCATTTCAAGAGACACGTTTGATGATTATCACGATCGTTAAAAGTAGTGGAAAAGCTACAAGGGAGAACTCTTCTTCTTTTATAGGTTCGTAATCATAATTGTTTTATAATAAAATTGAGCTTTCTCTAAAAATATAGTAGAATTATGTCACAGTAAGTACTGCACTTAAGAATTCTCAGTTACAATGAGTAAATATTTTCTTACATACAACTCATGCAGAGCTTTAGCCTCCCAGGGGATTATTCTCCAAACCGATCATTCACTTGCTGTCTACTCTAAATACCCTTTTACAACCAATCTTCTAAGATCTTATTGCACGTTATCTAAAAGCCACTGTCTCTGGGCTTGCTTCTTTTGTCCTCTTTGTTGATTGTGTCAGCTGAGATCTGCTCACATGACCTATCCATGTCAACTTTCGGGACTTAATGTCGCTGGTAATAAGCAGTTGTTTCCTTGATTTTCAAGTTACTTCTTGCAACCTGTTTTCGGCTAAATATAATATATTTCTGGCTTTTGAAGTGCAGTAACTTTTGTTGATTTTTGAGTGTCATAAACAACGTTTCAGGGCAATGTGTTATTGCGGATGAGGTGATCTTGCTATAATATACATTTTGCTTGATATTCCTAGATGGGATCTTATAGCTTAATATTACTCGTATAGTTTGTGTAGTACCTCAGCTGCTCTGGTTCCACTTTGGATCCCTGTTTGGTTGTCCGTTCTCATCTCATTTTTGTTCGAGAGGATACAACTTGGAAGACCATATTATTTAAATAATCATATGGATATAAACTTCTTTATATATTTTTAAAGAAGGAAAGTAACATTTTGTTTGGTTGCTTAGAAATGATTTTCAGTTGAAATTTCTAATTGAAACTATTTATAGTAGTAATTTATTATTGGTGTTTTTTTTAAATACTGGCATTGTATTGTAATACACTCTCGTTAAAAAATACTGTCATTGTATTGTATTACATTTTCGTTGAAACAGTGCAATATAGCAGATTTATTACTGCGTAACAATCTCTTCAAACCAGTCAGGAAAATAGTAAAGAAGCCTTAAGCGAAAACTAGACTGGAATCCTTTTTAATTTAATTTGGTACCAACAGGAATTGAACCCGTAACCTTCGAGTCTAAAGACAATGCCTTATCAACAAGGATGCGGATGTTTTCCGTCGTTTGTCCACCCCTTACACATATTGACGGAATTATAAATAAGAAGAGTGTGTTTTACAAATTTCTGTTTCCGCTTCGACATTAAATTTATAATAATCTAGTATTGTTTCTACTTCCTGATAAACAGTGGTGGAACTACTCTACATAGAGCTTAATGCGCAGGTATTTTAGGGGCCCATTTATTATCTTTTTTCATACTATATTGTCTTTAAAAATATTTACGGAATGATTTTCTACTTGGTATAATAGTGACTTATTGAACTCATTAATTTACATATTATTTATCTTTGTTGTTGCCTCATCATTGTGGATTGCGATCTCCACAAACTGCGACGACCTCCGTGGCCTAGTTGGTAAGACCTCTCGAATCAGAGATTGCGGTTTCAATTCCGTTTGAACCCGGTTTTTTTTTTTCAAAAAAAGATTCCGGTCTGGTTTTCACTCAAGGACTCTTTAACATCTTTTGGTTGGTTGGAAGAATTGTCACATAGCATTAAGCCCACCATGTTGACCTGTATACGACGATAATGTGATACAAATGCGCCAACTCATTTCATACTCTCTTCTAGTTGTCCCTAGACTGCTGAATGAAGTGCTGACAACACCGATAATCTTATCGCAGTTTTGACTTAATCAATCCAACGTAATCTCTTCCTGTTTTCCCATCGACGATGCCATCTACAAGTATTTTAAGGCAATCATACTTAGTCAGTCACGTAGCCAAAGAATTAAAGAATACGCCTCAGATACGAGTAGATGATTGAGAGTTTATCCTCTTTTCGCTTTGCTTTTATTACATAATTGTATTATTCTTTTGTTATATACCTGGCGAGCTTATTGTCATGTGGCAATCTCTTCCAACCAACTAGAAAAAAATTAAGAGGCCTTAAGTAGAAACCAGACTGGAATCCTTTTTTAAAAACACTGGTCACAATGGGAATCGAACCCGCAACCCTCGGATTGGTAGACCAACTGGACCACGGAGTTTGTCAAGATTGTTTTGTTTACTTCGTACCAATTATGATATTCTCGGTTATAAGTTCTTAAAACAAAGCAGTACAGAATTAAAAAAATATATACATCACTGTAAGTTTTACATGACTCATAAGAAACAATTTGAATCAGATGCCATCAAAAAGTCTGGATTCATCTGCTACGACCCTCACCCCAGTGTAAAGAGGAAGAACCAGACATTATAAATTACCAATACAAATATTGAAATATTAAGTGTGTCAGAATATCATTATGAAAAAGGCCCAGACACATGTCGAAGGCTTTTGTTACTAGAAAAAAAAAATGTTAAAAGTATAGACATATCTGAAGGAGTTTTAAAGCCTAGTTTTTTTATTATTATTCTTAACGTATTCCAGACAAAGGTTTTAAAGACAAACGAAGCGGCACGCTAGATTGATGCCAGCATATTTAGCCGAATTGTTCCAATGTGAAACGAGCTTCACTGATTGAATTATTCTGAAGCGGTGATATTTATAAACTGTGTCTAATGATATTCAAAGTCTTGAATAACGCAGCAATACGAGTACATGATGAAATTATGCGTTAAAAATGTGCCCTCTGGGATACATGCTTCACTAATATTACCTGACTAGTTGCAACCCGTGAAATATTCACGGAAGTAAAACAAATTCTACATTTATGAAAATAATATTCATAAATGTAAAATTTGTTTATATTTACATATATAATATATATATATATATATATATATATATATATATATATATATATATATATATATATATATATATATATATATATATATATATATATATATATATATATATATATATATATATATATATATATATATATATATATATATATATATATATATATATATATATATATATATATATATATATATATATATATATATATATATATATATATATATATATATATATATATATATATATATATATATATATATATATATATATATATATATATATATATATATATATATATATATATATATATATATATATATATATATATATATATATATATATATATATATATATATATATATATATATATATATATATATATATATATATATATGACCCATTACATTTATATACATCATTTATGCATCGTCTCCTTTTACACTGGTACAAAAATTGTTAGCTAGGTATTTAAAATTCGTTCAGTATCACGGACCCACCGAAATTCAAATTTCGAATAACTTTCGCAGAGAATCCAAGTATTCCTCTCTCGCTCTCTTGTATTCAAAATTCAATTCTCGTATTCTTTCTTTGACGACAACCATCGTACAGGCTTTGGCCTATATTACCTGATTCTAAGAGTGTTAGTCGCCTGGTTGAGGAATATCGGATAAAAATAAAGGATTTTTGGCCGTTCTTTTGGAGTGGTTAGCCATATAAGTATTGGATGGATTTATTTCAGAATTTAAGCAGACCGATGACAAGAAGCCTTCTAAATGCTTCTTTAGTTCATACTTTTTGAGAAAAATTTAAATAGTAATAGAGTTAGATGAAAAATATTTATTATTTTTTCAAGGAAGTGCAATTTGTATTATTTTTATTGTTCTAATGCTTTTAGGGACCAATAATCATATTAAATAGGATTTTCAAGGCCCAAATGGGAGTAGACCATTAAATCGCCCCAAGAATAGGAAAAAGCATATACGAGTATATGAAGAGAAACTGGAAATAGATCAGATCGTTCGATAGTTACTAGGCCTCATAGTCGAGGATGTTCTCGCCATTTCAACGTCAATTTAGTTGGAAAGCGAAACTGTGCCGTGGAGTTATTTTTAAGTGAGTGAGCCGTTGCATACCAGCAAACTCACCGACTACACTGATGCACTGGATCCGATGGCACACCGACGGGAGACGATCGAAGCACACCGGCATGTTTTTGTTAAGAACGTATATAACTTAAGCATACCGTATTATTATACCCCCGAATACTAGACGGAAAAAAATGCATGTGTCGTTCGAGGGGAGAAGCACAGTCTGGGATTTGAACCGACGACGTTCCACACGGAAGTCCAATGTGCTACCGCGCGGCTATGTACTAGATCAGATGCAGGCAGAAGGATTGACAGATAAATAACATTTTTATATATTAAAGGATATTTTTAGAATTGGTTTGTTAAACTATAGTGGGTATATGCTATTTTGAAATGGTTTTTAAATTACAGTTGGCATTTACTACATATTATTGTATTAATTTCCCATGCACGAGGAAGTTTGTGAGTTTTCAGCTGTCTGATTCCGTCCTTTATACTTTGTTCTCAATTAGTTGTTTAGTGATCGGTTGACTTGACTTAAAAGTTATATATTGGTACATTAAAACATAGAGTTTTGTGGAGATGAATTTTAACTTTGGTTATGCTTGTGGTGTCGGCATGCTAATTTTTGTTTTTACGCATCTATATTCCCCTTTCACATTGATGTCAAGAGTGACGCCCGGTTAGGAGAAGTGCGGACTCTTAGACCACCTCATAATGGTTCGTGACTCATATAGTTTTTGTTAAAATTCTTTGCATTTATTTTAATTTTAATTTTTTTATATGTATATTCTGTTTTTCGTCATATATGAAACACTCTTTATTGTTTTTTTGTTGTTATTGTTATAAGGTATTCTATTGTTTATTGATAAAGAAATAAATAAATGGAGAAGCTCCACTGGCAAGACTGCAACCTCAACTAATATATGAGTGAAAATAATGATGATAACATCCATCAATAAAACTTACATTTACCACTTATCGAATTTTTAGAACGGTCTTGTATTCCTGGATCATCAGGTATTTGAATTACAGTCCGACTTACGAGTATGTTACATTCAAACAATTAGATCCTTAAGTGTTTGCTATCTTAGAATTTGGGGGTCCCTTTCTAACTTAAACTCCTACGTCTGCACCCACTATTTGTTAATCCACCACTGTCTGTAAAACATATTGGATTTTACATAGCATAAATTTAAATCGGTAACACGGTGACGTCACATATGGCTCAAACACCCCAGATAAGAAGATCATGTGCGCGGCACGTGATTCCGCCCGACATGCGGTTTTAAGCCACATACTAAAATACGTTGCTTATATTTAATCTACGGTTTGTTTGATATAATCTGCGGATTAACTCTATAAATTTCATTAGCCTCTCATACAAAATTCCCAATTTAGAGCGCAGATTCCAAGTGTTTTGGCTAATTCACGTACATATTTCTTCTCGTTTATGCGTAACTCTTATTACCTTTGTCACAAAAGTTCTCGTTGAAACGAAAATGATAATCTTTGAGATGTAATTAGTTCGTTTATATTTTTTTAATTAACCGATATTTTATTGTTAACATCTATTTCTAATTTCCGACGACCATAAAAGGGATTTAGAGCATTGGCTTCCTCGGTGATGTCTCTCAACTTCTGAAGACACATCGCCTCTTTCTTTCGACAATCCAGTTTCTTATATCCTTATTCGTTTCTTTAAACACCTTACAAGTTTTCTCGAACTCAAATCCCTCTTCAGTGCGCTGGTACGTAGCAAGCTAGAATGCGAAGCATTGGTTTAGAGCCCGCCACACCACACCACACCAAAATGCTTCGTTAGGTGCTAAGCTACATTTTACGTGACTCATATACTAAATGACTTCATGCCTGGCCACACCAAAAGTGCTACGCACAAATTTATTTGACAGTTGGGAGCGGTTGAGTCAACACACGATGTCACTCTCAAAACTAACCAATTTCATTATAACATACCATCTTTATTTACTTTCTGTGCAGCTTCAATCCAAAGTGATTTTATTACAGGTACATTTTTCTATAATTTGCTCGATGGGTTCCACAAAGGCTCCCTTTTATACACAGCTGTCATTAAAACTTGCGCCAACTTGTAAATAAACCAACACGTTTGTTCACTAGGAGATTCACTCGGTGACTAATCGTCATGCAACGTGGCGCGAAGCGTGCAGTGTGGCCACTGCGATATGTCGCCTAACTCGCAACATAGCTCTAAGCATCAAGCGCGGCTCCTTTGGTGGATGAAGCGCGGCTCCTTTGGTGGAGGCCCAAATGGTGGATGAATTTCAAAAGAAATTTTTGAGATATCTCCACTCTCGGGAGTGCGGTTTCTACTCGTGGTTTTATTGTATAATTTTTCTTCTAGGCATTTTGGGATACTATTGTCTAAGCGTTTAGAGTGATGTGAGAGTATCTACTTATAATTTTATCTGTAGATTGCTGACAGAAGCAAAATCTAATCAACTATATTGGAAAATATATATTATACTTCCGTGTTACTTTAAGATTCATCATTTCAGAAAATACTGTAATTTGTTTTATCAAACACTGTTTATTCCACTTTTTGTAACGGTATAACCCTACCGGTTTCAAGGCTTTCATCTCATCTTCAGGGGAGCACAAACCAAACTTCCCCTGAAGATGAAGTGAAAGCCTTGAAACCGGTAGGGTTATACCGTTACAAAAAGTGGAATAAACAGTGTTTGATAAAACAAATTACGATGTCTTAGAACCTCCACAGCGTTAATGCTTCAACTATAAACAATATTTCAGAAAATATTATTGAAGAAAGTGTATTTAGTGTTCTCATATTCATAGGAGTAAATGGTTTTGTTAAAAAATGTTATTTTTTTGTTTTATACTGTATATGACACATTAATTTTTACACTTTTATAGAATTGGGTGTAACATGTATACGTAAGCCATAAAATATTAACTATCAAATCGTTTATTTATTTTCCTCATTTTATGTGAAGCGTTTTCTCAAGTTTTTTTTCTGAAAATTGCTAAAAAAGAAATCCAGGCTGAATGAAAAAAAAAATACCAAATGCCCACTTTCTATAATCTAATACAGTTATAGTTTGTTTGTCAATGTCTTCTAATAAAGTATTATATATACAAACTCTAATTAATTCATCCGTTGCATAACATTTGGATTATACTAATTTTATGATTTTGGTAGGCCTGATTCCAATTTCTAGACTGATATATTGCAATCATAAATATTATCATATTATATTGTTTATAGTTAAGGCATTTACATTGTGGAGATTTAAAGACATTGTAATTTGTTTTATCAAACACTGTCTATTCCACTTTTTGTAACAGTATAATCCTACTGGTTTTAAGGATTTCACCTCATCATCAGAGGAGCACAAACAAGAATCTTGGATATATCAGGGGAGCACAAACAGGGGAGCTTAATCAAGACAAACAAGAGTATTGTTTGTGCTCCCCTGATGATGAGGTGAAAACCTTGAAACCGGTATGGTTATACCGTTACAAAAAGTGGTGTAAACAGTGTTTGATAAAACAAATTACAATATTGTCATATTAGTCAATTTATGTTCAAGTGTCGCAAATGGATTTGTTACAAACTTTGAATATTTGTTTTCAAGTGCCTTAACACAGTGTGCCCATTGTGTCTTTCGAATATGTGTCTAAAAAATGTAGTTTGAGGTCGATTTTGTGTTCATTGAATAAATTGATTGTTCCGAATCGATCGAATAAAGCAGAGAATTATGATAGAGCCTTTGCCATTGCTGGTATAAAATATATGAGTAGCGTGTACAGCTTTAGGAAGTACTAGAAAACAACCTTTTTGGGAAGTCTTATAAAGTTCATGAACGCTTTGGGAAGTCTTATAAATGATCACTACACTACACATAATTCCGAACGTATTCCTTTCTCACATCGGAAGATCTACATAAGTTTATTTGTAGTTCGTATTCCCTTGGTAAGTTTTCTGCGGATTTCTAACCAAATATATATTCGAGGAAGTACCTAATCTAATGGCCGTAGCTACCACTGCCTTATCCTTAAACTCTAATTAATTATATATTAATTTTGTAATATGTTACATATATCTATAAAAATGAACTTGAATCCCTAGTTAGAGCACCCTTGAGGAAAGCCTGTTCTGTAAACGGTAATATAAAATGAACCTGAATCCCTAGTTAGAGCACCCTTGAGGAAAGCCTGTTCTGTAAACGGTGATATAAAATGAACCTGAATCCCTAGTTAGAGCACCCTTGAGGAAAGCCTGTTCTGTAAACGGTGATATAAAATGAACCTGAATCCCTAGTTAGAGCACCCTTGAGGAAAGCCTGTTCTGTAAACGGTGATATAAAATGAACCTGAATCCCTAGTTAGAGCACCCTTGAGGAAAGCCTGTTCTGTAAACGGTGATATAAAAATTGTTCTGTTATTATTTTTACCTGATGGAATTATTTTTCAGTATGGCATTGCGAATCTTCTCAGTATCAAAGCCATCATTTTCAACATTTGACATATTGAATTCTTTCTGTTACCACATTCTTCATACAGTTTAATTCCACAAAATCGTAAGAAGATGATTTGGAATACGACATTCTTTGATTAAATATCATCTGACTGAGAAAACAAATCTTGGAAGAATAAGCAATCAAATTGTTGGGAAATTATGATGGTAGAAGCTTGATAATTATCTGTTAAATAATATATTAGAAAGAACTCTTCGCGAGATAGTAACCAAACCCTAATTTTGAAGACAGTGGTTATAGAGAAGTTAATATTGCAGGATTAGTTAAAACAGATTAACAAATAAAACTTTATAAACTTCATAGTAATGTTGAAATACCAAATATTTAATCGTGAAGCCCCACAAACATAAGAATCCTTACAAATTATAGAGAAGATGAGATAAATAAGTAAAGGGGGCTCCAATTACTTTATTTTTCACAACTGAAAAATACAAAAAAATACTTTTCCGTTGCACCAGTTACCCCGAGAGCACACAGTTTCACTTTCCAATTAAAATACTCGAACGTTGAAATGGTGTGAGGATCTTCGAACAACGAAGACGACACCTATTTTCCGACTTATATCATCCTATTTATATCCATGGACCGGAAACCTTTGAACCTTATTACGTATTTTCCTATTCGCAGAACCCATTTGTCAATTATCATATATTTTATAGTTTTGGTCCAGTAGTAATCTTGTAAGGTTCCATCCTATTAGCATAACGGCACTCCAGTGTAAATTTATTCCATGGGATAGGACCAATAACTCCGAACGAACACTGAAATAATCTGTTCTCTTTACACGATCTCCTTCAAACCGGTGTATTACACTCTGAGACCCGATTGAACATAGTTGACCATGCCTTCCAAAGAACACATCTATGTTTCGATCCTGTTAAAGTTTTATTTTTCAATATTTTTTTAAATTTATTTTTACACTTACGCTTAATTCATCTATTTGTGGAATGCTTTTGAAGTGGCATCAGCTACACATCTTCTTCTCCCTGGCTCCATCCCAACTCACTGTCTGCGAAGACTGTTGGGGTCAGCTCTCCTCGTCCTCAGGTTGTATGCTCTTCTGTCCCGGACTACGTCCCCCAAGCCATGCCTCTGCATCAGGTTATCTTTTTGCACCACCCATGAATTCTTTGGTCTTCCTCTGGTTGTTATTCGGGGAAGATCCATGGAAATTGCCTGGTTCACAATGTGATCGGGTGCTCTGCGTCCAACGTGCCCATACCATCTCAATTGCCTCTCCTCCATCTTACTGTTGATGTCTGTAACACCTAGGATTCCACGAATGCGTGAGCTTTTTATTTTGTCTCTTAGGGCCACACCAGCTGACAATCTTAGCATGCGCATTTCAGCAGTTTCTAGTTGCCTGGAGTAAGAGTTATACATCGTCCAGCATTCTGACCCATAGAGGAGTGCGGGTCTGACAATCGTTTGGTATACTTTTCCTTTTAACTTTACTGGCATTTTCGGATTACAAAGAACTCCCGTCATTGGTCTAAACTTCATCCCTCCCACGCTCATTATATGTGTTACATCTGCTGCACATCCTCCATCGCTATGGATGAGTGACCCAAGATACTTAAGGGAGTCACAATTTGATAATGTTTCTCCATCCATTTTCATTACGGGAGTGACAGTATTTGTGTTCTCAAATGGTAGGTACAGATTCTCTGTTTTCTTTCTGCTCAGTCTCAATCCATTATCATCCAAGATTCTTCTCCACCTTTCCAGACTATTTTGCAGGTATTCATGTTTTTCATTTATTAATACGATATCGTCTGCAAATAGTAGGATCTTTAGGAGACTGTTCATTTCCTGATTAGTTAAATAGTCCATGACTAAGATGAACAGTAGCGGACTGAGTACCGATCCTTGATGTACCCCCACATTTATAGGAAATTCTGGTGAAGTTCCCGAAGGCATCAGCTACACATATAAGTCGTTTTGTAAAAATTAACATGTTAAATGACTTTGAAATAGAAAGTTCGTCTTCCATCCGAGTATTTCTGGTTTCATTACTGCTAAGGACCAAGCAACGGTTTCCTGTTTTTTTTTCACATATAGACCATTCAACATATTTTAGTATTTTTTTTGGGAAAACACAAAAAAAAATGTCACAACACAGGGATCTTTTACTATGGCAAAATAAATCTGGTAAGTAGCAGGAAATTACAGTAAGTCCAACTGATTGTCTTGTTTACAATGAAATTGGATGAAAATAATACAATTATTTACACCACCGGCTCACAAACTTTCTCACGCCACTGGCTGATTTCTCGACATCTGGTGAAATTGTTACCAAGCTCCATTAATAGAAATTTGTTATATAATTTTTACGTTGTGAATTGAGTTTAAAAAACAATACAAAAATAACAATCATACTTCATTATTTTAAACATTATAAAAACTTAATATATGGATAATATATGAAATAAATTTATATTATTTTATTTCGCCTTAATGTGAAGGATGACACTACTACTTTTAGATTATCGAGTCATTGTTATCGGGGTTTATATTCAATCAACCTTGTTACTTGTATAAAGAAAAAATGTTCTAGTATAATTGAACTAATATCTAAAAGTTCGCGCTGCCCGGGCCCTTGTGATAACCTTGCGAACCCCCGGAATCTAATTTCGCAACCATTGATTTACACCTTGCAACATAATAATTATAATATATTTATTACAGATTTAAATGCAATTTTTGCTTAAACCTGTAAAATTCTTATACACACATAAGATATAATATACAAGTACATAACTCAGTACTGTGACAATTGAATAAATACTAATAATGAAAGATCAATTTATATAGCGCCCTTTACAGAGTAAACTTTTTTATGAGTTGTGTGACTCGGGATTCAATCTTACTACTATTGAGATTAAAATATTACAAAAAAAGTTTGTGTAAAGACAGGAAGGTGAAGCTGGGTTCATTAGATTTGGTACTTCCCCGCGTTTGCATATATTTATTAAAACATATTTGGTAAGAAATCGTAGAAAACTTACCAAGGGAAGACAAACTACAAAAAAAAGCTTTGTAGATCTTCCGATATGTGATAGGAACACATTTGGCTTTAGATGGAGTGCAATGTATAGTGTTCATATATAGTCATAAATTTTTATAAAACCTCCCAAATACAGGTTTCTTCACGTATATTTTCCTACAAAATAAAATGTTAACATGTGAGAAATCTTATTAAAATAAACGTTGATCTTATTAAAATAAACGTTATTTTCTTAAAAAATCTTATTAAGAAATCTGAGAAATCTTTTTAAAATAAACGTTATTTTCTTAAGAAATCTTATTAAGAAATCTGAGAAATCTTATCAAAATAAATGTTATTTTCTTAAGAAATCTTATTAAAATAAACGTTGATAAATAAGAAGCAGGGTAAATAAAATTAACAAAGTTAGAATCAATCTAGGAACAGTTAATTCACATAAACGTCTAGCCGGAGAAGAAGTTTGGAGAATCGACTATCATTCACTCAACTTCAGTACTTGATTGCTCGGTCGTTTGTGACACATGTCAGTATGTATATCTTTCATGTTCTTTTTCTTTTTAGGCAGTAAAATACGATGTTAACAATGAAGAGCGGTGAACGGAAAAAGTCAAAAGGCAATCTCAGCTTGAGCGTAACGCGAATCCGTGAACGGAAAGTTGTCAAACACTTTCGACGAGATACTAAGAGGCGGTGAGACAGTTATAAAAACGTTATAATACATTAATATTATGCTGGTTTCTATGGCTAATGCTGGACGACGTATAACTCTTACTCCAGGCAACTAGAAACTACTGAAATGCGCATGCTTAGATGGTCAAATGGTGTGTCCCTAAGAGACAAAATAAAAAGTTCACGCATTCGTGGAAGCCTAGGTGTTACAGACATCAACAGTAAGATGGAGGAGAGGCGATTGAGATGGTATGGGCACGTTGGACGCAGAGCACCCCATCACATTGTGAACCAGGCAATCTCCATGGATCTTCCTCGCATAACAACCAGAGGAAGACCAAATAATTCGTGTGGTGGTGGTGCAAAAATATAACCTGATGCAGAGGCACAACCTAAGGGACGTAGTCCGGGACAGAAGAGGATACAACCTGAGGACGAGGAGAGCTGACCCCAACAGTTTTCGCAGACAGTGAGTTGGGATGGAGCCAGGGAGAAGAAGATTATGCTGGTTTCTCACGTTCAATCAGTTGTGGGATGTATGATAAGGTGTTATATGATTGTATTTAGAAAAAAAAGTTCACTTTGAATAAATATATCTCATCCTATATTTACAATAATATCAAGTCAGTAGAATGTGTATACATACAATTTTAGAAAATGATCCCTTTCAACTTTATTATAAACCTTCAAACTTGTACATGAACTGGAGATCATAAAGAAGATAAAAGTTAAACAGTTACATTAAAACACTGGGCATTTCCTGGGTGAGCAGAAGCCATTATACAGATGAGGCTGACCACTGTCCAGAATACCAAAGTTGACTGTATATTTTGAATATAATACGCAAGGACAAATGTGAGGTCGTGAACTCATACGCATCATCATTAATATCGAGCCTTCAGGGTCAGCAGAAAGGTTTAATCTTGATATCTCGGGGTAGTCCTTCACTGCCCTTCGTTTATGTCTCACTATCTATTATTTGTTTTTCCTAAGAATAAACATGAACGAAATAACAATGTATAAAAGTAACTTTTCAAAATAAGTATAATGACCACATCAGCTCAGTTATATACAGATTACACTAGTTAAGAAATTAATTTACGTAGGTTGTAATATATTCTCACCCAAACGTATTTTTTATAACTAAATTAATCCTGCATCTCTCATTTTAAAAGATAAAATTAAACTTAAATAAAAAAAATATTAGTTTTTGTATAAAATAACATTATTACAAGTCATCTACATTTTTGCTAAAGATTAATACATTACAGTCAGAGAAATGGTAGGAGCTGTATGAGAAGTTGTATGAATGAAGAAAAGGTGAGGCGTCTGACTTTCATATATGTGTGTCAAGATAGGAAAGTCTGACGCTCTGACCTCCCTGTCTACCTCATCAGGAAGATGGCATGATAGCATGCATGTATTCATATATAAAATATTTAACCCGTGTTATGCACGGTTTCAGATTTTTTTTGTATATAAAACTGTTATATTATGAAACGGCACTTGAGAACAAACAAACGAAAAATATAATATATGTAAGTATTTTCAAAAACGAAATGCCATTTACACACAAAAAACATTGCAACATGCGCTACACATAGTAATATACACATATATGATAAAACATAAAATCACAAGAAATATTCACGGTACTAACTATTTAGTACTCCTATAAAAACATTTTTTTTATGTTCCCAAATAAATTAGCGCATTAAACACAACAATACCGTCCTGGTAAATCACCTAAATATTAAAAATATAAAACCTTCACTTCCAACTTTATTTGTCCAACAATAACATTGATAAAAAATAAATTATTTCAATTTCATCATTGAATTATTATACGAGTAGCTCGCGCCTCATTTCATCTACAAAAAACAAAATAGTGCGACATCTGTTATAACAAATCTGAACTTTTTAAATTATTATATACAGTTACATGTTATTTGGGTGACACCTGTTTTAAGAATCAATTTTTTTTTTGCTTCTGGCCAATTTCAAAGCGTTCTTGAAAGATAGATCTTTAAAAAGACACACGTGCGACACATACATACTTGTGAATATTGTGAACTTGTCTTGGTATACAAACTCTTAACACTTAAATAATATACCCATATTACGTACCAGATCTTCACATACTTTTAAAATCATTAAAATGTTACTTAAACATTCTAAACAAAAATAAATTTTAGAACACAATAATCGTTTACGGGCGTAGAATAATTCCTCACCACAATCCTTCGACTACAATTTTTTTCCCACAATTATTTGCTCTCGATTCTTCGCCAACAATTTTTTGCCGCTTATATTGATTTTTTTTTTAAATGTGGCTCTTTTCATTTATAATGGTATTTTTACGGATTCAATGTATCCAAAACTGTTTCCTATAAATTGTAATTTCTTCTTTTTATGACATTTAAAAATTGTTACATAAATAGTGTGTTTTGGAATACCTAATCCTATTTAGCAGTATGTTTTTTGATAAAAAATATTTTTTTTATTTATTTTTGTTTAAATAAAAAACAAATCAATAGCGACTGTAATGCTAAAGATATTTTATAATAGCTAGTACAGCGGTTGGTAACCTATATGCGCTGAAGTACCACTTTTTTTTAAGTATTGGACAATCCGCGTGCCACTGACAGATGCAGAAATTTTTATAGGAGGGTTTTTTTTTTTTTTAAATATATATTGAAGAAATTGATTATTTATTTGATTACTATTACATTACTTCATTATAATTCAAATTACTTGCTTTCGCAATATAAATTGGAGGCCTTGTTAAAGCAAAATTTTGCACAATATTTTTTTTTGGATTTTTCCCCTCCAAAACTGATAATTCCGTTCAAGAAAATGAGCTACGCCGCTAGAAATTTTTTGATGTGTCCCCAAAAACGTATAATTTAGTGTAAGGAAACGAGCCGTTTCGTTTAAGAAATTATGCGTGTAATTTGGAAATCCTATGGGGAGAGGGGCGATCGACCCCCATCACCATTGAAATCATACTAGTGTAACTATAATAAGAAAAAATATTTAACTATAATAATACATACATACTCCAAAAAAATACAATACACATTAAATTTAAATATCAATGACTTCCTTGAGGCTCATTTTTTGAAGCTTGAAGCTGAATAATTTCATTATTTTTGCTGTGACACGCATGTCATAGGTTGCCGATAGCTAGGCTAGTAGATGTTAATAGGAAGTTGAAATAAAACCTATTTTTTACTTGTTAACCTTTTTGGGGTCGTTAATTATTCAACAAATGTTGTTAGTTTGATTGTAATATGTTTTTTTTAATTGATACGTGTAAATGGATTTTGAAATATTAATAAACGTTCTATTATCTCGTTTACAATATGTTTTAAATTTAAAATATTACTCAAGTAATGTAGGCAATACAGTTTTTTTTAAGGGATTTGTTCGAACTTTGTTTTATTTCATATACCATACTGTTATACAACGCTTTTTTATTAATATGTGTGTAGATATTAAAGTATTAATTACATATAAAAGTACACATTTATTAAAAATATGTAGTTTATTAAAAATATATAATAAATATCGATTTATTTTTTTATGCTATATGTCCAACAAGCAAAGTCTAGTTTACTGGGGACACGACAAATGAAAGGCAACAAACCATTAAAATTGTGTGTTCAAATTAAATTATCTGTGTTTTTTTTTGGCCAATTGTGTATATTTATTGTCATGTGTAAAAAAATAAATAAAACATGTTTTCCAGACGAAGAATTGTTCGCGAAGAATTGTGGTTGAAGAATTTTGCGCGAAGAATGTTCCGACCACCAAACGGCTACAATCTCGAGATACATTCTGAAACATATTATAAATTTGATTTTATAATATTTTACTTAGCGTTTTTAATGTTAAGTAAATTAATATCAAATTTATTTGATTTCACGTTTATACACTAAAGGTCATTTGACACCCAACTTGGTAACAAAAGTTGTCTTCCTGTGTCTCAATTGTAACTCAAAAACTTGTGAGGGTTTTATAAAACAATTTGTAATTATTAAAATGTAAATGATATCTGAAACACTATTGTTAACTGGAAAAGTTAATGAACGACGTCTGCTTCAGCGTAACGCAAGTCTATGATAGGAAAGACCCTGAATATTTTCGGTGAGATAAAAGGGGCTGCAGAACAGTTAAGTATAGTGATAATTTGTGAATTTTGTAACTATTTCGTTTTGTATACATTTTGCGTCTGTTGTGTGTAATTAAAAAATATTAAGATGGGATTACAAAATACCCATTTAATTCGCTTGATATATTTATTTTATAGAATATAAACCAACCGGTCACCAGACTATTGGTATCTCTTTGCTTGCCCCTATGTTTGAACATATACTTAAATTGTCGCGAATGATAAATCTAATGCGATTTGTTGGGAAAGACCCCGAGGCAATTTCGTTCTTGCCAAAATAAAAAAAAAAAACTACACAACAAACTCCTTCAAACAAAAATAAACATTTCCGAATTTTCTCACACTAATTATATGAAAAATTCGATAAACTATAGTTTTAGGAAGGTAGCCCGTTTTATTTTTCAACCACCAAACATTATTCCTAGCGATTCCAATTGGGAAAAAACACAATACGTTCAAATAACGAAACCGCCCATAGAGAACCTATAAAACCACTTCTTTCAAATTAATTCAAGGTTAGACTTATTAGGTTTCATAGAGCCACGTTGACAAAGGAGCTCAATTTGGACTCGAAGGGTGGGCTATTGAAAAAGACACTTCTGTAGGACGTTTTCTGTTTTTATTTGTGTTATAAAAACTACCATTTTTTTGTTTTATTAAATGAGAAACTGAAAGATATTTCATTTGAGTAATAAAATCTAAAATAATGAAAAATTTATAATAAATGTAATTTTTGGAATCGTTTCCGGTCGAGCACTCCTTATGTTTAATATTTTTTATATTGTATAATATTTATTAAGTTTTTTTAAAATATAGATGTCACTTTTTTCTGGAAGGTGGTTTCCAATATTTTCAGTATATTAGCAATCTGTAGTGTAATAATAGGTTTGATTTGGCCATTATTTATGTTAATGGTCTTCCAGAGTGGATATTATCTTCAAGTGTATCACCATTGCAGATTTGTAAACCACATTTGATCACAAAATCGTCTTCTTCATCGTTGCTATACACCGTATGTTACATATCTTTTCTTTGTTTATTTATGTCACATTTTTTCCTTTGCGGTACAATAAATCTTGATTATTTTGTAAAAATCTTGATGATAGGTGTTTGATACACCGAAAAAACTACTTGTTTGTACCATCTTCAAAATGCAAATGTGAAGGTGTCTCAAAAAGTATAAATTAACGTCTTTAAAGTATTGTATAAACACTTTTATGTAGTGTTATAATATAATTACGCTGAAGTTTAAAAAATTATCTATCTTTTGTTACCAAAAACTAGGAATAATAATTTAGTTAGTTAAATTAAGCTTAAATTTAACACATATTTAATTGTTATAAAGCGACATTTTAGAGTTTTCAGAAATAAACTAAAGATTACTATTAATCAATAGGTAATATGCTTATTTGGCTCCCATGACATACAATGGCATGCCAAATTCAATAAAGGTAAAGGAAGGAAACCATTTAGACAGTCGATCGGAGCGTGGTTGTTATTGCGACAGGATTTTGAGTACTTGGGCTTTCAGGATGAATGACGTGTGGAAAAGATTTGTGTGGGCTCGTGAGTGTGGGTTTCTTCTTGTTGTTTTAATTTTTGTTGTTTTTTATTTATGTTCTTATTTTTATTCTTATGATTGTGTGCGGTATATTGTGGGATGAATATTTTTGGTCTTTCTGGAGTGATGATGTGTGAGGAGTTTAATTTCGCATGATGTTTCCAGTTGTAATTGAGTGTCACTGTTTGTCAGGTTGATGAGAACGTGCAACGGGGTTTTGTTTTTGTGTAATCAAAAATCGGAAAGAAGTATCTATTTATTTTTTCATGCTAAATATTCTCAGTGAGATACAGGCAAAAGCCTAGTTTACTGGAGATACGACAAATGAAAGGCAACAAACCCAGATCCATTAAAATTGTGTGTCCAAATTAAATTACCTGTTGTTTTTTCGCAAATTGTGTATATTTCTTGTCATGTGTAATAGTAAATAAATAAATAAATAATAAATAAATAAATCAAAAAGTTTATATACTTAGTAGCGGGTTGACGAGATAATTATTTTTTTAAGTTATCAGCAATTGACCTAAGACTACAGATAATGAAAGTCGGTTAACTTGTCATGTGGCTGATAAAATCAGAAATTCACAAAAGACCATCGATAATTATAAATAAGTAAACTTGACATTTGACTTAATGAAAATAGTATTTTTAAATTAAAGTAAATTGCTCTTCGACCATCAAAAATGATAAGTTGATAAAATTTTACATGGGGCTGATAAAACTATTATTTTCAAGGTATCAGAAATTGACCACAGTCTATTGATAATTATAAGTTAGTAAATTTCGCATGGGCTGATAAAAAGTAAGCATTATTAACTACTATCGGTTTTTTTTTCTTATTTTGAAAGAAACTTGATAACTGCGTGTTATTTAATTTTTAAATTACAGAATATAACAAAAAAACACGTCTTCTAACGACTCTAGTTGACATACTAATGAGGGTAAAGGTATCAACTTGGAACTGTAACCTGCAATGGACGTTACCGAAGTACGAGTATATATCTATTTACGCTCTTACTTGCTCAAGTCGGAAACTTTTGAACCTTAGTGGTACCATTCAAACAAATATTCCTTGAGCGATACATCTCTCCCAATACTACATACAGCAGAGATAACGCACCCACATAAAACAGTTTAACAGAAATACTCGTAGAGCAGAAATATTTAGTAAATGCACCAAAAAGAAACCACAGTATAACGCGTAGAAACTTAGTTTTTATTATCTCGGTATTGATCATAATCGAAATAAAACCAGGAGTGTTAATATTCTGTCACTTAATAATTAAACGCTTGACAAAATCGACCCGGTGGTCAAGGCGGTAATATTGCCCGATGGTTGCGGGTTCGATTCCAATTGGAGCCCAAATTTTGAAAGAAAGGAATTACACATGAATGGTTTTTACTTAACATCTTTATTCATTATACACTTAATTGTAAAACAATCTAGCAAGCTTATTGTCAAGCAAATCTTTGGTTAGTTGGCAGATATTGCTACATGGCTATAAGCCCGACAGAATGTACTGTATACAATGAAATTGTATTACAATACAAAAACGGGGCATGCTGCGGTAACCGAACAAGCACTAACTTATGATTTAATTAGTAAAACGCTTGTCTCCCAACCCGCGGTTTGCGCATTCGATTCCCGTTAGTAGCCAGATTTTTTTTAATGTTTCTGTCGGGTTTTCACTTAACGCTTTTATGCTTGGTTGAAAAATATGACACATGATAATAAGCCTGCCAAGTTGTACTGTTTTCAACGAAAGTGTAGTACAATACTAGTACAAGAGTTGCATGGCCGCGTATTAACGCACTGGACTTCCGTGCGGAAGGTCGCCGATTCAAACCCCGAATAGCACCGGCATTTTACCGTCTACTATTCGGTGGTGTAAGGATATCTATGACTTCGGTCATATATATTTTTTTCAAAAAAGGGAGAAAAAAACATACCGGTATGGCATCGGATCATGTATAGCAGTGAGTTTGCTGGCGTGCCACGGCTCACTCACTTTAAAAAATAACTCAACACCACTGTTTTGTTTTCAAACTAAATTGATTTTTGATTGGCAAGGGGATCCTCGACTACGACGACGACAATACAACATAACTTTCCACAAAAAAACATACGCATTTCTATCATAAGTCATCAGTGAAATTGTCAATCCAGTCATTCAAATATGAGAATTTGAGAAAGCGGCGACTTTCCGCATTGAGCGTTTCCACATTCCCTACACTGAGCTAATAAGTTGTTTTGTATACACAGCAAGAAACTACAACTACATTACTCTTCATAAGGACTCCAGCTTATTTATTGTTCAGCAACTTCGGTGGATTGAATGATGGATGCTCGGTGTGCGTATAGTGTGACGTTAACCGGAAACTAGGGCTCCCTAGGGTCCGAGGGGGCGCCAGGTGAACTGTGATCTCTAGGCCCAGCTCATATTTACTCTCGACAACCACGAGGGGAGATAGATTGATTTATTTTCCCAAATGTTACATCCCCTTCTTGAAAAAACCTTTTATGATCTTTAGATTTCATAAAAGATTCAATATTTTAATTAGTATTCAAATTTTATATTTCAATTTTATTCAAATTGACAATTAGATTATAATATCGCTTATTATAATATTTTGAAACCGTTTGATGACAGTGAAGAACCCCAAGTTCGCGTTGTTGTTAGTGAATAAATAACCTTAAGACCGCCTTGATTATAGCGAAAAAAACCCAAGGTTACTTTGATGAGAGTGAATAGTTCTAAAGTCCCCTCGATGGTAGTGAATTACCTCAAAGTTGCTTTGATGACAGAGAATAACCGTAAATTTGCCTTGATGACAGTGAATAACCTCTAGGCCGCTTTGGTAACAGTAAATACCCCAAGGTTACTTTGATAAAAGTGAATAAGCTTAAGTTCATCTCGGTGATAGTGAATGCCCTCAAAGTTGCTTTGACGACAATGAATAACCGCTTTGATGACAAAGAATAGAATTGACGACAATGAATAACCGCTTTGATGACGATCGGTTTGATGACAAAAAATAATCTCAAGGCCGCTTTGATAACAATGGATAGCCCCAAGGTTCTTTGTCCCGAGTGAATAGCTCTAAATTCACCTCAATTATAGTGAATAACTTCAAGAATACTTTTATGATAGTGAATAACCCCTAAAATCGCATTTATGAAAATAAATAACCTCAAGGCTGCATTGATACAGTAGATAACCCTAAATATGCTCTGATAACATAAACCTCAAGGTTGATTTTACGATAACGAATAACCATCGCTTTGATGACATGGAAAAACCTCAAGGCTGCATTGACAACAATGGATGACACCACGGTTGCTTTGATGACAGCGAATAACCTCAAGGTCACCTTGACGACAGTGAATAATCCAAAGGTTAACTTGATGACAGTGAACAATCTCAAGGCTGCTTTGATGATAGTGACTAACTCCTCAGTCACATTGGTGACATTGAACAACTCAGTGAATTACCTTAAATGTGCTGAAATGTGCTGCGAACGTGCTGCGGACGAAATGTGCTGCGGACGCCCACGCCGAGAGTACCTGGAGGACCTGTTGGTGGACGTGCGCTGCTCAACATATACAGATTTAAAAAGAGCCGCACAGGACAGGGGGGAATGGAGGAGAAGAGTTGAAATTGCTGCAAACCAGTCTTAGGACTGCAACCACGGAGGAGTGCTGAAAAATCTTCGTGACAGGTTACCAAAAGTAAGCTATTTCTTAGAACAAGAAGAAGACGACCTCAGTAGCCTGGACCTAGTAACAATACTTGCACGCGCCGAGTACGTACGGGAATGTTGTTGTATCTTCAAGTGCAGTAGTGTTACCAACATGTGCAATGACGAACCGCGAGCTCCGTGCATACTTCAGTGACTACACACGAAAGCTCGATTACTGGGGCCAAAGACAACACAGTCTCCCGGCCATGCTCTTCAATATAGCCTAATATGCAAATCGGATATGATAAAATGTACCAAACGAAAAAAGAAAATCAAAACATAACCATATATCGAATTTACAAATTTAAAAAATTCAAATACGAGTACTTATAGAATCACAGTTGGATTTTCATAACGCTTGTTTAACACATCAGGATGGTTTGAAGAGATTGCTGCAAGGCAATCAACTCACCATGTTGTTCTGAATATAACGAAATTGTATTACAATAATACAATAATTTACCAAATTGTAAAAGTATGAATAGGTTTTTGGCAATTTTGCAAAGTGACTTGCTATCCACAAGTCTAAGATGTGATCATTTATAAACTCTGATCTACGCACTAAAATACTCAATAAATTTTCTTATTTCTTGTTCTCCTTCATTTTCTTTCCACCTCTCTCCAGGGAACATAGCCCTGGGAACCTGAAGCACTTTATTTGCTTTACTTTCCCTACTATTTTCCTTTTGGACATATTTTCCTCTTTCAACAAACATCGGACAAAAATCTGTCGCGTTTTAAATGTTACAGCGCGAGTATCACCAAGGGATACGAGATGTGATCAAATGTTGAATTTAATTTATGGCGACCTCAAGTACCATATTGTCGAGTATAAACCGAAATGTTTAAAAAACAACACGAAAATGTAAGAATTACCTTATATTCGAGTTTTTAACAAATTAATAATAAGTTCACTACCGCGCGATGACCGAGATGGCTATATTGCCTCAAATACTTTTATTTATTACTCTCTCACAATATTTTAAATGAGCTCGTTCATCAGACAACATTGTTTCCAAACTACCGGCGTGCTGCTTATTTCTGACAGTTGCTTTTTAATATCTTTTTGTGCTGCATTTTTTTTATATTCTGACACCCTCGTAAATAAACATGATGAAAAATCAACGGCGTTTCGAGGGCCTAAGAAAGAACATTTTGAATCAATTGATAAAATGATAGTTTAGTTTATTTCGCAAAATATATCAAAAATGGATGTAGCTTCATAATCGGAGTAGTCCTATAGTCAAGCCAGCATGATATCTTAATGAAATTATACAACAAATGAACTCAACTTCAATGAAATTATCAGGGCTGTGGAGTCGGAGTTGGAGTCGGAGTCGCGGAGTCGCGGTGTTTGGGCCGGAGTCGGAGTCGGAGTAGGAGTCGTAAAAAACGAGCGACCCCGACTAATTTTTCGTTAAAATTTAAAATACATTTTTTTTTAATTATTATAATGAATGTGTATTGTGCACGAATATTATTAAACTTGCAGGCGCAAGTCGCGCCGATATGGTGAATCACCGAGAACAATTTAATGCATAAAGTCTACGGAAATGTGTTTGTCTCCTTCTTTCTCACGTCGAAAGAAAATTCTGTTGGCTGGGATCTATGTTAACCCCATGGTTCGATCCATATTGACGGAAGAACAAATAAATAGAGCTAAAAACGCTCTGTTTGAATTAACCGTTCGTATGAAAGGCCTTCGACTAGAAAAAGAGACGACAGCAGGCAGCGTACACCAAGTATCATCATCTTCATCCGACACCGCTGAATCTGAAGACGATTTAGAAAAATATCTCAATGAACAAGATAAACTAAAACGTCCTCGTTTGAATCACAGTCCCAATATTGATGAACGAGACTCTATTTCAAAATTTAAAATTGAATTTTATGATGCATTGAAAATAATGGAAAAAATTGACCGAACTTATAAGTTAAATGTTGAAATGGCAATACAGCGGTATCTAGAAATCGTAAAAGATTCAGCATTGATCGTTACAGCATTACCGCCAACCCAACTATCCGTAGAGCGGTTATTTTCCGCTCTTAAAATTCTCAATTCTGATTTGAGAGCCTCTACGAATACAGATTTAATAGAAGCAATGTTGTTTTTAAGAATAAATTCTAATAAATAATTATTAAAGTTTGATCTTGTTTTATTTTTATCCGTATAACATGAAAAAAATGGCTATATGCAAAGGTAGGAAACAACCTGATAAAATTGAGCTTTTTTGAGTCGGAGTCGTGGAGTCGGAGTTGTGGAGTCAGAGTCGTGTTGTTGGTAAATATAGGAATCGGAGTCGGAGTCGTGTTTGTTTTCTTCCGACTCCACAGCCCTGGAAATTATACAACAATTGAACTCAAAAATAAACTCTCGAATCAATTAAGTAGGACCAACCTAAAAGAATGTGGAACAATTTTGAATTCAGTTTTCCTGAAATGGGTTCAGTTTTCTGAATTTTTAGCCTTTATATTGGTACACAGGCCAATTCTAAGATATGAACATTGATAATTGATAATTATTGAAAGGGTTTGATCAATAATTCAAGCAGCTGAAATGAAAGATATTTTCGAGGTCTTGGGACAGACATCAAGAAACAGACGCTAAAATGCCGATATACACCAGTGTTTAACATCTAATGGGTTCTAAAAACCAGGTTGATTTGATAGATAGATGGTTAGAGAATGTCAGATAATCGTATACCGAAACGAGTTTTCAAAATGTTGACCAGAGAGAGACGTCCAATTGGAAGATCAAGAAAAGAGTTCTGATTGACTAGGAGACCGTTTCCTAAAAGGTTTAAGATTACCTGGAAGACAATGGACCCCCAACTTTTATTTTGTAAGATGTAAAGAAGAAGAAAAATATTTGTAAACTCTTAATTTTTCCGCAAACTGGAAGGAGTAGGGGTTAAAACTGCTTCAGGGATCTTTTTAACTTGTCTAATATTAACGGAATTGGTAAAGAAGCATTATTTATCTTGAAAATATTAGTCTTCCTTAATATTATATTACTCCCACACAATTCCCATAGTAATTTCTATTGTCCTTAAGGTTTACCATGTATTTTATTTTTTTAATATTGTTTTCATATATTACGTAAAAGACAAAAACTGGTTGATAGGAAGAAAATGATTTAAAGTAACAAGTATATTTGTGTATTGAGTGTTGAGAGGAAAGTTTGCTTTCTAAACGGCGTATTACTAACTTTAGTTATAATTATTAAATAAATGATTATCTAATTTTATAATATTTATTTTGATAGGGAAGTTTGAATGCCTAAAATCGCTGTTGTATTTTGAAAATTACAAGTCGTGTTTTCAGAAACATGAAAATGTTTTTTTTTCACGTTCCTTAACATGTTATTTTATACTTGTTTTATGATTTACGTCAGCTAAACAGTATAAATAAGTCAAAACATAAGAAAACAAAATTAATTTTCTTGACACTCCGAATAACCGAAACTTTAATATTCTCTAAAGCTCAGGCCCAGCTTAAGGTGGTACGGTTAACGCGTGTCAAATTTGTACATAATCTAGATAATATGAGCATACTAGTAAAACACAAAGGCTTAACCTTTATTGCATATTGTACAATCTAGCGAGCGTATTGCCAAATGGCAACTTCTTCCAACCAAGCATACAATTATTTCACTTAGTGTTGTGCGAAATGTAGGGGATTTACATTATTGGAGTAGAGAAAATAAAACCTTGAAATACCAAAATATTAATAACAAATACTAATTTAACAAGGTCGCCGATGGCCAAGAGAAAGAAAAGGATATTGGAAAAATGGTTGGAATCGGAAAGTTCACACTATGTCACTAAAAAGAGGTGTAAAGTTTTGTTGTACGCTTTTAGAAACACATCAATGATAGTGCGAATATTTTATTAGCGATGAACTATAAAAGCTCAAAGACAATTTCTGTAGAAGCAAATATATATTTTACATTACAAAACTATCTGTTACAAATGCTATACAAGCTTGTATGTTAAGACAACTCTAGGATATACTCGTATATATGGTGTCTGACTGCATGCAGCAAGCCTAGGATGCCCATGACCAGAGAGGGTAACATATGACGGAAACGCCTGAAAGGCTTTTTGTGAACCGCGCATTAGCATATATATTGGTTTTCTTAGTATTATTTCATTAATTCGTTATACATGCCCAAACCATATCAAAATGCATTTGCATATCGTTTTGCCCAACACATCAGCCTTAAGTTCACACTAATTCCTAATCGCTTAATTCCGTATTCTGGCATACATTATCACTCTTTGTATTCTTCTGAGTACACCCATTTCTACAGCATATATAAGGCTCTTTTCAGACTTATTCAACGTCCACGTTTCACTCCCATATATCAAAATTGGTACTAATAAACTGCTGTGGACTATCATCTTGGCAGATTTTGATACTACCTGGTTCGAATATATATGTTCGAGTGCAATTATTCATTTTATTGCATACATTAGTTCATTTTCATCCCGAATCCCTTAATTCCGTATTGTGTCCTACATTGTTACTCCATTTATTCTTTTTTGTGCACGTATTTCGACAAAAAATCCATATGTTTCAGACTTTTTTACGTACATGTTTTACTTTAATCCATCAAATTTGTTATAAGAATACATTATAGACTATCATCTTAGCAGATTGCTCCATATGCTTTATTTAGTCCAGTGGTTTTCAACCGATGTGCATCGGCCCCCAAGGGTGCCACAATGGTACTCCAAGGTTGTCTTGACATGGAACTAAACCACTCGACAAAAAACCAAAACACCATGTTTTTATTTAAATTTATCGATTTCTCTATTGAATTACTTTCGCACATAACATGAGCTTCAATAAACAGTTTTATGTTCTCACGACTATAAAAAAAAACAATAAAAGAGAAATATTAAAACGGGTTGAAGAAGAAATGAGTGCCTTTTAAATATTTCTCCAAATATAAAAAAAACTGCTTGTCACATCAAGCCCAAATATCTTATTAATTTTTATGTTTTTTGTTTGTGTTATTATTTTCATAAGTTGTTATTAAACAAAAAAAATATTTGATAACTTGATACTCGCTTTATTGTAAATATATATGTACTAAATAAGAAAAGCTAGAAGGTGTACCGCATACTAGTGATGTTACTATTAGACAAAGGTTGAAAATCACAGTTCTGATTTATGTTCCTGTTTTTCGATGTACTCGTATTTATATTTGGATCATTGAAATTTTTTCTTGTTATTTTATGTAATTGGATTGAACTGTATCAAATATAAAATTAATAAATAAATAAAATCCTTTGTTTTATTATTGACAAAAATATTATTGCCGAACTTCAAAAGCCAGCAAATGGCGTCAAATGCCCTAGGGACTATACTGTTAAGACCGCAGCCAACAAAAACCAGTGGATCAACAACGGCTCATTTTAATGTAAACTTTTTCATTGTTACATCACAATGGTAATATTATCAACTTTTGTTGGGTAAAAAAGTTTTTTAGTCATTTATTGTTACTTTTCCCAAACAACTAAACAACGCCTTTCAATTATAACGTTCACAAAGTCTTTGGAATTTGACAAAAGTCGTTTGACGTTTAACATATTATGTACTTTTTTATTCATTTCGTTATGGATACCAATTTATTTGTATCACAATATGTGGACTATATTTAGACTTTTAATAAGAAATTAAATTCTTTTATAATTTTGTAACGCTTATAAAATGAATACCATTTTAATTATGTTATATCATAATAGTTTAATAAATCTGTGTTAAGTAGTATGAAGACGACACGCTCTAGAGATGGTTTGATATAAAAATAAATTGTTGAAACAAGGGCACATAAAATCCCCATAAGAGTAAAGAAATTGCCTTAAAAAAACTAAAATACTGTGTTTTTTTTATAAAATCATACCGCAAATAAAGGTTGGCACTCAATTTCAATAACAGCTCAAATTCGTGTGATTCTCAGGAGACAAAAAAAAGTTTATGTACGAGTATATATCGAGTTAAAGTTTTTTTTAAGTATCCGAAAAGAAAGGCACACAGAATGGAAATTGTATTTATAAATCTGCAGTATGGCAGTGGAAAGCCACGTACACCAGCTACTTAGCATTCAAACAACATGTCGTTACTGCAAATATCCTAAATTCGATACCGAAAGAGAGAATTTTCTCTCAGATACATAAATAACACGTTCTTGGAACTCGCTTTGGTATCTTTTATCTTTTGTTCCACTCCGAAGAACCCAAACATGTAATACCTTACCGAAGTCATAGGGACTGATTTTCAAAGACGTGTTTTATTGTGTTTTTGGTCTTCTTTGTTGTTTTTTAATCATTTTCTTTCTAAATTAGGGTGAAAACTTCTTATATTGTCTTCAAGGGTGTATTGAAAGATGTGTGGTTTTATTCGTAAATCGATTTTCTTGGATAAACCATTTAAGTCCATAATGATGAATTTAAAAATATAAATAATGTATACATATCATCATCATTAGTCCACATTCATCGACTGCTGGATGTAGGTATGTTAGGCTTCTCTAAGTTGTTTCCAAGAAATGCTGTCCTTCGCGCACTGTTGCCACATACTACCTTGATCAAAAAGTTTTAGGACTTTATTCATAAAATCGAAAATACAAGTTAATTCATCAAAATCGATATGGTCCCATTCAAAGTACTCCCCATCGACTGCAACGCACTTACGCCAGCGGTTAACCCAATCCTCGAAACACCGCTGGTACTCAATTTTCGGTATGTCCATCAGAGCCGTCTTCGATTTTTTCATGATATCCTCTCGGGTGCTGTAACGCGTTCCGCGAAGCGGTTTTTTAAGTCGGTTGAACAGGAAAAAGTTGCAGGGAGCCAGATCAGGTGAATTCAAAGGCTGCTGGATAGTAGTAGTCGCTGTTAGTTCACATATTTCGTACACCCAGCGAGCCTTCGATCTTCTAACAGTTCTTATTCTGCCTATTGGGTACCACTGGATAACGTCATATGTCCAAGGATGGTCTATTGTTCGGGCGATGTGCCCAGCCCTCTTCCACTAGAGTCTTTTTGCGACCTCTATAACATCATTAACTTTTGTTTGGGTTATTGCGTTTGCGGTATATTTTAGTATAACCTAGCATGCACCTTTCGATGTTATGTTGTGCTGTCAGAAGCTATTGTATCATTCGCACAGAAAGAGTCCAAATTTCTCATCCATATGTTAGTACACGTAACATTGGTTAAATACCTTCTGTTTGAGACGGGTTGGGAGATTGCTCTTGAAAATGTAATTCAGTGGTCCAAAGTAACTCAATCGTCCAAAGAAAAAGTAAGAGACATCTGAATTCAGACTCGTAGACTGCGGGTTCGATTCTTGTTAGTAAGCAATTTTTTTAAAAAGATGTATCAATCTAGTTTTCATTTAAGGCCTTTTAAACATATTTCTGGTTGGTTCTAAGAGATTGGACCAAGAACTTTTTTCGCATCACGTTCAAAATTATATAAAATGTTAATGTTCCTAGAGAATTGACGAAATGCTTGGTTGAGAATCTATCTAATAATGCAAATAGATGATCTATGAAACCATTAAAATATGTTGAATTAATTTATACAAAAAGGATCTTAAGATTTGCTAATGCATGTAATACGCTATTTTTTCTGCAAAAAGTGACTTTTGTTTCCTCATAATATGTAGCCTCTTGAGTATATATTAGAATATAATATTAAAAATATATATATTCTTGATTATGTATACTTGCATTGTTTGCTTAAAGTTATTTTATTAATTAAGTTAGGAAGCGAAGCCTGAGTGAAAAGAGCAAAGCATTTGGAAGAAATGCGAGATTTGCGTAGAATATGTTATTATAATATTTGATAGAGTAAGAAATGATGGAAAGAATAGCTGTTTGTTAGAGATGGATGTAATAAAGTGAATTAAGATAGCAATTTTGAGTTGAATTGACCACATTGAGAGAATAAATTGCTAAAGACTTACGAAACAAATATATATGTATTAAATGAATGAAGAGCGAGGGAGAAGTAGATCGAGAAAACAATGGAAGGAGAAAAAAAAGACAGTTGGAGAAATCTAATCTAAGAAAAAGTTTAGAAGTAAGGAAAACTGCAGAGCATGTATGATGAGATGTATGGATGTTGACAAGGCAAGAGTCGTTTGAATAGATAGAAATTCGAGAAGATCTGTCCTCTCTGCCTACCACAAAATTGACACGGAGTAATGGTATGTATGTATGAATGAATAACTTAAAAATAAATTAGAACGTGGGTCCTAATTCACGTCTGTACGAGTGGAATACACCGTTTTTCAAAATATTATTTTAGCGGAATGTCCTTAAGGGATGAGATGATGAGGATGATTTGTTGATAAATAATAAAACACGTTAGATCGCAATGCGGAAAGAGAGGGGAATTTTATTAGTAACGTAGGTATTTATATCTTTTTAGAATGTGCGCGAGAACGCGCTCGCGATATGCCTGCGTCTCGCTTCTGTGAATGCAAAACGATTAATTGTTGTATGTAGGTAACAATCTATTTGCGGAACCGGCGAGACAGCGTGATGCGTTCTCTCTCTAGTATGGAGTGCGGTCCGCTCGGCTATGGGATGAATGGCCGGCGGGTGACCTTCGGACTTGTTTACTTAGATTTATCGAGGAATCCGAAGGTCATTTCATCGGTCATTGACCGTATATATGAACGCTGAGTGAGCGACCGCCACATTATAAAACCTAACTCAAAATAGATAGAATTGTGTTATTTTCACTTTATTTTGTAGAGTATAAATTACAAGTACGTCAAAAAAAATTATAAATATTATGAAAAATATATTAATTATATAGTAATGAAATAGTTGTAACATACCCAACTGAGGTTATGGCATACCCACGTGTCCCACGGTGTGCGAATTTGGAACCTGCCTGACGCAAGGTTGAATCACAAAATTTGATTTCAAATACGGATCTATAGGGATTTGACTGGCATTTAAAAAATAATTCAATTGCAATTATCAAGCAAAAAAAATCATCAAAAGGGGAGAGAAGATGAAGACTCGACATAATTTGATTAGCTGTTCCAGTGAACTCAGTTTATATCTAGCACCAAAAGCCGGTTGTTACTCGTTAAACCAATTAATCACGGTTTAAAACTTACTTAACCCACAGCAAGTAAGTTTCTTTTGAAACTTTTGAACTTATTTACGGTAATGTATTCATTTAACATTTTTATTTTAACATGAATTTTAAATAAAACGCCGGTAGCTAAAATTATGTTGACGTTAACATGCGAAAAGGATCTTTCTTCTTCTTAGGTCAGGCTTATGGTCTTTTAAGAGGAATGACTTGTAGCAAAGGTTTGTGTGAGCTCTTGAGTGTGGTATTTTTTTTACGATTATGTGCGGTACGAGTATATTGTGGTATACGTTTTGGCCTGTCTGGAGTGATAAAGTGTGAGGATTTTGATTACGCGTGATGTATACATATGTAATTGAGTGTCACTGTTTGTCAGGTTGATGAGAATGTGCAACGAGGTTTCATATAATCAAAAATGCTACTTGTCCTCCTAGTCCTTAGTCCTGTCCTAGTTTACTGGGGACACGACAAATGAAAGGCAACAAACCCAGATCCATTAACATTTTGTGTCCAAATTAAATTACCTGTTGTTTTTTTTTTTCGAAAATTGTGTATATTTCTTGTCATTTGTAAAATAAATAAAAAAATGTAATTTAACTAGCCCAATTACATGTATATTTTCTAGTCAAGTTTTATGTGTACATATATACAAATACGGGGAAGTCCTTCTGTCCTATTTTAACATTTACATTTTTTTAATATAATACTATGACTATGTGAATAATATTTACTATTATTATCTTCTGTAAATGTTATTTTTGAATCACAACGCACAATCAAAACAGCATTTCCCTTTCTTCTTTTATGCATTCACCCTCAAATAAACATACTTATCTTCTAAAAGAGAGTTCAACAACACGCGGCTCTTGAGCCACGCGTGGGTTCTAACCACAGAGTTTGTGGCACCTTTTTTTTGAGAATTTTCTCTAATATGTATTAGATTGAAGAAAAAAACATCGATTCAGACTAAATGCAAAAGATCGCAAATATGATTAGTACAGCGATAAAATGTCAACATTTCATATATTTGTGTATTTATTTATTATATTTTATGATTGATACGGGTTAAACCAAATTAAATATAATAAAATAGCTATAGGAACAATAATACTTATGCTTCCCTGTGAGGTGCTCATTCATGCATGCAAAGCAAAGTTTATTAAGGATCTACATCTTCAATTTATTCACTGAGATATGGTAGATATGGATATGGAAAACGTCATTCAGTAAGGTCATTCAGTGTGCGAGTGTTAATTGCTCAATTCGAAAATACGGTACCGAAAACGATACAAAACACGATGGTATATATAATTGTTTGTTACATTAAACCAAGTTTATTAATCAACAAGGGTTTTGCTATTTTTATATTAGTAATTTGTATATGTGTAAACAGATATATAGATATCTTATAATGCTTAAGGAATAATATCTAAGTTTACTCATTAAAATAGATGGGATAGAACCACGGATTAAATCAATACCCTGCAATAAAGGTGTCACGGATATTTCTTTAAGACTCACTCAACTATACGTATGAGGAAGTTCTTGATTCCTATCGGGGTTCAAATGATTGAGCCGCACTCCAATCTACTGCTAACCAATAAATTATGTAAGGATCTTATAATAGCGTCACCACCTAATAATGCCCTAGAGATTTTTATTACAAATCACTGAATATTGTTGGCAGATCTCTCAATATGAGAACCAAATATCAATTTTATTTACTCAAGTAAATGTATATTTTCTCACGTAAATGATGTCAAGGTATTCGATAGTATCAATACACACGATGGGCTGATTATCAATTATTTATATATTTAATACTTTTATTTCAAATACAATCTGGAGGGTTTCTTGCCAGGTGGCAATATCTTCCAAACAACCAGATAAAAATAAATTAATCAAGTTACATAGTCCCAAAAAACATTCAAATGACTATCCATCCCCACGAAATCTATTTATTTATTATTACACTTGACAAGAAATATACACAATTTGCGAAAAAACAACAGGTAATTTGATTTGGACATACAATTTTAATGGATCTGGGTTTGTTGCCTTTCATTTGTCGTATCCAATAAATATATCTCATATGAACAACATAAGTGAGCATACGGTCATAAACCTCACTAAGACGGATAATGACCCCAACATTCATTTTTATATAAAGTGAGATATCATCAATCAAAGAAAGAGGAAGAAATGGTGGAGAGGAAAGAAAAGTCAGGAATGAAACATGTTATATTATTGTCTAGAAATTAAGAGTTCTTTCAGTCGCTTATTAAATCATGCCAAAGACGGAGCGAGTCTTACATTGGTTTGTAACTAATTCAAGAGTCTCACTGCATGGACAGTAAAGGACGATGTAAAAAGAAGAAGAGCAGTGAACTGTGAAGGCCAATAAACAATCTCTGTTTGAGCGTAGCGCTAGTCCATGATCAGAAAGACACTGAAAATTTTCGACGACATAAGAGGGGACGGCGGGGCAGTTAAGGAAATTTTACAATAGAGATAGTATGTGAATTAAGTACTGTTGGGTATTAATAACAAAAAAGGTTACCTGCCCCTGTACGAATTGTTCTATACTTATCTGTAAAAGTCGCATCAAATTAAATGATGTCTCGTAAACAATTGTAAACCAATATTTACACAATTATAATGATAATGTTATATTTAAAGATACATCTTACAATAATTTCAAACTCTCAGGGGTCTTATTTAGTAAGAAAATTGAGCCCAACATTGGTGCACGTATTGCGTAGTAGTTGTCATTTTTTAGAAGTTTCACCATGCAGAATAATAATCCAGAAGCCGAGGGAAGGCTCTTCAAAATACCAGGTTATTTAAAAAAATTATATTGTTAAAATAAAGTATGTACTAACAAAATATTATCAAACTACGAGTATATGAAATTGTGCTTTTTTCACCCTGCTTTCCGTATATATAGTTGAATCATTTAAATAAAGCTATATTTGTGGTTATTAATGGGTTGAAAAGAATTTAAAATTTCTATCAAAATCAACAGAAAATTGTCACAAATAAACTATTTTTCACAAAATTATAAGTTTTGTTAAATTAAAGATAAAACATTATAACGTTACCTCTTTGTCATGATTTTGACAAAAAAGAGTTATTTCTGTGGTAAAAATGGTATTTTCTGGTAAAAATTTGCGAATTTCTTTCTAAAAAAAACTTAATAACTGCATTTATCTTTATTAAATATGTACATCGATACTCCATACATTCTTTCTTCCCAGTGCGCACATTTCCGCCGCATTTGTTCGAAAATGTTTATCTAAAATTCTGTTTGAAAGTCTAAAATTCTTTCAAAACTTTTGAGTTTTTTTAGTTAATTCTATTTTAATGTTTCGTGAGATTTATATTTTTATTAAAATTGGTTTTATTTCAATTATTAAATTTACTAACCCCTCTTGCGGCAAATACTCAAACTTTTATTACAAGCTCAAACCAAATCTGCTTTATTTAGTAAATAAAATGTTGTTTAACAAATCCGCTTGTTGGCAGCACCATTCAAAATATCAAGTGTCACGCCCATTGCTTTTGAATTATTTTTGCCTGATAATTGCATTATTATAACACCAATCTTCGATTTTTTTAAATAAAAAACGTTTATTAATGAGGTTTTACCAAGTTTAGAACATATTTAATTTTAAATGTCCGATTTTCAAATATGTTATTTTGCGATTATTTTGAGCTATGAAAATGACATTAGCGTTGCATTTCAAGACGTCACAATTGTACTCTTTCTCTTTTCCCCATCGCGTTCAAAGGAGGACTGAGAGAGATATACGTATATTGGTATGTTTGTTTGAAGGTATTGCCGGCCGTATCAGCTGACAACCAAAGCAAAACAGAAGGTCCGCTACCATCTTGTCAAATCTGCGAAACTCGGTGACCAATTAATAGTGTAAAGTTAAACAAACCGAGTAGAATGACATAATGTGTTAATGTTATGTACTGAGGCGAGGCTATGTTTTAGTGATTGTGATATTAATAGTGCCCTTTCTTGTCAATCTCGCGGATTTGTTTAATATTTTGGGAATGTGTTGCGTTAAATGACGTCATGTGTATGATTATACACGTCGTATCACCGTCGACTAGCCTGTAAGTGTTTTTCTCCATTCTCTTGTAGATTATTCTGTATAAAATAATGTATTTTCAACGAATATTACATCAAAAGTAGTCGAGACTTTTCATTCATGAATTTGCAAAACGAGCAGTTTAGCATTTCCATACTGTTCCGATTGGTAGAAACATCTACGATCCAAGTATTCCATTCGTGAAATGCCCTTGAAAACAATGCAGAGTAATATCATTGTTGTGAAGCTAATAATGACCTGTGATTTTGTTTAAAATTCAGTGGTTTTGTCACCTAAGCATATACTCACTTTCCCTGATTTATTAGATGATTAAACTGTCGCATCGGAACCGTTTTATCGCATCATTTAATACAAAAATGGAATAGTCTCGATGCATAGAAAGTTTTTAAGTAGGCCGTCGTCAGTTTTGCAATAATTAAAACAGAAATTATGTATTTTTTTTCCACCCACATTAATTATTCCGCTAATTATATTTTGTTTCATTGACTTAAGCCCGTCGCCAACTTAAGTGATTAACAATAAAATTATTATATTTGCCGACATATTTGTATAGATACCGAGCTGTATGATTAATTTGCATTACAGGCGGGTCGGGTCGGTTTCGATCTACAGAACAAAAAAATATTTTTCTCAGAACTAGAGACCTATTTATTCATTTTCGTTTAAGGTCATTATTTTATTAATTTATAGTTTTATTTTTATTTCTGTCCAATTTTCCTGCGATAGAAAAAATATTTCATTCAAATCGAGATTTTTTTTTCAATTTTCTTACAGGGCCAATAACATTTTTATAATTAGAATCAGATTTATGGAGAGCCATTTGAATGTATGGATCGCAATTAATTTCCTATCTCTAATGAAAAGTAATCGAGTATCCTGCAACTATTTACTCAATGACACAGCCAATTATCGCATTTTCATGCAAACATTAGTATTTTTCCCCGGCTGTTAAACTATATTAGTATTTTTCGCAATTAAATCTAATACACGCAACATAACTGCTGTTGCTATACAAATTTGCTGATTTACAAATGAAAATATTTTCATTTTCAAGTGCATCGGATTGCACCACTAGTATGCAACGATAAAGTTGTGTTGGTACACGAAAGCGAGGGAAAAGATGTCGGCGCTTATTTTTCATTGTCTGCCAATAGCTGTATTAAATTGAATATTTCCTGAGGAGGTCGCGCAGCCGTTTCCATGTTTCATTTTCCTGACGCGAGCGCTATGCCCATAAGTACATTTTTTATCTTTGCACGTACAGATTCTGCATTGCTACGTGATTTTCGTTCGAGACGGCAGCTCCATTACGGATATAACGTGCTACAGAATCGCGTGACATAGCGCAAATTGATTATTATAATTGGAAACTAAAACCATAAGATATTTCTGTGATCTCAGAAATATATATTTTTTTAATTCTGTTAATTCATAAAATAATTTACTATAATTTAGTCAACGAAGTCAGTAAGTTGGTTATTTTAATTGTGGTCGACATCACGTTAAATCTGCCGTTTGTAATTAGATTTTTTTTAAATTCTGTTAAATAGTATATTTTTTTAAATAAACCCCTCACCTCATCGTTTATTCTGTAGGCGTATAAATGTATGCATGAAAACATTCTTGGATTATTTTTATTCTGGTTTAGAAAATTTAACCTAGGGCATTTGCACTCAGATCTTGAAGTTTTCTTACCTTATTTTTTTTTGCATTTTACCGTTCACGCAGCACAGTATACTGGCATATTTATTTACATTCTAGCTATGTTATGTATCCAAAGGTTTTTGTCGATTCAGTAATACTATTACAAACATTATTGTTATGTAATCATATTTCGAGAAATATAAATATTTTCGTAAATTTTCGCAGTAAACATTTTCTTTTTTTTTTACTTGGAAGACTATTCGATTTTATAGTTTTTACGTATTTCCTTGGGAATCTCAAATATGTAAGAAACGATTGACATTTCTCGGTGTGGTTACGCATGCTAGAAAAAAATATGATTCCTGTAATCTCCGTACTTTTTTTTATCGCTGTGTTAACTATAGTTCAGAGGGTGATTGTGAAAAGGAAATATAGAAGCGAATACAAATTGCCAAAAATGGCATGACCTGATTAGTACAAATATTGAGTAATCGTATCAAAACAATATAGTTCGAACTCTATTATTTGCCATATTTTTCATGGCACTTTAACGTGGTCAGTAAAACCTCGGGAACGTGCAAGAATCAATTCCTTTGAAATCTTGTATTTGTGTCAAAAGCTGTTAACTCCGTGGACCATCAGAAGAACGAACGTATCCATACTCCAGGAGATAAACGTGACAATTCCTCAAAATGCTTTCAGCGCTTCGGCCTTTTTTTTTGTGGCACATTTTCAAATTTGAACTGGAAAAAATTATGGTCATAGGATGTGCAACAGGGAGACAGAATTAACTGGGAGAAGCCTATACACTGCTATACAAACCTCAAGTAGCCTAGAGGAGTGGAGCCGTTGTTGTGACCTGTTCCACCAACATTCCATAACATAGATCACGACCCTCAGCAATAAGGAACTATAGATGATTATGAGGTTAGCAGTTTGCTCGTATTTATGACTTAGATCAAATCGCTATCATTTATTTGTACGATACGTACTCAGTGAGATTATTTGGCTTGCTTTTTTTAATGGTTGTTCGCCCAAATTGGTGTCTTCTCTAACAGTTGAACTAGCTTAGATTTTGTATAATCAAGTGCTGATTATTTTTATCAATTTCAAATAAAAAAATATTGTGCTTTAAAAAAATTAAGACATTTATTGGCGTCTAACAATTTTTTCCCATTTTAATCACATTTAAATTAAAAAATAACAATTATCAATCATACAAGTATAATGAATATGTTACGAAACGTTTCAGATCATAGGCTAAGCTACGCTATGTCGCGCTATTTAATAACTCACTATAGTCACGATGGGACTATCGCCTAAATTTTCCGTTTATTGTGGCGCTAGTAGTTTTACCGAAAACGTTTTTTTTTCTTTCTATTTTTAAGCATCTTTATTTTATGTCATGTGTGGTTTTTATTATCTAAATGGCATTAAATATTTGTATAGTACCTTTCGATAATTGCCAATGTTTTTTTTTTATCAAAATTATTTAAAATCATAACAAAATTGATGTTTGTCACATATAATTGAACTTATCCGAACGCATTCCGAGATAAGGAAAAATTCTTTATCAATCGATTTCAGATTGTGTTTAGTTTCTTTGTATAAATTAAATGTATTTACTTAATCAAATCATTTTCTAATTAACTGGTTTCACTTTTTATTTTATTCAAAGAATATTTTTCCTTAGCTTATTATATACATAATTACATAGCATCACGCCATGTCCGTTTTAAATTAATCGTAAAGCCGAACGTGTACTATGACATATCGGAAAATCTACAAAGGTTTCTTTGTAGTTCGTCTTCCCTTGGTAAATTTTCTGCATTTTTTTTTTATCTAATATGTTTTTCTGAACGAAGTAACCTAATCTAATGGCCGCAGCCACTACCTTCCTTTCCGTATACTCAAATTATGTATGTATATGTATGTGTATATTTATTTTGTATTATTTTAAATCTTGTCAATCATGGTGGGCTGGAATCCTGAATTAGAGCGCCCTTGAGGAGAGTTTGCTCTCATAAATTCCTGTTATTCTTATTATTGAGGTAGGCAGGAAGTGCATATTTCCCTGAATTTCTATCAATATACACAGTTCTCACCTCGTCCACATTCACACATCTCGCCCTATGTGCTCGCCTGTTTCTCATACTTCTTACGTATCTCTCAATTAAAATTTGTTCTAGTGTCATCTTCCACACTTCCCTCGGTCTTCATCTTCTTTACTCACCATTCATTCGACATAAATATTCACTCATTCATTCCATGTGGGCAAACCATCTCAAGATCTCTTTCTCAATTGTTCTTGTAATAAATTACGTTTTTTAACTCGAAAAATCTCTAAAGTTCAACAAAAAATAACCATTAAAAATACCATATTTAATGGAAGGGAATGAAACGTGGACGCGGAAAAAATACTTAAAAAGGCTAATAAATTCTGTAGAAATGCGTACACAGAGAAGAAAATACATGGGGGAACTGAAAATGTATGTCAGAATACGGAATTAAATTATGAGGAAAGAATATGAACTTAACGTTGATGTGTTGAGCAAAATGAATAATTCACTTTGA